>JAFFSR010000227.1:19422500-20032894 GCA_017163975.1 Anastatus disparis | reverse complement strand
TCGCAAGATGTCTCATCATGAATACTATCATCAAAGAAAGCAAAAAAAAAATAAAATAAAAAATAAACGTTCCAGTAGGCGATCTTTCTTCAACGAACTACTAAAAAAACTAAGCATTTTTTTCTCTTCTCTTCTCGGCAAGGGCGTCTCATTGCCTCATATATAAATAAGAAAACTGGCTAGCTTGAAGCTTGCGCAAGCTCACTCCTCTTAATGGAACCATTTATTTATTTTTTTTCTTTTTCTTACTTTCTCTCTCTCTTTCTCTCTCTCTCTCTATAAGAAAATTTAGTTCCCATCCAAAAAAAAAGAAGAAGCTTTTGCTATTCGTTCACATACAAACTATACACGGCTTTTCGGATATCGCAAAGGAGAGTACTTTTAAAGGAAACACGCTTGGTTGCTTTATATTTATATACATATACACACAACATGTGTATCCTTAAAGGCGTGAGCTTTATAAGAGAGTGAAACAGAAGGTCGCTGAACTGTGAACTCCGTTCTTGACTCTCTGTATATAAAGCTTTCTTTCTCATTCTGCTCTTCTCGTTTTCTCTTTCTCTCTCTCTCTCTCTCTCTCTCTCTCTCTCTCTCTTTTTCTCCTTTTCTCTTTCACTCTTCAGAGGGTCTCTTGCGAATACATGTCCCTGACACACGGGTCGATCGATCCACTACGGCCTTTTCCGAGGCTGTGCATACATATATGTATATATTCTATTATACATATATAAATGCCTTATATACGAGAAACTCAAAACAACATTGCTTGTACGTTCCTTTTTCTCTCTCCCTCTCTCTCTCTCACTCTCTTTGACTCTGTCTCTCTCGCTTTGGAATGGAAAAACAGAAGGGCAATCTTTTATATATGCGAAAGTTTTTGGCGCTACCGAACATTAGTGAAAATGATTTAAGAGAGAAAGAGAGTGGAAAAAGAGGAAAAAATAATCGTGCGACTAGTGTGGTGTATGCATTTATTATGCTTGACGAAATTTTACGAGTATAACTCTCCGACAAATGAAAACGGAGCAGGAAAAATTTATTTTTAAATTATGATTTTTTTTAAGGTTTGGCATCACTAGCGAAAAATTGTATATATGTATACTTCGAAACTATGCTCCTCTGTTTTTTTTCGGGAGAGAGGAGAAGAAGGTAGGGGTAGAAGGAAAATGAGAGAAAAAGAATAGCGATGACATGTCTGGTACTTTACGATAACGATGTTTATATCTTTCCGGCCTTTCCGTTTCATAAAGCAGAAGTTTTCAAGCGCGCGTGTACTCGGTGCAGAGAAAAAGAGAAAGATGGAAAAGAGAGGGAGGTGAAAGGAGCTTTGAAGCGCGACGGATTCGACGTTGTTTTATTGCGGTTCGTTTGAGATATTTTTCTCTCTATCTTACTATGAGGAATACAACAACAAAAAAAAAGTAAGAGAGAGAGCGAGAGAGCAATGCTTTTTACGCGATTAAACGACACGCGCTCGCGGCTCTTTATACTTTCATACTGGTTGATTCGAAAAATTTGATTTATCGTTATTAGCAAGTTGAATAATGCTTTTGCCTTTTTTTTTGGATTTTTTTTAGAGGATGATGTTGTTGTTTTTTTTATTCGTTTTGTTTTATTGTTTAAGAAAAATTAAGCTTAGTAGCTTTTTATTTTGACTTATGACTCGGAGATTTATTTTTCAGTTGTTTCTTATAAGAGTTCCGCTAAAAGAAATGAATGTATGCAAATTTTCTCGTTTAAAATATTATCGTAGTTTAACTTGCATGGAGAAAATTTCATTCAATTTATCATATAAATCTAGTAATCTATTACGAAATTTTATTTTAATAGTATTCTATTTGAATTTTTATTTTTAATGGATTGAAACAATAATTTTATTCAAATCATTTGTTCTGGATCTATGAAATTATTAATTATTTTATTAATTTAACATTTATATTATTTTATAAACAAATTAATTTCAATATTATCATTTGATAATTAACGTACATTATCGCTTTTAAAATATTAACGTTTATGAATTAACGTGTGGAGAGAGACAGATAAAAAAAAGAAGATATCGGTAATAAGTAATAATTTAATGTTATGTATTACATATGAAATCCTTATAAAAAATTCAAGCCCGGTACCAGCGGCGAGGTAAAGCTACTCGTAATAGTGATTAATTAAGTAGGCACTTAAACTCGCTATACGCTTAACAATTCTTCGCAATAAATATTAACACTCATGCCAATTTATTAACATTTTCTTTTCTTTTTTTTCTTACCAAGTGATAAAAAAATAACGAGGTTAATAGAGAAAAAAAACGTATATAAGGTGAAAATTGAGTATATAAATGCCATATGCGAGTCCGAGCGATCTTCTTTCTTAGAAAAAAAAACTTTTTTTTTTTACTTTACTCGTGAAAAACTAAAGGCTAGTCATAAAGATGTTTTTTTTCTCTCTCTTTCTAGTAACATAGCACATCGTCGTGGACCGATAACACGTCGTCGTCCTTTTACTTAAAGCGTTAAAGTTTTACTAGTGTACAGTATGGTACAAAACTTCTTTTAACCTATATGTACAAGCTGTATACGTATGCTACTAAAAATTTTTTCTACTAAGAAAATAGTGAGAATGGGTCAAAATTTAGTTTTTTTTTTCCCTTTAAAGCATATATTTCACTCCTACGACGGGTTTGAAACTTTTTTAAAATTCAGAATTTTTTTCCCATTATACTTTTTCATTATGTACTTTTTTAAGTTTTTTCGGTGAAAAATTTTTCTTCCCGAAGGTATAAAGTGCGTCTGGACAAGGGATCCTTCTTTTTATTTTATTTTTTTGCTTAAGCGTTTGCCTGCTTTCGGGGTAAACTTTTATTTTAAATATTTACGCTTCAATGTTAACTTTAAACCACAAAAGTTAAATGGGGTTGATTAAAAGAGTTATAGTTTTATTTTTCGTAAAAATTTTTTTATTTTTATTTATAGCTTATTAGTTTTTACTCAAGTTATTATTTTTATCATATTATGTAAGATTAAACTTTTTTACTTTAATAAATTTTTATGAAAATTGTCTTTTTTTTAAATATTTATTAGCTCTTAAAATTTTGAAGTAATATTGACTTTTATATTTCTTTTTCAAAATTAAAATACGTTTTGAATTGTACTTTCAAAAATATTCTAATACTTTAAATCATGAAATTTCCCATTTAAATTTTAAGATGTATTAACAGTCTAAATAACTTGAACTATAATTAACTTCATTGATTAGATATAAGCAAACTCTGGAAATCTGGCAATGAAACCCTCACCAGCTCTCAATTACAAATCCAATAATTACAGAGTAATAACCAATAATATTTCATCGTCCAAATCAATTAATATCACTTTGCGCAAAACTTTATCTTGATCGATCACTTAATCTTTTATTATTTTTTTTTCTTCTTTTTTTTCCTACAACTTCTCTCTCTCCCTTTTGGGTACTCGAAAACATCTTCGTAACCAGAAAACCGTTCTCTCATTATCATTTCTCATTACGTCCTTCAGCAAAGTACTTTAAGCTTCTCGTAACACAATTTTGCAAATCCCTATGCATACCATTCGTACATTACTTCCATACTAACGTATTCTCTTTACGCTATATAATTTCTCTTCTACTCTTCCCCTCCTCCTGCCCCCACTGCCTAAAACTCTTGGTTAAATCTAACTATATATCATCAATTTTCGCCCAAAATTTCCCCAAAACTTAAATTTCTCCTCTCCATTCAGTCCTCCAAAACGTTGAACTAATATGTATGTTGAATAATAGGAAAGATTATGAATGGATAATGGAACAAGTTGATAATACGGTATCTTCATCCATTAATTGACTATTGTGACATTATCGTAATATTCACATTAAGTAGAACATCATTGATTTGATTCAATTAATAAAAAAATAATAGTCCCATAAATCGACGTAATGGCAGGTATTAAAGTTAACGAAAAATAAAAGAGACAAGCTGATAATTACGAGAGCAATAGCTCACACGTTAGTCATTAACCTTATTCAAGCTTTCATTTTACACTTATATATATATATATATATATATATATATCCGAAAACTTCACTCACTCTCTCACTCTCTCTCTTAGTCAAGTGTTCAAGGAGCGTTGGCTTGTTCTTGAAAATCTTGCCTTGCATCCACTAAACTACGGATATTGGCCTCAAGGGCTTTTAGGAAGCCAATCGGGGCTATACTCTTGCTTCTCTTAAGCAAAAGACCCTTTATTTCCTTTTCACTCTCTCTTTCTTTAAGCTTTCCCTCTCTCTCTCACTTTGGGTGGATCGTGTTTTCAGAACCGATAGCAAATTACCATCCGTTACGCTATTACTGCTCGGGATATAATGAAGTCGTCTCTTTACGTTACGAATTAATGCCGATAGCGGATATTTAACTATTAGAGGTATTGGGGATTATTTTGATGAATTATAAGGGATAACTTGATATTATTTCCTTTACCTTCAATTTTTTTTTCTTCCCTTATATTATCGAATTCGAGGATTGATTTAGGCCTTGTGATTTGAATTTATGGACGTATTATTTTGGTACATTGATAAATTCTCAGAATCAAACTTATCATTAGATAATAAGATAGTATATTATTATTATCCAATACAAATATTGATAATAAGAATTTGTGTTAGGTCAAGCGAATAAATCCGTAATTACAGAGCTTTTCGATTCTGTAACTCATTATTATAAAATATGTAAAGAGATTTATTAATAAATAAGCTTAGTTGACTGTGCAATGTTATTTTGACGAATAATTATTTTATTTATTTAAAGGATCTATTATGACTCGTAAAAAAAATTTCACGTGAATCAATAATATCATAACTCATTCATTCGTAAAACAGTTAATCTTTTCATGTCGTACATTGTGATTTTAGCATGAATCATTCAGTCGAGTGTTATTACAAGTTTTTTTTTGTAACTGTAAAACGATAAAAACGTAGTTGATAGTTTACAAAGTGCATAAATAATGTATGTAAGGAAGTAATAAACGTCGTTTAGAATGTTTTTAACGGTAACTTGAATGAAAAATATTTCCGTAAATTTTAAGTGAAAATCAATGTAATTTACAATTTAAACTTTTCACATTATTCGGAATATGTATAAGTACAGTGCTCGAGAAAAAATCAAATCGTCAATGACAAAATAAAGATCGGTGGATACGATTTTCAATAAAAAAGGATTTGAGTGATTTAAACAATCTATCTGAGATATTAATTGCGATTCCAAGGTTATTAAATATTAACTTAAATATACATTTTTGAAAACTAGTTACAAATTAAACTTAGAAGAAATGATGAATTGTAATTCAGAATTATGTTCTTAAAAATTATTATTTATTATAAATTTTTATGGTACCAGTTAGGGTTATTTTATTAAAATTTACAATTCCTAAAATTTACTTGAGATGCCCTGGTCGAAAATCAACCATAATATAACTGGATATGCTAAATTAATATGCCAATTCAGCATATTCTGGACAGATTATGGTTAATTTTCTGCCAAGATATTATTAATAATTTATTAAAAAACGAAATAAGAACGAAACGAACCGAACTGAGTATATCAAAAAGATCAAGTTTCAGCAAAATTATAAATTTACTGCAGAACAGGATATATAAGCATTAAAATTTTAATAAAGTTTCAAAAGTTAAACAGTGAGTCTAATCGAATTTTGTAAGAAGTGCCAAAATATTTAATGTTAATAATTATAAATAAATGAAAATAAACGTAGAAATTAAATGATGCAAATAATAATTATTTACAGTTGTTACACTATTTCATAAATCAACAAATTAAATACATAAAACATTCAAGATGTTGCCCTTAAAAATAACTAAGACAAATTATTCAATTTTTTTATGATTATTTACTTTTGAAATAACTATATTTAGCAACTGCAAATAATCATTATTTACATCTTGATTTTAAAATATATCTAAAATTATTTACAAATATGTACAGTTATTAATAAATATCCACAGTTATCAACAATTATCTATTATTATATACATTAAATATTGATTTGAATTTAAAAAAAAAGTCTAAAGTAAACATTAATTATCGATTTAAAACAATTAATAGTTAACATTGTACTGGTGATGTTTTATTATTCCAACAATTCAAATTTGAATTGCTAATAAATTAAGCTTATAACTCCTTGTCACCTAATTCAAAGACCAATTAATCCATTTAAGATTAGAGCCCGAGAGGGTATATACACGTTAGGAAGCCTTAAATCAAGTGTAATTAAAAGCAAATAATGCGCAAACAGCACAAAATTGTTATATCTCTATGTATACAAAGCTCTATCTATAGATATCCCTTTTAGCTTCTGTAACTCATAGTTTTTGTTCGGCAGTACAAGATATCCATTCGAAACATATACACACGCGAATTATATTGCTGTATAAACGACGTTACGGTAACTGCTAGCAGTAATAAAAAGCATTCGTATATGTATATGTAGGTTTTGTACATAATATAAGTAAAGTATAAGTATAGCCTTCAAAGATAGGATAAAGAGAGAATAGGTCGCGTAGGAAGCAGCTCGACTAAACGAAATTCATGGTGAGAAGCTAATAGCCGGATACTGCTAAATCGACAATTTCTTCGGCATATCGTCATATTGCATTACTCTTTCTCCTATCCCCCTTTTCTCTTCTCTGTCTTTCTCTTTCTTTCTCTCTTACTACTATTTCTTTCTCGCTTGCTCTCATAATCGACTGCATAATGAGCATTTGGCGCGCGCGCTCGCGCTTTGCTTATTCCATGCCGGTGATTCTGAAGCTCGATATATAACGAACGTTGCATCGATTAATACACCCACTTTGTTCTTATTAGGGAAGAGAAAGAGAGAGAGAGAGAAAATGAGAAAGTAAGAGAGAGAGAAATTCCCAAGATTTGCTATCTCTACTCACAGCCTAGCAGGCAGCCAATGTGCTTCAGATTGATTTCTCTAGTTGTGTGTGCCTTGCAGCACGTCTAAGGAGAAGAGAGAAAGCTCTTTTCTAAACGTGATTTATTGGAGCGAGATATTCTCTGCCGTAGACAAGTTGTCGTTGATAAGAGTCATTTAATTATTTGATATTTTAACGAAATAAACGAATTTTCGTTTTACAAATCTTTTAAATCTTGTTAAATTCAATTTCAAAGATAAAACTTGTTTATTCAAAATTTAATTAAATGGGTATATTATAATGGATTTTATTCAATTTTTCTTTGATAATTTCAAAGTAATTTTTGTATTTTTTTGAGTTTAATATTTTCTTTTAAATAGAATAATAAAAGTAATAGTTTTGGCGTATCATAAAATTAGTTTTATCTCTAAGCTATTAAAAGATAAAAAAATATTCGATTAATGAATCTAATCCGATCACACAATTGGAAATCTTCTTAATGGAATTTTCTCAACTTTCGTGAAATGTTTAAATTGATTATCAAATTAAAAAGTTATAGAAAAATATGTTAAACTATTAAAAGTACGATTTATTAAGAATTTTCAAAACTAAAGTGATTTTACATCACCGCAAAAGTTCGCAAACTACCGTGTAGTCTGACCAAATCCAGAGTTATACTACTGATGATATATACCCAGTTAGCCGCAAAACAATTCAAGTTAAAACCTGTAGTACTGAGGTTTTGGATTCAAAATAGTTTTAACTAAAGTACAAGAATTGATGAATAGTTTTATAGAAAAAAATACGTTATTCTTTCTACCATTTGTTTCGTGGAAACATTTATTAACTATTCCTTTTTTTTCTATATTCAAAGTGAGCAAAGTTTTCAAAGCCCTGTACAAAAAGATCTATAAAAATACATTTTATTTGATGCTCTGAATAAATAATAGAAATAGAATAAAATTGAAAAAAAAAATCTTCAAAATCGAGTCTAACGACATCGCAAGTTGCCAGTATGAGAAGTAAGAATAAAAAATCGTTACAAATATCATATGTTACAATCCCGATATATATATTTTTTCAAGGAAAGTCAAACAGTTGAAACATTTTTCGCATATCAATTGCGTGTCAATTTGTGTCTCGGATGTCGTATATACGTTGTGTCAGTGTTTTGTCGGTAATGTATATCATATCAGTTACAGTGTCAGTATACAGATATCCAAAACTTCCTTTACCCTCGAAAAAACAAAAAAAAAATGAAAAAAAAATAAAAAAAAATATAAAAGAAGGGAAAAAGACGGGCACACAAGAAGACTTGAACGTTACCGATATAGCAACGTTAAGTTTTTCATATACTTGTCCTCTCTCCTTAACAACAAAATTTGGTTAATGAATGCATGTTATATAATATGTTTTGTTCATACAAAAAAAAAATGTGTCACTGTCAATTACTCTTTTTACTTTCTCTCACTCGTCTGTTTTATTTTTTATTTTGTATTATTTTTTTTCTCCTTTCCTTGTTGATGTTGTTGTTGTTATTTTATGCGTCAAAAAAAGATTTTCATTTTATTTACAACTGTTGCTTTTTTTTCGTAAATTTTGTTGTTTCATTTCATATATTTTAGTTAGTCAAATTTTTTTAGCTCTTGTTTTATTTAAAACGCCGAGCACAATATAGTGATTATAGCGTATGTTATTACACACGAATACAATGTATATTTTTGTTATCTTAATCTTAAAAATATTTTCATGTATTCATTGCACATTATATATCTAAAAGTATAAATATGTGTATTATGTATTGTTGATATGTTGTGTTCATAATATTTTTTTTTCTTTTTTGGGATGATACATTTTGGCTGGCACAATTTTCCTTTCGACATAATCTCAGTTGAAGCAAAAAATAAAGGAAAAACTTCTGCTCTCGATTATTTACACTTTGTCGGGTCATTGTTGTATTTTTTTTTTTTTTTTGCCCCGTTCCTTCATCGGAAAAATAAACAGAGCGAATCGATAAGTTAAAGAAAATCAAGCGTAAATAGCCAGCGTTGGGGGAGAGAGCAGCAGCAAGCTTTAGGTTTTTATATAAAACGACACGTCACTGCAGTTGGTAAAAGGCAAAGTGAAGCCTGTATAAACGAAAATTCAATCGAATACAATTATTTCCCAACTACTCTCCGACGCCGCTAACGATCGCGTTTATTATTCAAATAACCCAAGTATAGAGGTAAAAGAGAAAGAGAGTAAAAGCAAGCGAGAGAGAGAGAGTGAAGAGTATAGAGCAAGTTCGTCGCGTCTGCGCCACTATATCCCACCAGTCGTCGCGCTTATAATAATAATGACTTAACGAAGGAAATAAACGATGCGGTTAACCGCAAACTTTGCACCTTCCAACCGTTACTATGAAAAGATTTTTCTTTTTTTTTTTTCAATTTTTTTTTTTTATGTTTCCATTTTGATTTTACGCTCGTGATTGCAAAGCATGATTTTAGCCCTCTTTTGTTTGAAATATATCGGAATGATGTATAAAGCGAGAGTAATATGGGTATGGAAATTTTCTATATTATCTGATGAATTAATGACCCTTTTATTTGATCAGGAAAATAAAATTATGTTATAATATGAATAATTAACGCAAATAATTATCCTGTTATTTGTTAATTATTTGTTTGCTTTTTTAATAATAATAATAATGTAAGAAAATATTATTCGAGTTTTGAATTCATTTGAGCTTTATTATTATGTATTTTTTGTATAAATCAATCGTGTCTGATGAAATATTTGCTTCTACTACTGAACTATTTATCTACCTTAAACTTCTTGTACGCGAATAAAGTTTCTCCCGATATAGATGTTATTATTATATAGATTAAGCTTATCGAAATATTTACGTTTATCATATTATATCAAATATTATTGGGATTTGTATCCTTTCTTTTTACTTGATTATTTTATTTTATATTGAAAATAAGATTAACATAAAGCTTTACGAATTTTGGGAACGTTGAATATTTTTTTTGTATATTATATAATACTCTTTTGAAAAGAACTAAAAACAATGACTTGAAAAATTCTTTTATTAATTTTAATATTATTATTGGTGTATAAATTTTTGCATATCCGTGAAAAACAATAAAAAAAAATAATTTCATTATTATCAATTTAAACATAAAATTTAGATTAAAGAGAAAAAAACAAAAAAAATTCTTTTCAAATCAAGCTTGATTTTTCCAACATTCTATTTAAAAAAAACATTCTCGCAATTCTCCGACCTTTTGAATATCTAATAGAAAACCGATTAAATCGAATCAAATGAAATCCCCCAGTAACATTCGACACTCAACTTTTAAATTCAATCAACAAACAATTAGCTTATACTTAACAAAAAAAAAAAGGAAAAAGCAAACAGAACAAAAAAATAAAGGAGAAAAATCAACCGTACAAAACGTTTTCTATTCCCGTGACCTACTAATTAAACTCTCTGTATATAACCGTCGTATGAAAAAAAGATGGATAAAAAAATAAAAAAAAATAAAAAAAGGAAGAAAAAGAAAAGAAAAAGACAACATTGTCTGATAATCATTGGTGCGAATATACAATAGTCATGTTGTGTTGCACAGAAAGCGAGCGAAAGAGCGCGCGGGCGAGAAGAACACGCGCGCGCGCGAGCGAGCGAGAGTTTTCCTCAACAACTTGACTCCGTTTGCAAATGAAGCGCGTCGTTTTGCGATAACGCCTTCCAACGACCGTACCATTTCAACCGTAAAGAGCTTTTTCTCATACTACTCTCTCTCTCTCCTTTCTCTCTTATACTGATTCTGTTTCATGTTTATATTCTTTAGTATTATTAAAGGTACACGATTATTAAGTGTATTTAACGCGTGTGTATACACAAGACAAAAGAAAAAAGAAGAGTTTAATATTATTATGGAAATTTTGGAGTAATTTTCCAAAGAAGGGTTATAACTTTTAGTAGTCTAGAAACTCGTTACGCGAGATAATTTTCCGTACGAAGCAACAAAATGAAAAAAAGGAAGAAGAAAAAAAATTGAATTTACATTTTGCTAAGCGCGAAAACTATACTCGCTCATCTCTGCTACTACTCGTACACATTATAAGATAGCCTTAGGGGCTAACAGACAAGTCGAGTTAAGATTTTGCTCATTGTAGTTGACATATTTCACTACCCATGAACGCATTAATTTTACGCTAAACTTTATCTTTCTTTATTTCTTTACTTTTCTAAATAAATTTTTCTTTTTTTCTTCTTTTTCTAATACGACAATTCGAGAAAATAAGAGAGAAGAAACAGAATGTTGCAAGAAAAAACGATTTCAATCGGTCAACGACTTTACGACTAGTAGACACGTGTATCTAAACTTTTTTTTTCTTTTGTAGTATAATACCTAGTAAAGGAAAGAAAGCTCACAATTCGTAACAAAGTTTATCTCCTCCTTTTGTTATCTCGAGTGTCGAAAAGATTTTTCCTGGCTAATTAAATATCAATGTGTAGTATACCACCCGTTCACGCTATACGATTACATTACACGCCCCTGTATTGATATTAATGTGAATTTTTCGTTTTTTTCTCCCATTTTGTCGAGTAAAATGTACCAGCGCTGCTTAATTAATTAAATTGTGCGTTTTGCTTCTTCTTTTTCTTTTTTTTTTGGAAAAGGGCGTACGTGCACACGTAGGTACATACAAATAAATTACGCCATAAATTCAGTACTCAACGAAAACTCGTTGAATAGGTTGGGATTTCAAAAGAAAAATTCACCTTTTTTTTCGTATTACATATGCCCAAGTGAATTATTTACTTTTTTTTTACGAGGCGTCTAAATGAGTGTTGACAATCTAGTTTTTTTCCCTCTTTTCATTAGCTCGCATGTGAAATAATAATTATTGCAAAAACGTTGAAAGAACAATTTGAATTTCTTATTTATTTTGATACAGTAACATTTTTATTTGAACATTTGTTCTCAAGGTAAGTTTAATGTTTGAAAATTAGTATTTTGCAATAAAAGGATAATTACTTATTTTTCTTATTCGGAAAAAAATGAAAATAATTAGCTGTGTAAGTAGCTCTATGTAATTTAGAAAAAAAAAATAAACTTTTTCTTTGAAAAATTTAATAATGCTTTATAAAATCTTTAGCATAAACTTTTTTATTATTCTTTATTGAACGATTTTTATTATGAATATTGAAATTCAAAATTGAAGAGATATTTTTCAAAATAAATCCTTATAATATTCAATGAACTAATATTATCCATATTATCCATATTTTCGTTTTAAATTAATTAAAAAAGGTAAGAGTTACAAAGAAGATATGTAAACAATCCGTAAGAGGCAAGTCTCAAAATGATCTCTACAACATAATTTACGAATATTTTAATATTTACTCGCTTATATACGAAAGCCAGAGAGAGAGATAGAGAGGGCCTGCTCTCCTCAACAAACTGCTACATAAACTTTTCAATGCAGCAAAGTAAAGAGAACAAACTACTCGCTCCTCTCATCTCTTCGAAATAGTTATAAGAAGATTTTCTTCCATAGTACTTGTGACTTGCATATATCTAACCATTAAACTTTATATATATTTATATATACATGCTAAAGCCACCTAACTTTTTCCAATAATTTCTACGTCCGTGTAATAATTTTTTTTTCTACCTTTTTTCTTTATCCTCGCTTTTTCCTCTTTCTCCGGCTCGCAACGACTTCATTACTTCGAGCCAATGAAAGAAAGCAAAAAAAAAAGAAATAAAAAACAAAAAAGCATAGATAGAATAAAAAGGGCTTGAGAAGAGAATAAAGAAAGGAAAAACGAAATATGATAATAAAAAATAAAAAGAAGAAAAAAAAGAGTGAAGCTATATAACCAAGGAACGTCAAAAGCCGATATCCTTTTTGCCTTTTCTCCTATTTACAAAAGCTTCTCTCTCTCTTTCTTTCTTTTATTCTATCCTTCTCTCTCTCTCGTATTACTTCCCTAACCTTATATGTATATACATAGAAAGCTACCGCGCGCGTGCCACATACTGCGCCACTATGCCGACGTTGCGCCCATGCAATGCGCGCATATTTCCGCAAACAAGATGCGCCCTCCAGGCCTTTATACATGTATGCATATATATATATATATATATATTTCCAAAGAAGACGTATGCACATGTTACGTGCATAATATATAAGACATATATGCAAGTGAAAATTCAAGAACGCGTGTTTATGTAAGGAAGGAACCGTATGAGGATTTTTTTGTCGTTCTCCTTCTCTCTTTTTTTCTTTTTATTGAAAAGGTTTCAGGAACGGTCCACTGGAAAATTTTTCCGTATACGTATTTTTCATGCATTTTTATGAGCTGATATTTGATATTTTTCTATTCTGCGAATTTATCGACTTTAATATTAGAAAAATTTGTCGTTCTTTACTAGCTTTTCTCTTTTCTATTTTTGTATTGTTCAAGGGATTTTATGCTTTTCGTGATATTATGCATCTTTGTTAATTCGAAAGAAAGAGAACAAATTTAATTTAAAATATTTATTATATAAATAAACGGTGTATACGTATATAGTTTTTCTTACATTTTACAATGTATAATAAGAAAAACAGATAAACGAAGTTTTTAAAAAAAAGTACAAAAAAAATATCAGATGATTTTTTTTTCTTTTATAATACCATAATTCATTAAACGATTAATACATTAAAAATTATTGTATCATTTTCGTGTAATAAAATTACCAAATACAACGATAAATCATTTAAACGAGATTATTTCATAAATAATTCTATTTCAGGCGAAATAAATTTCCATTATTCATCCCCCATCCCCCCAAAAAAAAAGAAATTAATCCTCGCAAAGACTTTACAAACTGCAGTTACAAAAGAAACAAAAGTATTATACTTTTACGCACAAGTAATCATTAACTAAAAGCCATTATCAGATTAGCGAATCTTTTATTTTTCTTTTATTCTCGCCAATTTCTACGTATATACGTGGAGGAATCCCGTATATACTATCATTTTTTTCTTTCTTTATTTTCTGAAAGAAAAGGATGATTTTATTCATATATATTGTAAAATAATATTTTCTATTGTTCGTGTCTCTATGATTATCTTGAAAAAAGAAGAAACGATATTAACAAATAAAAATTGGGGATCTGAAAACGAAAAAAGATAATAGCCCATTTAAATAACATTAGCTATAAGCCCTTTTCAATTCCACAGCTTCAATTAATGAATTGTCTTTGACAAAATATGAACTTCCCTTTAATGTATTGCTTTTATTTATATTTATATAATAACCTTATAGCTCTGTCTGCCCAAACATTGACACTAATCAAAATCGACGGAAAAAGCTCAAGTGGACCGTCTCTCACCGGAACAAACTTTTTTTTTCTCCCTTCCCTTTCTATTTTTCTTTCTCTCTCTCTCTTTCTTTAACGTTCTTTTACTCTTATAGTTTTATCTTTACTTTAGAAACGAGTATAACGCGTGTGTGCCTTTCTAGCCAATGTATCATCCTATATATATACGTGTAGATGTGTAAACTTGCCTGTTGGCATGTTTTATTTTTTTTTTTCATGTGTGTTGGTGTGTCCCTTGTGCGCTAGACGTGTGAGCCACTTTTTCTTACTTTTCAAAACCAGGGACTTATACCGATTACGGTAGACATCTAATTTTTTTTTCTTTTCGCAACATTGATATACTATTTGACTTCAACATTCTGTTAATGATTATAAAGCTTATTTTAAATATATTGTTTTTTTAAATCAATTCGTACGTTGTCTTTTTCATAATATTTGATAAACAAATTAAGATTAAAATGATACTTCTTTTTGACATACAAATGGCTATGCGTAAAAATAAAATTGTTATTCATAATATAAAGTTTTATTGGTATTAATAAACGAAAGAATATATAAACTGGATAAAACGTTATAAGTACTGAGTTAAATAAAGATTAAAATCACGACAGTTTTATTAATATCAAAATCACTCGTTATGTAACCTACATTTATTCATAAAACTTTACTGCATTGTCAATCAAAATAAATCTGTTTTAATACGTATTAAAGCAAAAAATATAAAAAAAAAGAATAATAAAACATTGAAATTTACTTTATCTATCGGTTAGTTTATTCGTTACTTTCAAATAGAAATAATTTTAATTTTCATATTCTATAATTAAAAAATTTCTATTTAAAGTCTCGGTAAACATTACGATGTATTTTAGCGCGATAAACATTGTTGAATGTATACGTACGATGCATGTTTCAAAAAGATAGACTTAACCTAAAGCAACAGTGCGCACGCGACGTCAAACCATTCGTTGTCGTCACGAGTGTATGAGAGGAAGAAGAAAAAGTAAAAAAAAAAAGAAGAAGAGCTTCAGAATGGACTCGTACCAATCATCATAATTAAAAACACTCTCAAATCAAAAGTCGCATGCGTCAACGTATCTTCATCATTTCTACTTTCACCATAAATTTTTATTAAAATAAAAGGAGAAGAAGAAGAAAAAGTTGATAAGTAAAAAAAGAGCTGCAAAGTTTTTAAAAGCTTAAGAGTAACGATTTCTTCTTTTTTTCTCTCTCTCTGTCTTTCTCTTTTTCTTCGACCTTTACTTTCATTTTTCAAGAACTCGTTTCTCTTCTCCCCTCTTTTAGTATAGTTGAAAAAAAAAACCCAAAAAAGAGAATCACGTCACATATACTCTCACCGATAAAAACGCGCTCGACTGCGCAGCTTTTCCATGGGTTTTATTTATTTTCTCTTTTTTTTTCCTATATAATTCCAAACCGAGCACGAAAAAATAAATTGAAACAAAAAAATATGTTCCCTGTTTTCAAAAGTCCAGTGGCTTTCACGTCTTAACCTCGTGTGTATTATTATTGCTATATTGATAGCTTATACATAATTTATTTTTTCATATAATATATATTTGTGTGTGCTCATTTTATTAATGTTCTGTGTGTGTGTAAGTATGATGTGTTAGAAAATTATTTTAGTAGTTATAGTTAATAATAAAAAAAAAAAATTGGATTTTGGATCGACTCACCCGACGCAGCTAGGGCGATTGCCGCCATGAGAGTCCAACCTCCTCTCATGTTCTTCCTTCCTTAGACAACAAGGTCTTGGGGGGTGTGTGGGGGGAGGGGGAGAGAGTTGTTTAGGAAATAAAAACAAGGCAGGCTACTTTATCCTTCCCCGTTTTTTTTTTTGGTTTTTTTCAATTCTTCTTACTTGAAAAAAAAACAATCTTCTTTATATTTTAAGTAGCCCGCCGGCTTCTTCTTTCCTTTGTTATTCTAACCCTCTCTCTCTCTTTCTTCGTCTCCTTCTTCTTCTTCTTCTTGTTTTGTTGTTCTTCGTTTTTTCTTCAATGTTTTGACTTGATGATGATCCAATGTAAAATAATGGACCTCTCATGGCCCGTCATAACACCGCTTATTACCGTTGAATTAGACATCATTATCATTTTCGACGACTAATTCTTCTTCTCCTACTTCTTCTTTTTTTTGTTTGTTTTTTAATTTAGCCGCCTCCTATCTCACTTTCTCGAGACGTAGACAACAAGACACGAGGAGGCGGCTGCTTCTTTTTGTAGGACGGAGCAGCTGTATAATGCCTCCTTATTACATTGATACTGAACGACATTCTTGATTAAACGTTCCCTCGACATTCTTGGCAGCTTTAGTCTCACGTGATTTCAAAACTCCTTCTCTGGCTTCTTTGATTTTTTATTTATTCCAACCGCTTTTTATTTATTTTTATTTTTGTTGTATCTAAAAAGCCTTGTTTTCTCTCTTACTTTTTTAATATTTTTTTTTTAATTCTCTCCTTCTCTTTCTCTGTTTCACTGAATAAAAACACACTTCACAGCAAGCATTATTATTATACCTCGGCGCCGTCGGCAACACTCGCGAAGCTTTCCATATTTTAGATTTTTCATTAACATAGCCACATTAGAATCACCTCGATTTTTTTATTTTTATTCGAGGTGATAAATTTTTTCTTATCATATATATACTTTTCGATGGTAAATATGTATATATATATGTATACGTATATATATTAGCTTATGGATGCTGTGATACAAGTAAAACTTTGTATGTGCTGCTCTGCTGTGCGTTGCGCGCTCGGAGAGTATAGCAGCCTAGAGTATATAAAGCCGAAGAGCGAAGCGCGCGAGAGAAAGAGAGAGAGGAAGCCGTTGTATAAATCGATCGAGCTTTTACGTGTATCGCCGTGGAGCCGCGCGCTTCAACGAGATAACGTGGCTCTCTTTGCACAAGGACCGACAAATTTTCTCTCACTTTTACCTCTCTCTTTCTCCTCTACAAATAATGTTGTTTCATCTTTTTTTTTTTCCTTTTTTTTTCTAAAAAAAAAAGAAAAATAAAAAAAATTTAAATTATTATTTTATTTCTTGAATGTTTGTTAACTTCTTCTTTATTTTGAACGAAAAGTCGTTTTTCTATATTTTTAATTTTGTTGTTGTTCCTCTTTGCCTGACAGTATATCTGGTCTGTTATTACTGTTGCGCCGTGTCTGAGCAAAGCATTGAGCTACTCCACTTGTCTGATGTAGTCGGCAATTTAATGCGCCTACTACTAGAAGATGACACCAGCAGCATCAGATTAAGAATGTGTCGGCGATCCAAGTCGCTACTAGTTTTGCGCTTGGACTATCTTATCTTTTCTTCTCTCTCTTTCTCTTCCTTATCTTCGTCTCTCTTTCTCTCGGTCTGTCTGTCTTGTGTTATACGATCCACCACGACACGACGGCAACGACTACTTCCGAAAGTCGACGACTACGACGACGTCCACGGCGACGACGACGACGACGACAACGAGAGCTGCTACTAACGCGCGCGCTTCTACTGCTCTGCGCGCGCTCCAAAATCAGAAAAAGAGATAGGGAGGGGGAGGATGGAGAGAAAAAGAGAAAGAGAGAGAGAAAGAGAAAACGTGTTAATATATGTGGCTAGCTGCGTGAGATTTCAACTCTACATATATATATATACATACATAAATAAATATATATGTGTATGGGTGAGAAAGAGAGAAAAATGTTAAGATAGGAAACGAGAGAGATGTATATCTATAATGAGAGAGTAAGAGAGAGACGTAGAGAAAAACGTATATAGAAGAGCAAGGCAAAGGAAATAATAAAAACGGCCTGCCAGCACCAGCACGCACGGAAAAAGAAGGAGGCGAACCTCACAGCGAGCAGCGCCGGACTGAGCTCTGTACTACTGCGAATAACAGAACGTTGGTGCTGCTGCTGGATGCTGGATGCTGTACTATATGCTTTATGCTATGTATTAACGTTACTGTTACTGCTACTGCTGCTGCTACTGCTGATGTTACTCTCTCTCTCGCTCCCTTCTCTTTTGCCCTTGTGTGCAGTCATTATGTGTGTGAGGGAGAAAGAGAGAAAACTGCGAAAGGAAACATGTGAAAAAGAGTGGGAGAGGAACTCTAAAGCGAAAGAGAAAGAGATAGTTAGAAAAGGTTCTGAAACGTATGCCACACAAGTTTCCTATCGCTTATCTGTGTATACGCTAGTATACACACACTCTTTTAAAATCCCTCCTCTCTCAGCTGAGTTTTATCTCACTCCAACACTCGCTTCTCTCTCTCTTTTCTCTTTCCTTTATTATATAGCGCACGACCTACACAGAAGAGCCAACCTGTTCTCTACTATCTTCCTTCTCTTTTGCTAATCCACGAGGTTTTATATAGCTTCGTCTTGCTTTATCTTATTACGCTTCTTGCTCTTTCTCTCTTTCTCTCGCTCATTAATCTACCTTTACTCTTGCAAGCTTGCTGGTACGTATGTACTCGTAGACTGGTTTATAGTTTCGCGTGCGCACACATACACCTAGACACGTGTATAGATGTGACCAAGTTTTTATGTTGTCTCTACTGACACACAAAAACACATAGCTTTGTACACGTATTCTCGCATGGATGTACTGATGTTTACAAAGTACTATACTTTTATACATTCACAGAGTCACGTGCGGATTTACATCAATATAAATATATGAACATGTAGACATACCGAACACACACGCACATGCACTCACATGCATACACATAAACATTTTAACACACACACACACACACACACACACACACACACACACATATATATACACACACCAAGACCATTTTCACTCTCAGCACATAAGAATATATACATCTCATATATAAATATTCGCAAACACAAATAGACTTAAAGACCCACATATGCACACATACACATACTTTTTCACACTATCTTACGTCCATGTACACATCTGAGATCTACACGACCTCATGGAGTTATAGAATACGCGGGCACACATACATGCATACACACACACACACACACACACATACACACAAATACATACACACGCACACAAAAACACACGCACACACACACACACACACATATACACACACATACACCCACATACATGCGTATACATACACTGAAAGATGCACACGTGCATGCACACACAAATTCAACCATGTATTCATACAAAATATTTGCCATTCTTTTTCGTTTATATCTCGTTTTTTTTCTCACCGAAAAAGCCCATCTCTCTTTCTTTATCGTGTACTCACACACACTAACTCAACATTTTCTTATATACATTCTACTTCATTGGTTCGTCTTTCCCGTTTCCGTATTTTCTAAAATTTTCTTCAACTTTTTATTCATTTCTTTCTCTTGATTTTTCTTATTCCGTCTCACTTATTCCCTTTCACGATAACACCCCCGTCTCTTACCCGCAACTTCTCTCCTTTTTTTTACATATACTATCCCTCCTCCCTTCATCTTTTCCCCACAGCCTCTTTCGGGCTTTCTCTTTCATAGCCACGATCTGGCTTTCTTTTTTTTCTGCTTTGTTTCCGTCTCTCTTTTCTTCATGCCACGTGTATATATTATATACATCTATCTACGCTTTATTTTTTTTAATTTTTTTTTTCCTCACCACTACTGGTTACGATTTCTCTTTCTCTTTTACTCGTTCCTTTTTTTTCTTTCATTCTTCCTAAAAGTCCATGAGCTCGTTTTCCTCCTTTACCTTATCATAATAGCAACTCTTACTATGCGTACTTATATATGCATGTACATGTATATAATACTCATATACATATGCAAGCATTTTCTTCTTTTCTTTTTCTTTTAACTTTTTTTTTCTTCTCTTTCGCAAGTTCTCTCGCACTCATTTTTTCCAGTAGCGCGCACCGGCTGTATTCAACGATCACGTTAAGTGCAAAAACCACGGGACTATATATATAAGAGAGTAAGTCGAGATTATATGATGTGGAATGTTGTTGTTGCTGTTGTTTTTCATCTTTATCTTTTTCTTGCTTCTAGGCGCATAACCATTCGGGCTATACGCACAACAAAAATGCAAAAGAAGATTATTCTTTCCATGAGCGCGCAGCCAAAGCTTTAAGCTGTATACAGTTTTCCGCTTCTTCTTTTCTTCTTCAGTGAGAAAATCCGACGTGTCGAAACAAAGCTTCTTATGTTCTTGCAAAGTCGTGACTCTTCATACCCGAATAAAGGGACAAAGTTCATCGAGCCGCAGGCTTACGAAAATGTTTGCACGGATCTATCTTTTCAAGAGTGATGAACCTCTTTTTTTCTATCTTTTTCTCTCTCTTCTTTCTTTTCTTACCTTTGTACGTCTTCTATTCCTCTTTATTTTCATTTTTTTTTTTTTTTCAAGAAAACTCTTATTCCACTTTGTAACGATTTAAACCTCTCCAGACATTCTTAGCTTCTTGTTGCATATCAACTACGTAACTGATATAGACAACGAGCTTAAAAATTTCAAGCCTCCTGTTTTAAGAGTTCAGCTAACATATGCAGAGTAGCACCATACGCTGCACCAACCTTGAAGCTATATCATCTTTCTTATATTCTCGGGAAAGTGCATTGTACCTTTTTTAAAATCTTCTCTTAACAAACTTGAAGAATTTGATTCCAAGATAAAGTAACGGAGAACAAGCAACAGATTAATT
Source organism: Anastatus disparis (assembly GCA_017163975.1). Lineage (NCBI taxonomy): Eukaryota > Metazoa > Arthropoda > Insecta > Hymenoptera > Eupelmidae > Anastatus > Anastatus disparis. Next base: position 20,011,916 of record JAFFSR010000227.1, on the reverse strand, counting down.
TTTAATTTTGTTGTAAAATTAAAATACCTGTAAACAAACTGTATAAAACTATTTAGTGGTGTTTGATCAGTTAATAATTAATAATTTATACAAACATAATTAAAATATCAATAAAATATTAAAAATAATACGAAAAATTATTTAACGTCAACAAAGCTACCAAAGTTTAATTTTTTAATTAAAATTTTTTATTTTAATAATGAAGTATAACTAATGAATTTTGTCAAGCTAAAATAATAAGAAATAGGTTATTTTTGAAATTTTATAATTTTTGGCATTTGACTTAATTTTAAAATAAAATTTTAACACGGTTGATAAACATTTATAAAAGTTAATATAAAATAGAGAAAAAAAAGAGGTATAAAAGAATGAACATAGTTTTAAAAAAAATTTTGGCAACTGTTTTTGACACTTTTCTGTAAAAGAAGGTCAGCAGTTTTGTTTTTCATTCATATTATTTTTTTTCCTGTCGCTCTCCTCTACATTCTATACGATTATCCGAAATACAATAGTCTGACATTCTAAAAACTGATAGACATTGTTTTTCTAGCACATAAATATTTCAATCCCAGAAGTATATATCTAAAAAAGACACATCATCACAGTGATCTTTGGCAATTTGTTCGCCAAGTTCTCTCGCTCCAACTTATTGATATAAAAAAAGAAAGGAGAATGACTTTGGACTAGGCCTTTGAGTTTTTATTTCATTTTCTTATGTATTATTACTGACAATGTATTTTATAAAAAATTCGGATATGATTAATCACGATATTAATCATATTTTTTTTCAGATTACCATAATGTTAACAAGCTGGCTTCAGATCAATGATTATACACTATACCAATGTATTCCTAATAATTTATAAATTTGATTATTACATCAGAAGTGCAACGGTCCGTAAATAATAATATTTGCATGCGCATAATACAACAATTGATTTTCGTACATATAAATTACATATTAAATTTCTGAAAAGAACCAAAGAAAAAAAGTATAAATCAAAACATCTTATGTTGAGTCACTGTTAACAGCAGAATCATCTACCCAATTCTATTGATGATAACACCGTAATCCTGAGCTTTTTACTTAACGACTTTTTACATTGACTCGTTTCGTCCCTCACTCTTTTCTGTTAAGCAAAAAAAAATACGGAATTCCTAAGGTTCTTTCTCCCTAATTTTTTTTTTCATCATACGCCGTCTTAGTCACACCGTCTCGCTCCAGAGAGATTTTTTCCGTTTCTAGTTTCTCCTCATCTTACAATAAATACATACGTATACACACGTGTCTTTACATACTCATACATTTACATCCATATATACATAGACACATATACACAGAAAGTTTATATTTTATTTGGCCTCCACGAGTCCGTGGTTCTCTCTTCCTCAGTTCTGTGGTTCGTATTCTCTCTCTCATCCCTCCTTTCAACTCATTCTCTTTCCTTTAGACTAGCCTATACAGGAGAGTGCGTATAACAGCCTCCAGCAGCAGTAGCAGTAGCAGTATAGCAGCAGCGTGGCTACCCACTACCGCCTCCACATCCAAAAGAGAGAGAGAAGAGAGAATCTTTAGTATGGCGAGATCAATATGATAGGAGTGCGCATGCCTCAATATATATGTATATATGCACATATCCATCCTTATATAGGCTATATAACGTATATAACATTTGAAATGCGCTATACTATTCGCGCTCGCCGGTCCATTCTCTCTCACCATAGGGAGAGAATATCATGTATTATACCGATGAGAGTTTGCAGCCAGTAGCAGCAGCAGCAGCAGCAGCAGCAAACCTCACTCTGCAAAAGGGCTTTCTCGCTCACTTGCTTTCCTATTGCGGCCTGTCTGTGTATGTGTGTTCATTCCCTTGCGCTTGCTCTCTGTCGCACACACCCACTGTATTCTACTATATCTTGCGCACTACACACGTTACCATGGCCCTTCAAAAGAGCGCATGTTCTATATATGTATTTGCATTGTATATGCTTATACAACTTCCTATGTCTATGTATACATATGTATAAGTACTGACGAATGAAGCGCTTTTGTAATGTTGTCTACATCTATATACGTATAGATTTCTGCACGTATTGCTTGTAACCTACCGAGGATCTGAGAGGATGCTAATGTTATAGGACACTTGAGGATTGTCGAGATCATAGATTTAATTGATATACATATATATATTTTGTCAAGATTTTTGTCTTTAATTTCAAATATTGTTTTGAAAATATTAGATTGAATTTTGATTACTTTTAATGCAATATCATATAAATTTTGGCTATTAAACTATGAAAATAATTTGCCAATTTAAAACAAACTATAAGACATACTTAAAATATAAGCATGTATTTTTAAAAAAATTTGTAATAATAAAAAAAATTATTTACTTAAATTGTTTATGTAAATAAATGTATTCCAAATATTCAAGTGTATGGGAAAAAAATTGAAAGAAACATTTATTTGACTGTAAAACGAATATTTTTAAATAAAAAAGATTTCAATTAATTGGTTGGAATACAAGTTTGTGTAAGTACTTGTAACTTAAAGCTGTAAATTATCAACATCAATTTAATTTGTAATATTGAATTTCCGGTAAAATTGATTTTTGTCTCATGAAACTTTTGCCCATATAAGTTTATAAATGTTTATGGAATTCAATTAATTAATGTTTTCATTGCAAAATATGCAATCCAAAACGAGAAACGAAAATTAGTAAAAACAAATACAGCTGATGAAAATTTGTTTGCACGTGTCATCTTAAAAGTTATCAAATAAAAATTTTTAATTAATTATAACTTTTTTGCTAGGTTTATAAAAACATAAAAATAATATTTATTAACTAAATTATTTAATTCATCATTCATTATAAAACTGCAGTATAACACGCATGTTTAGTGCAAATTCTTAACATCCGCAGTAAGAAAATTAACTTCAACACTTTTCAAGCTTACTTAAGTAGTACATAGTCGTGAATTCTTATGCAACCCTTTTTTTTCTTCTTTCTTTTTTCTTTTCGCTACTGAAGTTTGAAAAAACTTGACTTCATTTCCTTAGAGACACAATACACAGATGAAACGACCAGAATAAGAAAAGCCCACTAGACACAGAAATTTTTATACGCAGTATGAAAAAGCTGCTATGTACTTTTTTTTTAAATAAAAACTGCAGAATATACGTACACCAACGTGAAAATTTATTAACACTCTAAATAATCATTGAGATCACAAAGGATATAAATAACAATGAAAAAAATTGCATAGTCTTAACAATTTAAGACTTGGAAATATTAACGTCTATATAAGTCATATGTTACTTCCAGTAGTAGTATAAAGCAGAGCCCGGTTGCATATTAGTTTGACGTTTTCCCTCATGAAACTTAGTATAAAGGAGAGATGAGGTATAGTATTTACTTGAAAAGCAAGTTTCATGTTGAACTTGCGATATGTTGATTGTAAAAAGTATCTATAATATATGAACGTTCCTCGTTATTTGTTCTAGTGTGTTATTATTCAAATATGATATTTTATTGTTATTTTTAAATAAAAAGAAAAATAATTATGTTTATAAAATTAAGAAATTTAATGTAAAAATTTTTCCTTTGTTTCTACCGCATTGTAACCGCTAAGTAACAAGTTTTTTTGAAGAAATGCTTATAAATGTAAACCAACTACTTAACTAGATGTAAGAATTCTTAAAACTAGAACTCCTAGAAAACTGAAATTTTGAAAAAATAAAAAAAAAGAAGAAAAAAACAAAGTATTTAAAAAAAAATGTCTTAGCAACAAAATCTTTAGTTTCAACCGCGCGTATTCACATATTGTGAACAGATGATTAATTGCGCCCAACTGTTTCTACTTAACAATGCACAGACATGTATGGCCTTGTTTAGCTCAAATTTTAGCATACTTTCCGAAGTGCGGCTAGTTTGTTTTAGAAAATTTTACATGACATTAAATATTCATTTTATATCTTATAGATAATTGATTACTTTGCGATATTCCAAGTTCATTATTAATTTTTTGATGATAAATTGATTTATGCACTGATCAATACGTTTATAAATCACCAAGAATGGGTTTTATAATTAATTAAACGATAAATGGTTCGTGCAATATGTCTTTTAAAATAATTTTAATTTCACCAGCAATGCACTAAAGAAAGAAAAAAAATGAGAAAAAAATGTTGTAGTTATATTGAAAAGGTGAAGCGCTGCATGAAAGTTGAACAAGTTGTTTAAGAGAAAAGGGTTTACCGACCGGAAGATAATTACATTTACACTAGAATTAAAGTTTTCTTATTGTCGTAATTTTAATCTAAAAGAGCATGAAAAATGCATTTTAAAAAAGCCACACACACGCTCGCGCTTTCACACTTTATTAAAAAGAAAATAAATTGAATAAATGTGAGGTCGTCAGTGGCTCAGTCGGTAGAGCGATGGATTTGTAATCTCGAGGCTCCGAGTTCAAATCCCGCTCTCGGCGGCCGATTGATACAAGCACCACTGTACGTTATATGTGCTTTGTTCACAAACGCATTGACGACCTCCGTCGCTAATTAGCATTGCAAACATAGCATAAATACAGCGACGTTAATATTTAAAAAAACAAATTAAATTCTGTAATGAAAATGAAAGTAGCTTTTAATCCGCGTCATTAATTTTAAAAATTAATTCTTAAAATTATGATGAAATTATTAATTTTTATGCAATTTTCTGGGAAAATTAAGGTAAAATTATTAATTTTAAGAATTAATTTTTAAAATTAATAACACGGATTGGAAGCTAGTTTCATATTCTACATTAAATTTAATATTTTTTAAAACTGTGTACGATGTGTACAAGTAGATTAATGCCGTTAGTCAGATTTTTAATAAGTAAACTTGTATGTTCTTTTTCATTGCACTAGTTATGAAAAATATTTTTCTTATAATTCTTACGTTTTCTTATGAATTCTTGCTAATTTTTAATTTATATAATCAATATTAGTCATAAAAAATATGCGCTATACTCAGGAACGTGTATGAAAAAAAAGGCTAAATAAATACGTAGAAATTTTTCTCGATACTAGTAAATATTTCAAGTGAGTTTATTCATGAATTTTGCAATAAAGCCTTTATCCTTATAAGATCGGACGTTTTATAAATTAAAAATCAGTTACATAATAAAAGCCTTTTTCCTTTTTTTTTTTATAAAAGAATTTATTTCCTATCTTTTAATAATGGATCAAAGGTACCTTCTTCTATAGTAAATAGGAAATTTAGTCCTTTGTAGTAGTTTGACGAGAATTTCAATCACACTTGCCCTAAATCCTTTGACTAGGCAGGTCAAAAAGAAACTTTTCATATCAGAAGTGAAACTAATTCTTTCCTATATAGAATATTTAAAATTTGATCAATACGATATACGAAATATATTGCCAAATATTGCATTGACAAAAGAATATAAATAAGCAATTTATTTTTTTTTCTCTCTCTTTCTTTTTTTTCAAATAATATGTTAAATTTCTTCTTAGTGAATTTGAGAGCATCAAATAAATTTTAGTATTTCATACAATACATAAAGTATAAGTAAATATATTGAAACGTATATATTCCTTGTAATAAAAATGCATTTTTATGTTTAATGTATCAATTAATTTATGATTTATTATCTCATTACAACGTCCACTATTATCTTCGTTTCTTCCAAGACAATAAAAACATAACTACTACACGAACTGTAATATTTATAATAGTGTTCAACGAAATAAATTTTTTTTCGTGCTATTTCATAACTTCAATCAAAACATTATCTTCGATAAGAAAAAAAAATTTGATTTTCTTTATTAGATAGTAATAGAAACATCAAACCAAACCACAGATTTACTCTGAGATATCCATAGTGCTTTTTCAAATTAAGGAAAATTCAGTTTAATTCTCTTAATGGATCGTAATAAAGAAACAAAAAATAAGATAAATTAAATTACTATTATAGTTTTTCCTTATTAGAAAACAGAATCATAAATTTTATTGCAACACAAAGTTATAAAAGAAATTCATTCTTAGTAAATGAAAAAATTACGAGTTAGCAATAAAAAAAATATTATTAATATTGTTAGTTATTTAACGTGAAAATATTATTAAATTTAATCCAATTACTTGAAGAGAATTATGCAAAATTAATTATTACTTAGCTTTATGACACAAATATTATTCAACGTATACGTATACACCTTTACTTCCATTTCTAACAATTATTGACGTAACATATAGTCGTACATCAATTTATTTGAAAAATTTTAAACGTTGAGAGTAATGTCAAATTTAATTAACTCTAAAACTAATCAAAACAGCGATGTGTAACAGTTATTTTGCATGAAAATATTCATTTGTCAATTTTGTATTCTAATCAATTCAAATTATAATCAGTTTCTGTTCTCGTGTTAATTTTGTTGAATGTAGCTTTTAATTAATGTACTATTTTGAAATGTCGTTTTTAATAATAATCAATAAAAATAATAAATTTTTAACGATACCATTTTTCTCCTGCTCTTAAGTTACTCTTTGAACTTACGTTTAATCTCTACTCAAATCCAATAAAATAGCATCGTAATTTTCAAGCGTAAAGAAAAAAAAAGGTCATCACTTAATTTTACGTCGCATTACAATTATTCGCCTATTTCCGCGCGCATCTTATACTCCTTAAAAAAGCCAACCAGCCAACTTCAACATAACTCCAAGTGCTATAAGCTAGAAGAAGAAAAAGAAGAGAAAAAAAAGGAGAAGGGAATGACATACAGAGACTCAAGTAGTAGTAAGGAAGTAGTAAAGGGTCGGACACGTCCAGACGAGTGTTGGACTAATGACGGTGTCACGCGCCCCTGAAGTGCAAAAAAAATCTGTTCATGGCTCACACACACACACTTACACGCCGACACACATACGTTTTCTTTCTCTCTTTTTTTTGCACCCTCGTCTGCTTTTTTTATCGTTCTGCTCTTGGTTTTTTTTTTATCTCTTCTCTTCTTAACTCGGTCGTACCACGTGTCCCTGTTCTTCATCATTACCTTCGCTCGTCACAAAATGGGAAATCCTCGAGAATCAGAGAATCAATGTCGAATGCTGATCAATCAAACATTGTTAATGTTCTTGTGCAGTTTTTTGTGATGATCTTTCGTATTATTTTAGAATATTGTTAAAATTTCATTCAGTCTCTAGCTTTTTAATCAACAGTTTTTCGATTCAAATATAATTAAAAATGGATTAGAAAAAATTTTTGTTTTACTAAAAAGACAAGTCAGACATATGTGTTTTGGTAATGTATTAAAAAAACAATAAAATTTTATAAATAAGTTATAAACAAAACGGATAAACACGATGTAATTTGTTAACACGTATAAATATTTTGAAAGATGATTTATTTTATCATACAGAGAGAATTTTTCTTTAAATATCATTGAATCCATGGACAAAGTTTCAAATTCGTCCAATCGTTTTAATGCGATTGCATTAATTTTTACTCTTTTCTATAACTTTAGCTGTAATACTCTATTTTTACTTTTCTGAAAATTTTAAGGTATATCATTAAAAAAATTAAAAACAAAACATCAACGTAATTTTTATGCAAAATTTTATTACAAATTTTTTTTTAAATTTTATTTTTGAAGTTATTTCCCAATTTGTGCGAAAATCTTTTAATATACGAACATTAGATAAGTTTCACAATTCATTTAAGTAAATGCTTCATATATGTAACTTTTCAAGAACAATTAAGAATATAATTAAATTGAATGTCCTAAGTCATACGTAAGCATCATATTTTTATGATTTATTTTATAATTTGAATGTCAACATCGTGCCAAATGAAATCGAGCTAAAATAGGATCATAAGTAGATCACTGATCAACCGATAATGAAACAAAAGTAGAGCGAACGCGAATTAAAATATAATTATTAAGGCATTACCTATAATATTGTTTTGTTTTGATATATCAGTTAATTTTTTCAATAAAATCCTTTAAAATGATTTGCTATTATTATTTTTGGTTATTTTTTCACATGCAAAAATTTGAAAATCATTATACTATTATATACGGCTTTTTAGTTTTAATTGTAGCAGATATTGCAAAGAGCATTTTTTGGTAAATTTTATTAAAAAATGAAGAGATTTTACAATAAAGAATAATTACTTTTCACTATGATATTAAATTATACTTATACTCTAATTTGAGGTCTTCAGTGGCTTAGTCGGTAGAGCAATGGATTCGTAAACTCGTAGTCCCGAGTTCAAATCCCGCTCTCTGCCAATTTATCCAAGCACCGCTGTATGTTACATGTGCTTTGTTCACAAACTCATTGAAAACCTCCGTCGTTAATCAACATCTCAATGGTAGCATAAATATAGCGACGTAAAAAAAAACAAAAAAAAAAATTCAAACCGGTAATAATTTCGTATTTTTTTTATAAAATAAAATAAAGAAAATGTAAAATATTTTTTACATTATCAACAAAAGTGTAAATTTATAATAAAATTAAATTATTCAATGAAATCTTATTTATGCTATTAAATATTAAACATTACGCTTATCGTTATACTAATACAAATTTCAAGATTTATTTTGTAAACGCGTAAACCAAACAACTTGAAAAAAAACTCTTGAAAAAACTTTAAAAATATTCGAAATATTCTTTTTTAATATTTAAACAATGATAGTGCGGATAAATTCGCATTCTCAAAACTAAAAAGAAAAAATAAGGGTATACCTTTCACACGCAGCATACCTAAACAAACATCCAAACTTAACTATTTAAAAAAGAAAAAAAATATATACAAAATAACCGCAAAGCACGATTGGCGTATCGTCCTTTATACGTCCCCACTTTTCTATTCCTTTAGTTTTAGCGGCTTTAATATATAAAGCCTCATGGGAAATGTATTGGTTAAGCAATATACAAACATTTGCAAAGAAGTAAAAAAAAATCTAAAGAAGCATGCTTCTGCATTGATTTAAAAAATGCATCTTAGTCATGTGTATTTTGCGAATTCCTAATGTTCAAAATAAAAAAAAAAAGAAAGAAGAAATCAAATAATCGTATATAGATATCACTGCACCACAATTTAAAAATGCATCCATCGAACTGTATATCTTATAATTCGTTGAATGTCAAAAGCGTGAAAAATAAAGAATATATATATTTAGACCCCCTCACACATTTACATACATATACACGTGAAAAAAAAGGCTTAAATGTATGCTTTCATAAATTTTTATGAAGGAATCAAGATGGTAATCGAGTCGAAAGTTTGCACACCCGAAAATTTGGATTGAGTTCATTCTCTGAAGCTTCTCTCTTTCTCTCTCCGATTAAAGACGAATTTATGCGCGTGCTCTCGTTGCATAATAAAGACTCTCTTTGCCGCAGAATCCTATCTGTCTCTCTCTCTCTTTATTTTTCTTTCTCTCGCTCTTACTCTCTCTCCCTCTCTCTTTTTCTTTCTCATCACTGAAATGACGAGGACGACAATGTTAATTTAGCCGGAGGTTTTTGCATTTAGTCTTCAATCACTTTGTACCTTTGAACTTATAGTATATGGCTCTTTGGACTTGCTTTAATTCCTTGTAAAAAGTTAAAGAAGAAAAAAAAAGTTAATTTCGTCCTCGTCGCATAAGCTGATTTAATTAAGATTTATATATACTTCAAAGAATTTTTTTACCATTTTTAACAAAAACAGATTATCTAATTTTCGAAAAAATCTTTTTTTTTCTTCTTTTTTTTCAAGAGCTGTAAAAATTGGCGTAAAAAAGAAAAAGAAAGTTTTGGATTTAATCGGGTCATATTTTACCCGAATTACACGATTATCAAACTTTTTGGAAATAAAATCGTGCTTAGAAGAACAAAAAAAAAGAAGAGAGAAAAAGGAAACTCTTGTCAATTTAACGTAAGATCGTTTATAATTGATAACATTAGATTAAACGATAACGCACGAAATGCTTTTAACTGTCCTCTTGTTACCCCACTGTTTACCGATAGTTATGCTCGATTAAATTGATAGATTTGTTTAGTCGATTAGATTCAAACATTAATCCACCCGTGTATTTGAAAAGTTGATTTAAGGTTACTATTGGCTTCGACGTAATAAATGCATGTTTTATTTTATTTATTTAAAATTAATATACACAATGTAACGCACAGATATTTCGATATTAATTGTCCAACATTATCTGATATTATATTATTTAACTTCGCTTATCGAATGATTGATGATAAAATCACTTACTGGCAATAATTCAGTTATAGTCAGGTGATATAACACGTAATCAATGTTCTAAAATTAGAATAATAATTAAGTCTCGCTAATACTGTAAATTAAGTTGTATGAAAAGAAGTCACGGAATACATTATTTTATATCCATGCCAACTTTTTTTTTCTTTTCATTTTTTTTTTTCATTCTCGAAATAACTTTTATTAGCATTAAAGTAAATGTAATTATATTGTCGATTCGTACAAAAGATATTGGGGTTAAATACAAGGTTTGATGCGATTTTAACATTTTTAATTTATTTTAATTGAAGATTAAAGATTAATAACTAAACAAATGTAGTATAATATTGAAAATATTTGTGACAACAAATATATCGCACGTGCTATATAAATTTCCACAGTAGCTCATAAATTAATAGTGAAATATTTATCTGTACCATCTTCTCGTGTAAACTTGCCTCGACACTGCGGGGTAATTTAACTCAAGATGTATTGTTCCGAAAGGTTTAAAGAATGCTATATAATTGGAAATAGCTAATATCGTGTAACTAAGATAATTTAAATTTAAATGCGTTATATTAGATTGTATACATTTTTGAAAAATATTATCAAAAATGTAAGATAACATTAATCAGTTAGACATTCTATTAGTTATAAAAATAATGAGAATCCAAAAGCAGTCGATAATCCCAGTATCATTATAATGCTTTTGATTATAATATTATTACAAAAAAAAATTATTTTTCAATAATTAAAAGATTGGAACGTAGTAACATAATATTTTTAAAGATTTATCCAAAGAACAGTACAAGCGAACGAAAAATTCAATGTCGCATAAGCAAGAACCTACTATCTTTTCAATTTTTAGAAGAAAAAAAACTTTTTCAAAAAAAATTTCTTTTTTTCTTACACAAACGGAAAAACTATCACTAGTTCAACTTTAGAAAAATTATTTCTTTAGAAAAAAATTTTTCATACGCTTATACGGTTCTTTAGAAAAATTCTTTTTTTTTTTAATATCAAACTCATTAAAATTCTGCCAACTTGTTCCAACCGAACAATAAAAATATAAATTTATTTACAAAGTAATCTGAAAAGTAAAATAAAAAAAATAATTGAAAAAAAAAACTCCATAAAAAAGTTATTGAAAAAACTCGATGAAAAAAATTATTGAACTTTAAATCGAATTTTGAAATATTTTCTAGATATGTGAACGTTTAAAGACTCGCATAGATTTGAACCCATGATAACTTGAGCATTTCAACTCTCAAAAAGTGTTTGACACTAAGGATATCTATCATATACCACGACCAAGGCGTTATACAATATCATGTTCAAAAGACGATATTAGTAGTGTGTCCACTTACAGCACGTGTCAACTACTCCGGTTTCCCTTATATCCTATAGTAAAATATGAAACCTTAACAAATATAAGTTAGATATTGTAGAAATATTTTAACGCAATAAGCTGTTTATGAAATTGTTATTTGTAGTGAAATTGTTTGCAAAAGAAGAAATTATTATAAATAGAAATTACAGTTAATATTATAAAAAAATTAAAAATAAAAACATGTCTCATAAAAATACATTCAATATTAAAAATAAAAGTCGAAAAGGATTTTATAATCAATGAAAATGTATCTATCAACGATCCAACGCTATAATATGATCGAAGATATTTCACAAACGCTCTAACGATTGCCGACGGAATGTAAGCTAAAACCGAATTCCAAAACTACGTTAATTGTACACCGATCGATGCTTTCTAAAAGAACTAATAACTGAAGTACATCAATTTACAAATATTAAAAAACAAAAAATCTCCAAAAATGTTGGATGAATTCAAGTTTAATAGATACAGTATTTTCAGACCAATTTGATTAAAAACAAATAAAATAAATACATTTGGAGATTGTAAAATAAACACAATGACAAATTATAAATATTTTTAATCAAATAAATTGCCAATGTTTCTTACTGCTCTCACCCTAACAAGTTTAATATTTCGAATGAAGTAATCCGAAGCGGCACAAGCAGTGTCTCTAGAATAGGGTATAGAATTACATTTATTAATTTCAAAAGAAAGACCATTCTCAATCGATCACTCATACAACGCATCAATCTTAATTTTAAAATTCGCCTCATCGGATTGCGATTTAATAGTTTTAAATTAATTCACATTGTCAGCAAACAATAAAATATTGATCTATAATGATTTTTTAAGACTATGTTATTGAAGTAAATATGAAATAGTAATCGTTCTATCTATGTAATGGTAAAATCTGCAGAGACGCAAATTTAAATTTCTTGATTTCTTTGAACTGAAATTCTCTTTTTTCAGAAAAATAGAAGCCAATAGTTTAAAATATTAAGAATGATATAAATTGCCTTTTACTTGGAGATTTTGTATCAATTAAGTAATTGTAGCTTAAATAACATAAAGTGGTAATTTCTAAATGCAATTAATAATAAAAATTTTTTTATTTTTATGCACGTTCGAAATGTAATATAGATTCTATTCTTTTAAACATGAATTTAGCAGGAATAATTAATCCAACTGTGTATCATAAAACTCATGATAAGGATCATTCCCCTATTATAATTACTTAATTTTCTACTGAAAATATTTATATCAAAAGATTCCTTAAAATTAAATAAAAATGTATTAAGTAGGATCTTATATTGAACTCACTAAATGACGATTACATATATAATTTTCTCAACATGATTGTAGAAATTTTAATCGGAATTTTAAATTAAAAAAGCTAAGAAAATTGTAATATTGATCGTAATCTTCAATATTCCAAAACACAATAAGGATAGCAAACGTACATAAAAACATAAAAATCTTGTTACTTAATGGGATCCAACTTTTAGGTAAAAGAAGAAAATTTTTTAAAAATTTGTTCAATCTGTAAACATAATCAATAACAACATATTTACTATTGAGAAAACACTTAAAATTCTTAATAATGGATAAACTCAAGGAACAAGTATACTGATGAAATACTCAATCAAGCTCTTGACAAAATAAATCCCTTGATACCTACTGACCTAGAATGCTTTCCAAAATGTAACACTAACTTGATGGTGTACATTAAGAAATACTTAATTTCCTATCATCAAAATGAAACTTATTTCACTTGATATATTTAATGGATAATGAATGATTACAATCCTATAAATTAGAAAAAATCTTTCACAAAATTTATCAAAAAGTCTGATAGTATCAGTTTCCAGTATATAAGTTTCAACTCACGTGCCTGCAAACTTTTTGAAAAAATTGTAAAGAGTCGACTTGATTGATAGCTGAAACATAGTAATCTTTTTTCCTCCAATCATTCAAGATTCTGAAAGAGATTGTCTTGTATTGATAATCTAACAGATTTTTTGCAAAATGTAGAAAAAGAACTAAGATACAAACAACACTTATTGGGAAGATTTTTAGATGTTGATCGTAGTTATGTATTTTATTTTATTGATTAAAAAGTATAATTAATTTATAAAAATTTTGTCATTCATTTGGAGAACAAACGCTCAATCAATTGAACCATACCCTACTGCTGCAATTGCATTTCTTTTATCGCTGTGTATCCTATTACTTGCATCCTTGTATATTTTTCTTAATTACAAGAAGCAGCACACATAAGATCATAGCCTTTAATGACGTTAAAGATAACATGTTATTACAACTCAACTTTCTAATAATTTTGTTACATTTCATAGAATATCCATTCTTCAAAAAATTCTAATATTGAATTTAGATACGTTTGTAAAGTTGTCTTCCATGGATGTATTCTTAGATCTCTGTATTATACATTATTAATTAATCTGTATTATAGATTATTAATTTTGGTTATTTATAAACCAAAATTTATCTAAAAACGCTATAAAATTCAAAGTTTTAAATGATGTTTTGAGCTTAATAAGTAAAAAATTCGTATTATCTTGCCTTTCTCTTACCGATAATGTAAATATAAAAAATAATTCGGACAAAATTGGTTTTCCATTGGTTCGTCGAATGTAATGACTTAGAGATTACGCCTGGTCAAATGATAATAAAAATAAAAACAATTAAAATAGAATATGCAGTAATCAAATTAACTAAATCGTACATTCAACAATTAATTATGCTTCTTTTATATATTTAACGAATAATAGAAATATACTTAATAAATTTCAAAAAGTTCAGTATATGGCAACAAGATATCTTGTACCCCTAATTTTTTTTTTAATGAACCTAAAATCGATCGTATCCACGAAAAAGTAAGCTGTTTTTGAAAAAAAAATATTTTAGTTAAAACATTATTTAATAGTAATCTAAGTATTCTTAAAGTAATTCTAAATTTCAATGTAAAAAAGACCAACAAGGAGAGTGTTACTATAACTGTCAAATATGTCTTTATAAATAAAATTATGAAAAAAGCCGCAAGCATTCAAACTAACACTTGATCATTCGAAAATTATGAGCTAATTATTCAGTTTTCAAAATTTTTTCTGAAAAATCATTGTTTATATTAACGAATATAATTCCCCAATGAGAGCCTATTAATTCTTTAACATTTTTGTGAAAATTAAGATTAAATTCTTACGATTTAAAAAAAAAAAAAGTTTATTGAAATAGCTCAATTCTTTTAAAAGTTATATAGAGAAATGAAGAACATGAAACGATTCAGTATAATATTTTAATGAAGATTGAAGTTTAATTTTATGCGCATTTTCATGTCAATTTTTATTTCCCTATAACATTTGAACGTATTTTGAGCTTTTTAAATACAACTTCTTTTTTAATCAATAAGATTTAATCTCAATTTTTCGCCAAATAGTTCATAATTTTGGAATGCTCACGGCTTTTTTTCATAATTTTATGTACAAAAACATATCAGAAAGTTACAGAAAGATCCATGCCCTATAAAAGTGATATTCTCCTAATAAGCAAAAAAAAAGATTTATTTTACCCTATTTATTATAAAGAATTACTGTCAATAATTAATGTGATTGGAGCCCTGAACCATTGCAATTGAAATATTAAAAGTTTTAAATTGTTTTAAATTTTAATATTTTCATAAGAATTTACTAATAGTTTGAAATTTAAATTTAAATGAAAAGATTTTATTGGGCATAACTGTTAGAAATACATAAAAGTTTTTTAAGAATCGATCAAAACAAGTTTAAAAATAAAATTAATGAAAATTAAAAAATGCGTTCTGAATTCTCATAGAAGAATTCGGAGCCGAAAAGCTTTAAATGTTTCAAATTTTATTTAACGTCACTGTATTTATGCTATCATTCTGATACTAATTAGCGACGGAGGTCGTTTCGATATGTTTGTGAAAAAAAGCACATGTAACGTATGGTAATGCTTGTACCATTTGGCCGAGAGTGGGATTCGAACTCAAAACCTCGAAATTATTGATCCACCGCTCTACCGAGTGAGCCACTAAAAACCTCATAAAATTATAGGTAATAATATAGAATTTAATGAAAAATTCAGTCTTCAACTAAAATTGTGTATGTAATTTTCCTTTTTAATTTATGATTTTTTACGCGAAGGAAATGCATATCAATTTTCACAATTGATAATACAATAAATCCTTTAGTTAGTATGGTGCGTGTAAGTTGAAAACTGTATTTTACGAATGCGAGTAGTATGCATGAATTTGCTTTTATCTCTACCACCACGATTAATACTCTTAATTATGCAATCAAAATAGTTTTAAATTATACGCGTTGTAACATTTTCATATTTACATATTTTTTGGGGGATTTAGAAAAATTAAACTCATGATATAAATGTTAAAGTCATGTTAAACATTAAACCAAATAAAAAAAAATTTGCTGAAATAAATTCCATTGAGAGTATAAATAAATTGTTTTTGATATTCTAATACCATAGAATTTTACAAAATGAAACTGCTGACTAAATTGCTAAAATAACCATAAAAATGTGTCGTAAATCAAGACGCATTAAAATAAAACTAGTGCAAATCCAAGCAAAAGTAATGAATATTCTAAAAACAACTACAAAAACACTTCTAAAGCATGATTCTAAAATTCAAAAACCCATAAATGAATCATAGTCACAATAAATCATTTTCATTCGAATCACTATTCCTAGCAGCTCCTCTTGCTTGTATTTGCGGTTAACGAAGCCGGGTGTGATTGTGGCTTTGAATTTCAAGATATCGGCTATGTAGTTTGTCAATACCAAAGGTACAGTAAAGAAGGAGAAAATCTTATTAAAAACTAAAACAAAATGTGTTCGCCCACGAAAATTACTATGTATTGTGCAATACCAGTTCTTTTATATGTAATATCTCTGCTATTTCATAAAAATGTGCAAGTTAAATATATAATTAAAAATTTTCTATAATTTTCAACACGATTAAATTTGTGCACTGTACCTATTGCATTGTAAGTAAATGATCATTTTTTATGTTTTTCTAAATAAATCCTAATATAAATCATTCAAAAAGTGTATATTTTGTAATGTTTCTAAACACGTGTCAATAAGGCTTCAAAATAAAAAAAAATTGTTAGATTGATTAGTGTCAAGCAAAACATCAAAATAAGTAAGATTCTATTATTCAATAATGATAAATAAAAATTGAGTTTAAAACGTGATACAATATTTTATTTCGCAGTTTATTTTATTCTCGCTCATTTCTCGTACAATTATTGCGCATACTTTAACCTTCTTTTAAAAGCGAAACAAGAATTATAACAGTTTTCTTTTTCTTTCCTTCTCTCTTTTTTTTTTGTTATTTCTTGGCATTAAATGCACATTCTAACAAGAGGCATTATTTCTTTTTTTTCTTCTTCTTCTTTAATGACGGTACGTACGAAATTTGCGCGCGAAAAAAATACTTACCGTACTTCTTTTAAAATGAGCACTTTTCCAGCATAAAAAAAAAGAAAGAAAAACTGACATTACATTAGGGAAATGCAGCAACAACTTCAAAACAATCATTGTAAAGATGGATTTTTTTTATCTTTATTCAGAGTTATTTTATCGACAATTGTTGTACTTTTGACTAGAAGAATTTGATTTGATGTTATTACGAGTAAGAAAGTAGGTAAATGGAAGATTTATTTCAAAATAATGTATTACGTATGCAAAATATATATGCGCATTATACGTATATATTGAGAAGTTCTATAATACGCCTATTTTGATTTTCAGTCTTTACTTTTTGCTGTAGATTTTACGAAAAAAGTTGCGTAATTTAATGCAATATTAAATAAGATATTACGTCGATTTACTAAAACAATCTTTGATTAACTCTTATTTATGTAATTCCTTTTTGAAATTTTATCATATTTGAAGAAAATAAATTTTTTTAATAAAAACTGAAGAAAAACAAAATAGAGAATCACGTAAAATTTTTTAATGATTATAAAACCCTTCGTAATTTCTTCGAATATAAATATGGAGTTTATTAACAAATTGTTATTTCATTATGCGATTCCAATAAATGAAATCTTTAAACTATTCTCGCAACTTTTCAAAATTTCGAAGAAATGAACAAGAAAATAATTTTATCGTATTAATGAAATATATAATTATAATTTTGAAACGAATTATTAAAAATCATATTTGTTATCAGTTAAAAAATTTTTAGTATTATTCGAAATCATTAAAAACATTTTATTTTGCAATTAATTTTAGTTTTATAAATAAGAAAATATTTTGTTGAGACTGGAAAATCAATATGAATAGGAGATTTGAATATATGAAAAGTTAAATCAAAGAAATCTTATATCAACACCTGATGCACTACTTTTGAATACATTATAGAGGCAATTTTTCTTATATATTTTGAAAAATATAGACATTTTCGATCAACATCAATGTCGGATTCTCTCGAATGCAAAATATGCAAATAAATGTATCTATAAGTCAGTTTAACTTTTATATTACTTTATTTTTATGATTTCCAGTTAATAACAACAACAAATCAAAGTACAAAAAAACATATCTATAGATTTCACTAAAAAGAAATAAAAAAATATATCATAAATAAAATACTTAATTGAAAATAAAAGAAAAAATTCTTTATCAATTGTCTAAAATAAAATTTTATGATTATTGAAAATTTTTCTTTATTATTTTGTTTAGTTAGTTTAACCAAAAACATCCGCAAAAGTTTCCAAAAATTTATTTCAATCCGTATTTTTACAAAATGAAAACGTTACAATCCATCCACAACACGTAAACATTTTCTTTTACGCTTGAGCTACTTTGAAAATTTTTCTTTTAACTTCTACTTTAAACATAATCCCTAAAAATGTTTCCTTTACACTATACACGTCCATACATTTTTCGATTTCACTCGAAATAACAAAAAACTATCTTCTACTTCTTTTTTTTTTATTTCTTGTTTGTTTTTAGTATACCATTTTGCCGAATCAAACGTTACTTCTAATCGAAAAACATCAACAGCTCGTACATACATATTGCTTTTAAATCGATTCTCGGCAATATGCTCGGATAGAAAAAAAGAAGGAATGAGCAAAGTAAACGTTCGGCTTACGATCTTAACGCTCTTAGGTACATAATATTTTTTTTTTCTTCATCCTTTCGCATTCTCTCGTTAAAACAAAAGCGTTCAATTCAATTTTTCTTATTCTTTCTTTTAAAGACTATTTTTATGCTCCATTTCTTTTTTCTATATGTGTATATATAGATATACAAGTAGACTCACACACAAGCATATATATTTTTTATCATCAAGTTAAAGCGCGAATGGAAAAAGTCGCGATGAGGATTGTGTAATTTGCGAGTATATAATAAATGCGAGCAAGAATTTGGATTTTCTTGTCGACGCTCGATGTTGTGCATGCAATTCTATTGAATTTTTATTGGATTCCAACGAAGTGGGACACGTATTCCCGATTTTATATATATAGATTTATATACATATATATCTGTGTAACCAAATCGAACTGAAGCCGATTCTATCAGCATCTGTGGGATACCTGCTATTGACGGAATTGCAATAACGGACACTGCAATTACGTTGCCGTTTTTGATGCATTTTATTTTTATAACTGATCCCTTCCCCCCTCCCCCTTCCCCCACATCTACCTACCGCACCTCAACCCCCTTTATCCATCATGTCATTTTTTTTCTGAAAGTTTATGCCTGGAAAGGGATAATAGATTTTTTTTTGTTTAGTTTCGATATTTCTTCTCGGTTTTCATGAATTTTCAGTTTTTATTGGTATTGTTTTTGTAATATCAAATTTTGATAGCTAGAAAACGTATTACATTGCAATGACACATGTTGGGTAACGATTTTATCCTCGTTCTCTTAATACAGCAATAAAAATAATTAAAAATTTAATAAAAAACGAATTCTCTTTACCCCCTCTGTCTCTGCCCTTTGTTTCTTGTTTTTTCAATCAAAATATGTATCAAATATGCATCCAGTTTCAAACTAGACATGCAAGAGTACATAATTAAAACGTCTCGTTCTTTTTCCAATGCTAATTAAATATAATTTGAAAAGAATATTAATGTCGGATTTCGGAATTGAATAATTTATTATTAGGACGACGTGTATGACTTGAATTATTGTCTTATTAATCAAAAATAATTATATTATAAATTTCATCATGAAAAAAAAGTTCTTGCGTAATATTTTTGATACAGACATAAATTTCGCCTATCGTCATTACTTATAACGTTATATTCCGATGGTATTAAATCAAAAAATTGCGAAGCATGATATTAGACATTTTAAATATATCGTATTCTGCAGTTTTATTTTTTTTAAAAAGTTGAGTAAAATATTTCATCTTGAAATTTTGCCTAGACCAAGCGGATTATTAATGTGTAATTATGGTTTGTTATTAAATTTATGCAAATTGACGAATTTCAAAAGAAACGAACGAGGAATAAAAAATATTCTAAAATCTAGATCACGGTTGAATATTTGTCGCATCGTCTAATATGCTCGAGCAGCGAGAAAAGTGTAGAATCTTCTTCTTTTTTAAATATTTTTTTTTAACAAGTCACGTATAAAATCAATGACTTCGATTTTGGCGTTAAAATAATTAAAATAGTTTTGCTTGTTATGGGATATAACCAGCTATAATGGTAGGTAATTTGAAACTTTAGAAATTCAAGGAATTCTCATCTAACTTTAGCAATTTTATGTCGAGGGTTTACATGAAAAATACTTTTCTAAATAACCAAAAGTTTATGTTTACATAAGTACTGATATATGCGAGTCTATAATAAATGTACGTTAAACTTTATAACCTATTTTGAATAATTTGTAATTTACAAAAAAGGATATAAATTTTAGGTTTATTTATTATATTAAGGTTATATCGTTAAAGTGAAATGTGTAACGCTCAATCTAATTTCAGTAAAGAAGCGGATAGATAATTACCGAGTTCTTGAAGAAATTCCAACAAAGTTTCTTAGGGCACTTTATCCTATTCGCTTCTTATATAAGATGTTCCTTGGGTATTTCCAGTGCGTGTCATTTGAGTTTGCAATTTTCAACTATCTGATGGAGAAGTTGACGTTCAAAAAAAACTTTAGCAAAAAAAATACGCGTTCGCTTTCTACTTCATTTTTATCATTTTTTTGTTTAGTAAAATAGGGAAGACCCGAGTTAAAAGTAATAGAAGTAAGAATTAACAGTCAATTTAAAACAACGCAAAGATGCGATTGAGCGATTTTTTTACTCAAACTAGAAAAATTCCACCTACTTGTTTTTTATTTCATTCGATGTAATTAATAGAATTAAAATTATTAAATAATCGCATCATATTTTAAGATTTTAAATATTTTTTTAACGATATTTTAAAAAAATTGGATCTGCTAAATATTAACACTGTTGACACGTATAAGATTTGAAAAGAATGACCAAATGCGATAGACAAAAAATTAATTTAATAAAGATTTACTGAAATCTTTTTCATAACATTCAAAAATTTTGGTTTTTATAATTTATTTGTTATCTGTGTATAAATTAAAAAGTATATAATTCTTTTTATACACTTATTAATTAAATCCTGTATATTTATTATTTAATTGCATTTTTATAATAAAAAAATATAATGTTAATACTTACCTCAAACGCGGAGCTAATATTAACATCGAAACTTTTTTAATAAATTCTCTCCCAAAAAAATCTATTAATTATTCTTATAAAATTCTAGCACTAAATCATAACTAAAGTAAATCACTAACATATAAGATAGGCGGGATACTCAAAAAATATGTATATTAAAAAATAGAGATACTTTTTTAAAACGTGTTGATACTAGCCCCGGTCTCCACTATATATAAAAATAGAAAATTAATCGAAATTTTTTTAATTTTCATATTTTTTTTTGTGTTTTATTACAATTTGATTATTATATAAATACTTAATGTAAATTTAGTAACTATACAATCTTTAATTCAACAGTTACCTTTTATAATTCGCATTATTAAATTTAATAAATTTTATTTTACTCATTGCAATATAATAAATTAAGACATGTATATACGCACAAATTCATTGGTTATAGTGTTTTTCACACGCAAATTTATTGTGTGCAAATAAGAATACGATAATTATTAAGTGCCATTATTTATAAGAAAATTTATAATATTCATCTAGAAATATTTTTAAATTATGAAGAATTAAATCAATAATATAAACATAATATTTGCATATAATTTAGTACACTTAACCAGAATTAAAATAAATTTCATTTTATAATAAATATAAAGTTTAGTAATTTCTCAATACCAAGAAATAAATGTTTTCTTTTATATGGAGCAAGATTGCACTAAGACGTTCCAAAAGTTTAAATTCCAACGTAAATTCATGATAATCCATAAAGATATATTAATTTCATAGGATTATTAAAATTATCTTACTAATAATTCGGATAATTCTAGTATTGAATATGTAGTGGTACTTTAAATTTTAAAAAGAAAAATCTGGCCATCTACTGGATTGCTTATAAAGTTCCCTTCTGATTGGATAGAGATAGAAATAGAGAGAAAGAAAAACCGATTGAGAGTGAGCTGTGTAATAAAAAAGTTTTATTGAAAACAGTTTTCTTCTCAAGTCGGTTTTCCAGATATTTTATAAAT
Source organism: Anastatus disparis (assembly GCA_017163975.1). Lineage (NCBI taxonomy): Eukaryota > Metazoa > Arthropoda > Insecta > Hymenoptera > Eupelmidae > Anastatus > Anastatus disparis. The sequence continues at coordinate 19,989,564 of JAFFSR010000227.1, read as the reverse complement.
CTTTTACTGTTTATAATACATAAGAGTGAAATATATTTACAATATTAACATGGCAACTTTAGAGGATAAATCAATATGGGAAGACGGCGAGGTAATTATTATAAGCATAACTTTGATATACCTTTTAGGTTAGGTTTATAATGAATGACAAGCATTTCTTCCAATATAAACAACGTAAACTAAAAGAAATAAATTATTGAAAACTCTTAATTTATCTTTTTAGTTTTCCATTTAGTTTTTACATTGCATATTTAAATTTTGTAAAATTTGAGAGAATTTTAAAAATTTCCATATATTTTTTACTTTTTGACAATCACAAAATTTCTAAAAATAAGTTTAATGATTTATATAAGTACAAAAAGATTGCTGAATTCTTTGTTTTATTTTTAAAGGAAACACTTCGTGAAGAGGTACTTCGTATGTCAACAGATGAAATTGTATCCCGTACTCGTTTATTAGACAATGAAATTAAAATAATGAAAAGTGAAGTAATGCGAATCTCGCATGAATTACAAGCTCAAAATGACAAAATTAAAGAAAATACTGAAAAAATTAAAGTAAACAAAACTCTACCTTATTTAGTGTCTAATGTTATTGAACTACTGGATGTTGATCCACAAGATATGGGCGAAGAAGATGGAGCTGTTGTTGATTTGGATGCTCAACGTAAAGGAAAGTGCGCTGTGATAAAAACATCAACAAGACAAACATATTTTCTTCCTGTAATAGGACTTGTTGATGCTGAAACATTAAAACCAGGTGATCTGGTTGGAGTTAATAAAGACAGTTATTTAGTTTTGGAAACACTTCCTGCTGAATATGATGCTAGAGTTAAAGCTATGGAAGTTGATGAACGTCCAACAGAACAATATTCAGATATTGGTGGTCTTGACAAACAAATTCAAGAACTTATCGAAGCTGTAGTTCTTCCGATGACACACAAAGAAAAATTCGAAAACTTAGGTATTCAGCCTCCAAAAGGTGTTTTATTATATGGTCCTCCTGGCACAGGTAAAACCTTATTAGCTAGGGCATGTGCAGCACAAACTAAATCTACATTTTTAAAACTGGCTGGACCACAGTTGGTACAAATGTTTATTGGTGATGGTGCAAAACTTGTCAGAGATGCTTTCAGTTTAGCAAAAGAAAAAGCACCAGCAATCATTTTCATCGATGAACTTGATGCTATTGGTACCAAGAGATTCGATTCAGAAAAAGCTGGAGATCGTGAAGTACAACGTACTATGTTGGAACTTTTAAATCAATTGGATGGATTCAGTTCTACAGCTGATATTAAAGTCATCGCAGCAACTAATCGAGTTGACATTTTAGATCCTGCTTTACTTAGATCTGGACGATTAGACAGAAAAATTGAATTCCCTCATCCAAATGAAGAAGCAAGAGCAAGAATCATGCAAATTCATTCTAGAAAAATGAATATGGCACCAGATGTTAATTTTGAAGAGCTTGCAAGGAGTACGGACGATTTTAATGGAGCACAATGTAAAGCTGTGTGTGTTGAAGCAGTAAGTATAAAATATTTAAAGTTATTTATTTTTTATTTTCAAGAGAAATATAGTTTTTTATACTAAAATAAAATTAATATTTTTATGAATTATTTAATACTTCATTATTTGTTTTTTAAATAATTCAAGTGATTTAATATAAATTTTATAATTATAACTTTTTAATTCTAATATCATTTAAATTACTTTATAGGGTATGATTGCTCTAAGACGTAATGCTACAGCTGTTACACATGAAGACTTAATGGAAGCAATTAATGAGGTGCAAGCTAAAAAGAAGGCAAATCTTAACTATTACGCCTAATTTGTTAATATTTGTATTTATTAAGTATAAAAATTTTTTAATTCGCTATTGTATAAAAAAAAGAGTAAAATAAAAGAATTTGTGGAGAAAATGTATATTTGTAAACAGAATCATTTATAGTCGTCAAAATTTTTTTTACACATACTTATATAGAATTAGAGTTTTCACTTAACAGTTTTTACAAATAATATAAAATAATACATTTCTTAAGTTGAAAGTTTACAATAAATGAAAAATAGAGAAGAAAAATAATGATTTATAAATCACGACTAGTATATCTTCTATCGTCTCCTGCCACTCCTTTTCTTCACCCTGAAAAATAAAAAATATTTAAGTATTTATTTTATAAAAAATGAGATGTCAAATAATGAAAGGAAAATTATAAATTTACTTTTTTGGTCCCTTGACGAAACACCAATCTACTCCTATTGCTTGTCCAAGAATTTCCGTACCATTTAAGGCATCTTTTGCTGCTTGTGCTTCTTTGAAAGTTTCATATTCTACAAGAGCGTAACCCTTCAAAAATCCTGTCATTCTGTCTAAATTAAGATGCAAGTTTTTAATTTTTCCAAATTCAGAAAATTTATCCTGAATGTCATCCTCTTGTGCTTCTTCATGCACTGATGTGATAAATAAAATCCATCCTTCTACAGCTATAATATCAAGTAAAATATAAACATTACAAAGTAAGCTATTAAAAGTTTGAAAAACATGTATATGAATAGTATATGCAATCATATATTAAAAATTTAAGAAATATTTAAATATACATAAATAAATATAAAATTAAATTCCATAATTTATGTTCATAATCAAATTTTTTACATAAACAGAATCTAACAATAAAAGCTACCCCAAATTAATTACAAGTGCTAATTTTATTATTATAAATTATTATCAGTAAAAATAATAAAAATCTATTCTATTTACAGCAATAAATTAAAATTTACTTACATCTTTGAGGACCAGGTTCATTATCATCTTCAACAATGTGCATAGATTCATAATGACCAACATCTTCTCTTGTAGAAACAAGCTCTGCTCCATGACCACGACCTTTCCTCTTCTTCGCTTTCTCTTTTAATCTTGCGATTCCCTCTAAAAAATTAAAATTACAAAACTTTATTTTCCTATTATAAGGTAACGTCGTAGTATTAAAATTTTGTGTAGGCGAAAATATAATTTATAGGTTACATAGAAAAACTAGGAAATAAGAAATTAAAATAATACTTACGATCTCCCTCTTCATCGACTTCAAATTCCTCGGCATTATCAATATCTAATACATCTGCCATTATGTGACGATTTACGTATTTTATTAAAAAAAGATGAATGTTATTATTTTATTCTTGTATCCGTTTAATCTTATAACGGGAATGAATTAACAAACATGGAAATGGAATGACGCGCGCCGCTAGATTTTCAATGAAGATGTGTGTAGTAGATGTCGTGATAGTTTCAAAAATGGCGGCCGAATTTGAAAAAAGTGCGGTAATATTTAAATTTTCGAACAATAATAACCTTGACACTATTCAAAATGAACTTCAAAACGCTCATTTGTCAAAATTTTTTCGGACCAAAAACATGTCTAAATTTTTAAGTCAAAATTCAAAAAAATGTTAAGGTTATGTACATATTTTTGGAAAAAATTCTCTTGAAATTCCGGCAATAAAATGTTTTGGTGTAACTTTGAAGAAGGTAAGTTTACTATTTAACTTATTTATCGTTTATTTTATCATAAATTACAAAATTAATCAATTAAAAAATTTGTTTACAGAATGGCAGCATACCCTATGAACGAGGCTAAGTCAGGTAACAAATCGGCAAAAAATGAGGAAAATAACGAAACTGATAAGAAACCAACTGTTCTGGAATTACACGGATATACTTTGGGCAGAACTGTGGGCGTTGGAACCTATGCTACTGTCAAAGTAAACTATACATGTTTTTTCATCGTTATTTTTTTAACTTGAAATATTCATAAGATTTAAAATAGTTTTGCTATTTCAAATATTGAAATTCACTTTACATATTTTATAGGCACGTATTTATTATGCACGAAGTGTAGATACAAAATAAATAATTGAATTTTTTTTTAAAAAAAGGTGTTAATTTTTAAACTGCAAAGTATTGTGTATTATTTACATAAGTTGAATTTTATATTATTTGCAGTAAAGTTCACTTTTTATTTAGGTCATTAAAATTCTGCAGAAATTTAGAGCAAAGCTTTTAATATTATCTAAAAATAAAATGATCGAGCTTTCGATAAAAACGTCATTTATTATTTCTAATAATATGATTATTTAAGCCATCAGTTAACTTAGCTTTGACACTTATTGTAATAGTCTTAAATTTTCAGATAGCTGAGTCTAATAGACACGGCTGTCAAGTAGCTGTGAAAATAGTGTCGAAATTTCAAGCCCCAAGTGCTAATCTAAACACATTTTTACCGCGCGAAATTGAGGTCGTAAAAGGCTTGAGACATCCGAATTTAATTAGATTTTTACAAGCGATCGAAACCACTCATAGGTATTTATTAGAAAAAAATTGTATTCAATCTTTAAAATTGAAAATTATGATGTTACAAATACATTCGAGCAATTTATGCTTATACGTAATTACAGAGTCTATATTATAATGGAATATGCAGAAAATGGGAGTTTGCTTGACATATTGCGACATGACGTCTACATCGATGAAATTCGTAGCAGGCGATGGTATCGCCAGTTATTGGAAGCTCTTAATTACTGCCATGAAAGGGGAGTTGTTCACAGGTATGTGAATACATAGATACGATACGAAAATGATAGATAGCTTTCTATGTATTTAGATGAATAGAAACTATAATTAAAGCATTTTTTCTAATATTAATATGAAAACACAAATTAATAATATTATTAGAATATTCTTAGTTCTTATAATTTATAAAATTATAAAAGAAGAAAAAAATTAATTTATAAAATTAATTTTTTTCAAAGTTATTGATATGAATACAAATACGTTTTCTACATTTAAGAAAAATATTTTCATATTGCTTTCTAAAGCACGCGAGATGTATTTAAAATAATAAATCTTCAAATCACATTCTTCTTTACTAAAAGTTTATATTTTGAATTATGCCCCGATTTAAAATAAAAAATTGTTTTATTGAATATAAATTGTATATATAAGAAAAAAAAATGTACATAACTATTTATAATAATTATAAATTTTTAAAAAATAGTTTCGCGATTGTGCGAAGTCGTATAGATAACAGCATCACATATTAACGATGCCTGAGATACTGTCCCTTATTATGATTTATAATTTTTAAAAAATTGACAGTATAATACATTTTTCTATATATTTTCTTAGATAAAAAATGTAGAAAGTTTTTAAAATCCCATGTTTCAGTTAAAATGGTTAATAAATTGAAATTCGAAATTCTTGTGTTATTAATTAACAAACCAATATTACATGAATATTATTACGATTAATTACTTCGACAGAGACGTAAAATGTGAGAATTTACTAATGGATCGCCACTATAATTTGAAACTATCAGATTTTGGTTTTGCGCGTGCCCACATGAAACCCACTAATGGTGTTGCGCCCCTTTGCGAGACATTCTGTGGTAGTTTTGCATACGCATCACCGGAAATCTTACGTGGTATACCATATCAACCACAATTATCTGATATCTGGTCATCTGGTGTCGTGCTGTATACCATGGTCTTCGGTAGATTACCATTCGATGAAGCCAACTGGACTAAACTCCTTAAGGTAGCTTATCAAGGTACCTAGACTTAGATTTCGATTCTGTACCTTTTTTCTATTTTGTCATTTTTTTTAGAAAAAGAAATCAATACATTTAAGCTAATAATATCAATAAAAGCAGAATTTTCGTAAATAAATATTTACTCTGATTAAATTATATTTTAAAAATTACGTTTACAAATTAAATTATTAAAATAATTATTAATTATTGAATATTACACGGATTTAATTATAAGATGCATATGCAACTCTTTTAAAAGTTATTTACAATTTGGATTCAACATTTCGGTGCTCATTCGTGCAAAATATCACGTGTTTGCTTGTGACAGATGTCATTTTCGAATTTCATGAATATCCATGTAATTATACAGAATAAATTTACGATCAAATTCAAAATTTAACGAAATCATCCTGTCAGCGTATAACAAAAAATGTTTATATTTACGTCTTTCCTCCTAGAAGTACAAAATTATGATTATTAAAATAACTTCTAATAAAATCCAAAAATATTTTTCTTTCGAATGAAATAATTTCTTAAATATCACTTTTTTTTTAAAAGTGCAAACCAAGAATAACAGAAAAGCCTAATAATTGTACAAGTGAAAACTAAAAGATTATGATCATTCATTCTGCCCTAGATCCTGTCTGTAAAATATTTAAAGAGCACTATAGAATTCGCGGAGCGAATGAACAAGTCGTGCATTCGAACAAAAAAGTCCATTTGAATTTAAAAAAAAAAAAGAAATTTTCCATTGTTTAAAAATCTGTAAAAAAATTTTTCTGTCTAATAATTCAAAGAAAAAATTTTTTTAATATAACGAATTCTTTCTTTTTTTTTTTTTATTAAAGTTTAATTATTGAAATAATTAGAATTACTTATTGGATAATTAAATTTGATATTTTTTTTTTTTCATCATAGTATAATTTACAAAAGTTTTTGCGAATAACAACGTGAAAAAGTATGTTGAAAAAAAAGTTTGGATAGAATTAACAGTGTTTATAAAAAGTATCAAAAATTTAGATTGTCGTGCCAAAGAAAATAATTCAGCTGACCTATAAAACTCACCACAGTCGCATTAACTTATGAACGAGTCTCAATTTTTTAGAGCATTTTTTTAAAGTAAATAATTATTCTTTAATAGACTTGGATAAAAAATATGCAAATGAGGTTGAATTCATTACTTTATAATTAATAGAATAATTGATCGTGTATCTATCCTTTATTGTAATATTAAGAAAAATTCTATTTAAATAACGTTATACAATTATAATTTCTTGTTATTATTTATCTTTTGAAAAAGTATTTAAATGCTATTTTTTCTGTTTATTTTTTGATACTGCAAATTTTTTTTCGTTGATAATCTTTTTCTTCTTTTTATTATAAATCTCTTTTATTTTAGATTTTCCTATATGAAAAAATGAAATTTTTCATATAATAATAATTTATCATCATTCTATATGAATATATTGATTAAATAAAAAGAGATTATATAATGTGTTTACTGATTGCAATATCAATAAGTTAATCTTAAGAAAGAAAAATGTCATTTAGATACTTTTTCAAAAGATAAATGACAAAAATAAATCATTCTAATTAATTTTAAATGAAAAACGTCTGATTTACGAGTCACAATAATAATGCGAGTCGTAAATCAGTCGTTTTTCATTTAAAAATAACTCTTAACGAGTTTTTCGATATTTACAACATAATTATTTATTTTAACTAATATTGTATAATTTTAATAATCAACAATCTAATTTTATTTCAATTATTTTTTATTACTTATAATATAATTAAAAAAAAAAAAATAATTATTCGTATTTAATCGTAAGTATAAAAGTGATCAATAAAATTAAAATTACAGCAAGTACAGAGCAAAGTGGTCTTTCCAAAAGTGCCCAAAGTATCGCATCCATGCCGTGCTCTAATTCTACGAATTCTCGTACCGCAGAGGTCACGTCCAAGGATTTCAGAAATTCAAAAGGACGCTTGGCTTGCCGTACCCACTGCCACAGCGCAAACATCTACCGACAATGCTTTCCTTGTAACGTATTATTCGCGTAACTTAGCAAAAATTTTTTATTATTTATTTAAAAAATTGTCATTTTGCTTAAAAAATATTATGAATTTATGTACTGAAATTTTCGACATTATGATTGTTATTAAATTGATCATTGAACTGATGAATTTCATAATATAATATCTGACAATTAAATTTGAAAACGAATCTAATTTTTCATTTAATTATTATTTTGGTATGTACAAGAAGGGACTGTTTAAGAATTTATATAAGTAATAACGTAACGTTGATTTATTCTTGTAGGGAGAATCATCCAATGCTGCTAAATCTCTTCCAAAATTTGTATCAAGAAAATCGCTTGAAAAATCAAAGAAAAGTCTCAGTAGTGATGAAAATAAACAAAAAACTCAAAAAATTGACAAAACCTCTGAGGATCCAACGTCTTAAACAAAATTTATTCAATCGGTACAAAATTTCAATAATATATAATAATAAAAAAAAAAGAAAAATGAAAATAAAAAAAATAGAAATACTTTTTATAATGAAACTTATACAAATTTGTAACTAAATAAATACACATTGTTTTTGAAAAAATCTATTTTATTCATTTTTTTATTAACAATAACACGGACGCTATCTGGCACTTTTACGTTTACAACGTTTTTACAATACACAAAATTTTGGTCTTGGATATCATGATTTATTACCGCAGTAATACATATATTTGATAAAAATTAGGATCTTAAAGATTCCAAAATTAAAATGAATATCCAAGATCATTTTTATTTTATACAATTGTAATTTTGAAATATTTGATATTTGAATTTAAAAATGAAACTCAATTTTCATATGGATGATTCAGTACTTGATGATTGAATAATGTAAATGGACTAAAAATAAAATCTTATCAATTACTCATTCACTTGCGCATGAAAAATCTTAATTAAGTACTGCATAGGAAGCTGAACAGCGATTTTATGACTAAAGCTCTTAAAAAAATATATAACTAGAAAGAATTTGTAACAATTAATAAATTAAGTATAATTTCATTAAAACTAGTAATTATAACTAACATTCATAGCAAATACAACTTATTTTTAATTCTCATTAGAAAAAAAATAATTTTAAGAGCTGTATTTACAATATGTGCGATTTTTTCTTCTTCTTTGTACCCGTAAATAATTTTTTTCTTTTTATTACTAAATGCAATGATTAGGAGCAGAACTTTGACGAAGTTCTATAATGCCTGGAATATATGATCAATAATATATCAGTTTTAAGAATTCACGATCGAAATTTTGCAAACAGAAGTAACAATACAGTGCCAAACATAAATAAACCAGATGCTGTCATCCTATTGATGTCCTCCTCTTCCTCTAGAAATAGAGTTGTTATTTTGTAAACCGAAATGGAAAATTTTTAATTCTATTTTGTCAAATACATACCAGAAGCTGCATCAGTCTCCCAATCAAGGCTTCGTTCAATACCTTTCTTCCACTCAGAATAAAGTATATCTCGTTCTAAAAAAAATTTTTAATAAATTAAAAATAAAATACAAGTAATTATGAAAAAACCTTTATGTAAAATAATACCGTTCTCTGTAATTGATGGGGTAAAAGTATCATTTGGAACATTAGTACCAACGTTAATGTCCCATTTTTTAATGCCTTCTGCACAGCCCGCTGCTATTGCCACTCCAAGTGCTGTTATTTCACACATGACTGGTCTAACTACATTATAAAAATATGAAAATTCATTATTGAGTTTTGGAAAATAATGAATAGATCTAATCAAAATTAATTGTCAAAATTTTTGTCATATAATTCTAATTAAAACTAATCTAATCTTAAACTACTGAGATGAAAATGATCACATGAAACATTATTTATTGCTTACAACGTAGCTTGATTGAAACATTGGCAACTAAACAATGTACACGTGGCTGTATTGGATAACTGCCAATTACTTTATTTTGGCCTTGTATGTATTTTATTGACTATAGATTAGAGAATGTCAATTAAACTGACCTACAGGTACACCGCAAATATCAGCCTGCATTTGCATTAGCGGATTATTACTTGTCATAGCTCCATCAACTAATAATTTTGTTAAAGTCATTCCTGTGTCCTCTTTCATAGCTTCAAGAATATCTCTTGTCTGAAAACAAACTGACTGAAGCGCTGCTTTTACAATATGACCATAATTAATATCTTCCGTAATACCACAAATTACACTGAAATATTATAAAAAAAATTAGGAAATATATTAAGAATAAATGTATATTTAAGTTTGAGACTGTAAAAATACCTTCTTGCATCTTTTCGCCAATATGGCGCGTAAAGTCCAGAAAAAGCAGGGACAAAAATAATTCTGTTGTCATTGCTCAATTTTTCTGCAATAATTTCAGTTTCCTGTACATCATCAATAACTTGTAGATTGTCTTTTAACCATTTAATTATAGCACCAGCCATAGCAATAGAACCTTCTAATGCATAAACTGGATCTGCTTTTGGTCCAAATTGATATCCAACTGTTGTTAATAAACCATGAGATGAATCTACAATCTATAAATGAAAGTATATGTGTAAAAAATTACATTATTTTTTATTTTAGAAATACGAATGAAAAATTTACTTTAGTTCCTGTGTTGTACAAAAGAAAACATCCAGTTCCATACGTACTTTTAGCTTGACCATGTTGGAAGCACATTTGTCCAACAAGAGCTGCTTGTTGATCTCCTAAACACTAAAAAATTATTCCGAAAATCTTAATTTTGTTATCTAATAAAATATACATAAAATACTTAAATCAATTTATATCTTACACCAGATATTGGAATCCCTTGTAAAACACCATCAACAATGTTACCATATATTTCTGATGAACTACGAATTTGTGGTAATATATCTTCTGGGATTCCAAAAAATGATAATAAAAATGGGTCCCATTTTAAACTAACTATATTCATTAACATAGTTCTGGAAGCATTCGTTACATCTGTACAGTGAACACCACCTTTTGCTCCGCCAGTTAAATTCTAAATAGAATATGAAAATAAATCTTACTTCATCACTTCATAAATATTTCAAAAATTTAAAATAAATATCTTACCCATATCAGCCATGAATCGACAGTTCCAAACATACACCGATTTTCTTTAATTGCTTCTTGAACATCGTTTACATTATTGATAAGCCACTTTAATTTTAAAGCACTAAAGTACGGACTTATTGGTAAGCCACAGAGTGATTTAAGATAGTCTTTATTTTGATTACGAACTTTTTTTAAAAGTTCATCTATAATAGTAGTAGTACGCATATCCATCCATACTGTGAATAAAATAATTTTTATATTTATTATTAATGAACATCAAATATTTATTACTTTTTAGAACAATTTATTAAAAAATTACCAATGGCATTGTATAAAGGTTTTCCAGTTTTTGAGTCCCAAACTATTGTAGTTTCTCTTTGATTTGTAATTCCTATGGCTACAATATCAGCAGGATTGATTGTTAATTGTTTTAAGTTTTCTACAGTTTGATTTAAGCATTCATAAACTGCATCAAGTATTTCCACTGGATCTTGTTCGACCCATCCTTCTTGAGGATAAGAAACTCCAATCTCTTTCTGATGATACGTTAAAACTTCTGCAGTATTTGCTGCAAAGACCTGCATAAAATAAGCATTAATAATAATTTTTATTATGTCTATTTAAAAAATAAAAATGATTTATGATTTTTTCTTATTTAGTATTTTTATTTAGTGTATTGATTGTATGGATTACTTATATAATAAATCATTCACAATTATTTTTATTATGATTAAACATTTCCTTTTTTTTTAATAAAAATAAAATTATCATTTCAAGATCAATTTAAGATAATTCCAATTTTAAATTATAATTTTAAGTCATTTATATATGAATTTTTATGTTTTCCTTAAAAATCAATCAAACATTGACAATGCCAGAATTTATTATAATCATTTAGAGAAACAGAATTATAGAGCGTATGTCCCAGTTTCTGTATTTGAACTTAAATCTGTGCTTTGCATATACTTTTTAAATGGGGAAAACCGAAACCAGGAAACATATCCTGAATAGATAAATTGAATGCTAAAGATATTCTTTCAATATGTTAAGTAGATAATTGTCATTTGATTTTTGTTTATATTATATAACATTATTCTAATTCTTGTCCAGTGTCAACTTATGTAATATTATTAATAAATAAATTACATAAGACTGTTGTCTAGAATCAATATAAATATATCAAACGAAATTTTAAAAAATAATCGTTAATTTACCAAAAATCTAACACTGCTAGTGCCCTCGTCAATAGCTCCGATAAGTGGACCGTATCTGTTTCCGCTGCCTGATGTTTTTTCGAATGCATTTTCAGTCATTTGTGCCGAAAAACCTTGAATTTATATTCGAATTATACTTTATATATCAACACCTTCTTCTGCACTTGTACTATAACAAACACTAAATGATACACATATAATATGGAATAAAATATTTACAAGTCACTCCTCGTGAACTTTGCTCTTCTCTCCCTCCACGCGCAATAAGGTACAAACTTATAAAGTATATATTTTTCGGCCACAGATGTACGAATATATGTTTGTCAATAAGTAGAAAATTTTTTTCTGATTATAAACTCCGAAATAATTTTAATATCTATATTCATGCGCGCAAACAGAAACACCTAACTTTACCTTTAATCATCATTGTTATCGGTCAATGAAAAATGATAAGGTAAATGTTTTCATTATCGATGGTAGAACAAAGAAATTACATTGTTACCATTGAATTTAGAAAAGGCGCTAAAATTACAACACCATCATTATTTTTAGATAATTTTAAAAATATTTATAAAAAAAATATATAACATATGCCGAAGTAGAAAAATATTAAACTTTAAATTTTTTAAAATTAAGTGTAACACAACTTTATAAAATTTGTAAAATAAGTTATGGATTGTAAATCTTTTATATGATAAATTATAAATTTTGTATACAATAAATAAACATAAATCATGTGTAATTTATTTCAACTCATACAAACATCAATTCAAATTCCATTTGTTATTCAAGCTTTTAATTATTATCTTATTTTTGTAACAAGTGAATGTAATGTACTCACTATAATTTATTAATTGTTAAAGTTTTTGTTTTAACAGAATTAAAATCATTTCTTTTTATATGATTATTATACGAAGGAAAAGCTAAACTTGATACGAAATAATATAAATTTAGATTTAAAATCTTTTTGGTTTTTTAGTAAGTTGAATACCAATCGTGGTACCAATGTAGGTTTACCGAAAAAAAAAACGTATTACACTTTGGATCTGCAAAGAAAAGAAGACAGAAATAATGAAGATACCAAAAGCTAGAAAGAGAGAGAGATGAACAAAAGTATACAGAGAGGGGATAAAGAAAATCGAACGATGAGCAGGCGCGCGGGGGAGCAACAACGTATATTATTCGACAACCATAGCAGGCCAGCAAAAAGAGAGAAGCTGCGTGAATGGCGTCGCTGCCTTGCCAATTGTCCGGACATCGACTACGAAAATTCCAAGTCAGTGCTGGCAACTTTTATCTTTAATTTTATATTTATATTTTCAATTGCCATTAACTTTGTTCTCTTAATTTTTAAAACGCTCAATTGAGATTTATAATTAATTAATAATGTTAACTGATAGACGGTTAATTCGGTGGTGTGAATACGACTACACGACGCTCAATAGAATAGCTTCGCCGCCCGATATACTTTTGATATATTGCATTAACCAGATGCTTACCAGCTTACCTGGGAACCTTTATTTTTATTGTCAAAAAAGTGCGAGGGATAAGGCGGCTTCTTCGAAATTCGGAATTAATATGGATTATAAAATATCTTGACATGAAGATCATTGCTTTGGCTTACGTAATTTTCATGTGCGAATATGTGTTAACCGGAATTTGTGATCTTCGAACATAACCTCAATACGATATGTATTTGAGAGCAAATCTTATAGTATTCCATTTGAAATTAGAATACTCACTTGTTGATTTTTAAAAATGATTTTGTTTTTCGTGACACTATGGACAAAATTAAATGAAAAATTCGATAACATGTATATTTATGATGATATTAAAAATTATTTAAATTTTAAATACAAAAATAACTTACCATGGTATTCATTAATTAATAAAACTTAAATAATTTCTTTATTATTTCAAATATTATCTTAGGATTACAATTTTTAATAATTGTTAATTTTATTTTTGATGGATAGAATAACTTAAGAAATTTATTTATAACTAAAATAAACTTTTTTTAATTTTCAGGGTTTTAAAAGGTAGCAAAAATGACAGCGGATACTGAAAAAGATGCTACCCATTGTTTAATTTGTAATAATAAAGTAGGAGTATCGGCTAGAAACTGCATCAATATTTTTGGAGACAATGCTTTAACAAATTTAGAGAATCCAATTATTAAAGTTCTTTGTTCAAGTCTAGAAACAGCAATTGACAAAGATTCTGCACATTCATCAATAATTTGTAAGAAGTGTTTTAAACTTGTTAATGAGGTACGTTTTCTTATTCTAAATTAGAATATTTTTTTATATATTGCATAATTAAATAATTAATTTTATGTTTAAAGGCTGATGAATTGGAAAGTAAATTAGAAGAGGTCAAACAAGAACTTTCTGATTTATTTAAAAAAACTTTAGCAAAAGTTTCTAAAGTAAATACAAATGGAAAGGAATATAATGATCATGATTATATTGATAATATAGAAAATGTAGCAGTTAAAGCTTCAGAGAAAGTTAAGGACACTAAAAAGAAAAGTAAAAAAGTATCCATCTCTTTAACTAATTCAGAACCACTAGCTGAAATCCAAGTAGGTATTAATTAATAAGATTTAAGAAATTCTAAGTTATAAATATTTATAAATTTCTTTTATATCTTTTCAGCCTCGCCTAATCAGTATAGGACAGATTCAAGAAGATGAACAAAATGAAGAACATATAGAAGAAAATGAACTAGATAATGATCATGTAAATGATGATAGTTTTCAAGGTGACGATGAAGAAACGATTTTACCTGAAAATGATTCACAAATTGAGGAAGTAGTCGTTGAGGATAAAAAATCCAAGAAATTAAAAATAAAGAAAGAAGAACCTAGTGAAGAGGTATTTATCTTTTGTAAATTTTTCAAATAATTAACTATTGGATTATTAGTAATCAATAATGAAGATGTTTTATTTTTAATAATTAATTTTTTCAGGTGGTTATTAAAGATGGTAATAATTATATATGTGCTATCTGTACAAATGAAGATAAGGAAAGTAAAGATGCTAAAAGTATAATAATTCATTTGAAAGATGAACACGAAGTTCGTTTGTACATTTGCGATATTTGCGGTGATTATTTTAAAAAAAGAACTGAATTATCTCATCACTTAGATGATCATGTTGCAAAAGAAGAAGGAGATTTTCAGTGTGAAGTATGCAATAGGATATTTAATAATTTACGATTATTTCGAATTCATAAGCGAATTCATTATCCGCAAGTTAAATCTTGGTCTTGTGAAACTTGTGGTAAACGTTACAGTTCCAAGAATTTACTCGAAGAACATACAAATACACACACGGGAAATCGACCATACATTTGTGAAGTATGTGGTAAAGATTTCGCTTCAAAATATACACATCGAGCACATACCAAAACTCATGAAGTTCGACCAAGGCCTTTTGAATGCACTCAGTGTAATAAAACTTTCCTTAGCCAGCAAAATTTAACGCAACATATGAAAACTCATAATGGTGTCAAGGAGTATGTATGTCATCAGTGTGGTAAGTGTTTTACTTTTTTTTAATTGCTTACTGTTTAAATTTACTAATTTTAAACTTTCTTTAACAATAGGAAAGGCATTTGGTTCTGCACATAATCTAGAAGTTCATAATATCGTCCACACTGGATATAAACCATATATTTGTCGTGTTTGTGGAAAAGCCTTTGCACGAAAGGCGGAAATTCGAGACCATGAAAGAACGCATACTGGTGAAAAGCCTTATCAATGTGAATTTTGTGGGGCTACTTTCAGGTTAGAAACTTTACAAAGTTAATAATTTTAAAAAAAATTTAAATATCACTAATCCATTTCTTAATTATTATAGTCAAAGATCAAATTTACAATCACACAAACGTGCAACACATTACAATGATAAAAGATATAAATGTGATGATTGTGGAAAAGGTTTTAAAAGAAGAAGATTGTTAGATTATCATATTAAAGCTGCTCATACTGGAGAACGTCCTTATAAATGTGAAACATGTGCAGCAACATTTGTGTATCCAGAACATTTTAAAAAACACATGCGTATTCATACAGGAGAAAAACCTTATTTGTGTGAGGTAATTAATTTTCAATTTCAGAGTATTTCAATTCAATAAAATTACTATAATAATAATACGCAAAACTTTTGTTTTTAATTACAGGTTTGTGGAAAAGCCTTTAACAGTAGAGATAACCGTAATGCACATAGATTTATTCACAGCGATAAAAAGCCTTATGAATGTTTAGTTTGCGGAATGGGCTTTATGAGGAAGCCGTTACTTTACGCGCATATGCAATCACAGGTAAATATGAGAATAAATTTTTATTTATTTTTAATTTTATATAAATTTTATAAATTGATTAAATTTTAGGGTCATTTGAATGATACGATTGTTGTTAATCAACCAAGACTGACTACTGAAGATGATGTTCTTGTTCAAGATAATCAAGTCCATTTAGTTATGGAAGGTGATGGGGAAGAAGTATGTATTTTTTATATTTAATATTTGTATATATCGTAAACAATTTTTTCTTTTATATTAACTTTTTTTGTTAATTACAGATAGGTGAAAATACGCAGATTATAGTTACAGAGCTTAAAGACCATGTGATACTTCAGGATGGAGATCAACAAAATGTTATAAGTCTGGCAGATAGTAATATGAGTGGTGAAGAAGTTGAACAGCTTGTTGTTGATAATCAGGTATATATGTTAAAATTAGAATTTAAATTAATTATATTGTTGATTTGGTAGTATCTTTTTTATATTACCAAAATTAACAATTTCGAATTTTCCTTAACGATTTATTTTTAAAAGTCAAAATTAATGAAGAATAAAAGATAATTTAATTTAATTTAAATTAATAAAAATTATTTTTGAAATATTTCAGATTACCTTTGAAGATTCCGAAGTATTTGAGTGTAAAACAGAAGTAGAAGATACTGAAGAAGTTTATGGTTATCAAGATGAAGAGGGTAATACTATAGTTTTACCTCCTGGCACTGATATCAAAGATATAATTACAAGTGGAGATAAATCGATGCAATTGGTACAGATTCGTTTACCAGCAGGTTCAACTGCTGATGGACAAAGTTGGTTGAGCTTAGTACAAAACTCATGAGTGTAAAAGTGATTATTAAGTTTTTTATTTATGTATCGAAACAATTTTTTTTTAGTATCATATGTTTTGAAGCAAGATTTTTTGATTAGTAAATATTAATTACTATTATTTTAAATGAGGAAAGGGGGGAAATCACCATTAAAGACGAAAAATAAAGAATGAATGGAACACTTTGATTTTAATTTTTTAAGAAATCTTAATTATGTATTAAAAACTTTGAAGATGTAAAATATATATATAATTGAATTTTCCAGAAATTTCCTATTCTCGAGTTTTGATTCCTACCTTCAACGATTAAGGCTACGATTCTCATTCCAATATTTTAACTGAACCTCAGTATCTTTTGTCTTAAGGAGTTTTATACGTACTTTTGAAGATAATTTTTGCGCTTTTTTATCCTTTCCAACATTCAGTCATTCTATATATGAAATCTTGGAAGAAAGAAGAAATTTAAGAAAATGACGCTTACTCGTTGTGCGCATAAGACGATTAAAAGACGATTTCTGCGTTCAGTATGCTCTTGTGCCTCTTAACGAATAAAGCACACCACAACGTATATGCATAAAGAAATTCTCTCTTTCTCTCACTTCACGAATATTATTCACGCTCAATTAAACTTTTAGAACCTTAGAGTAATGCTTTCTCTCGTTTAACAATTAATCGTCGAATAGAGAGATATAGGCTCTTTTCTCTCCTATTCTACTTACCCTCTTCGATTTCATCGTCATTTATCAGACTCGTGGCATTGTTCCGGAAATCCTTGATGCGCTCTTTCAAAATGACGAGCGCGTCGTTGACTCTTGAGAATTTCATAGCATACACCAACGATGCTCACCTTTTCTTGGGGGAAAGGAAATAATTAAGTCTTGGTAAGAAGATCTTTGAAGACAAAAGAATTTTTAAAAAGAAGTAAAACCCTTTTCATAAAGTGTGCGAATAAACTGCAGGTTCTTATGGAATGAAATTGATCTTTTCAAGTCGTTATACTCATTTTTATAAAAATTTAATCATAAAAGAAATCAGTTTAATTTTTTTTTTAACATGGTGCCAAAATATCATTTTTACATCAATCATTTTGATTTGAATTTTACTTTATTTTTTACATCTTTCAGTGAATATTATTTACAATCATATTTACAATTAATAGTAGTCAACATAAATATATAATTTATTTAGTTACATTTTTAGATAAATATACAAATGAATTAATGATGTACTTTTGTAATACATTCTTTACTCATAATATTTTATTTGAGTTTTGGTGCATACAAACAAAATAATTCTTTACGTTTGTATGTTGAAATTATATTATTTATATTATTTTTTTTATCATTAATCTTAAGTATAAAGTATTTTATTTCAACTAAGATTTTATTTTAAAAAATTAAATCATGATGAATTTTTTCAATTAATTATAGAATCAACTATTAATTTTATAAATATTTATATTTTTGTATTCAATATTATGTATCAATATGCAACATTTTAATGAATTTGTAACTTTGTAATTTCATTTGAAAAAGTCATATTTTAATGAAATATGAAACCTTTGTTACATTTATTATTTGTGCATTGTAATAGGATATTTTTCGAATTACATATTGAAAATTGAAATTGTAAAATTAAAAAAATTTATTTTTTATACCAAATAAAAAATATTGAAAGTAACAATAACAAAAAATAATTTATTTTTAATTAAATTTTTCAATCAACAAAAAAAAAATAGTTTTACCTAAAATTTTTCCAAAAGAAATATCCGTCCGAGCGTCATTTGTCTTATCAACAGTTTAGAAACCCTATTTTGCTTGCAATGAAACTTTGAAACTTACAAAGATACATTGCTAGTATCTCAGGTTATGCAAATCTAAGTTTAATGCGAGACTTGAAATTATATACTACTTCAACATGCTTCCTAAACCAAAGTAGATAGTACCAACGAAGATTTTCGACTATTATGTCTATCTATATCTATACAGACATTATACACCCTATCGTCGTATAGAGTTTTGAGAATTACGAAATGTCTTGACCGCAGTAAGCGATGCCAAACCCTTTCTCAATTTCTCTCCCTAAAAGCGATTAATTAATCGAGCATCTAATTGAATGGCTGTGTATTTTGGATTTGGATTTTCCCTAAAGTGTTTCAATGAAAATCTTATTTACAATCAAATTCTATCCTTGTGCTCCATTGCTTTCAGAGCTGTCTTAAATTCATGATTATATTAACGATACGAAATTGAGTTAAAATCGAACGTTTAGACACGTATTTATTAATATTTTTTACTATAATATTACTAAATTCAATTTTAATTTCTTTTTAGTATGATTTTAATAATGAAAATAATTTAACGTAAAGCGAATACTCATATAAGCATTCTACAGGCAATTAACAATGAGTAAAATATGCAATTTGAGTTAATTAAATGTTTATTCATAATTAAACTCAAGAAAAAAAAACGAATAATCGGTATCATGTGAGCAGCTATATATCGCTAAGTGGTCATTATTGCACCAAAGTTCGAAAATTATTAATCATATTAGTACGAGTTTTTTTCAATTCACAGAAGTATAATAACAAGAAATATTTAATTTCATTTTAGATTTAAAACTTATTTCAATCAATTCAATGTTATTTTTTCATTACTTTTCATCCTTCAAAATATCATTCCCATGTTAATTAAAGTCTTTACTATTGGATAAACCAAATCTTAATTTACTTCATTTTTTTCACTAAAAAAACTAAAATTCCTTTCATAAAGTATTTTCAAAGTAATTACTGAAAGTTAAAGAATCTGTGTTTCAAACTAATTATCTTTATTATTTTTTATTTAAATTTCTACATTGCTCTTTTCCATTTGCAAAGTGAATAATTATTAAAAAAATGTATATATTAACATCGCTCAGAAAATATTTTACCGTATCCGTAATGAAACTTACAAAAAATATACCAAACGAAAATACTAATTAAAAAATAATACAGCAAAAAATATCTTTTTAGTCAGTCTCTATCTCGTTAATCAATGACACACGAGTCAAAAAATATATAGAAAAAAAACTAAAAACAGCTAATGAAAAAAAAACTTACCATATTGACATACTCGTGACGACCACTTTTTTTCAAATAAAAATAAAAAAGAGGAAAAAAAATAGAACAAAATCAATCTTTTTGATATAAAAATACGCTAGAGCTACTTTGACGTGCTAATTAAACCACAAAATCAAAGTTTCGGACATGCTACCCAATATATATATGTATAGAGCAATATCATATAAACTAGAAGATGACTTTGAAATTTCACACGTTACATTGTATAATAGAAAAGCATTATGCATTATGACACGATGAGAGAGAGGTAGAAAGAGGTGTATGAACGAAAAGTGGATTGTTATGAAGGCTTAATATAGGGACAATGTTGGAGGGCTTGTTTTTATCCGTACATTTAGTGCGAAAGCTTGTTACTCTAGCTCGAGGGGCTTCCACCCAAATTAATGATCATATCCGCTTCACTTGCTTTTCACTTATGCTACTTTTGAGTATTATACGTCATCTTTTATGTTTATTATGTTTAAATATCACGAGAATATTGTTAACATTATTTTAAAATCGGTTCAATTGATTTATAGTCACAAATAGTTGATACAATTTTTCGTTAAGAAAAGTTCTATGAGAAATTTTTTTTTAATTGCGTAAATTATTTTGTTTTTGAAATTATGGAAATCTTACTTTTTTATTACTCATATAAATTAATTGTTATTTTAAGTATACATTCAGAATTGAGACTTATTATTATATTACTGGGAATTTATAATGAATTATTATAATTTTTTTTAATTGAAATAATGAAATTGGTACATTTATGAAATTAGTATTTCTCTAAAAATGAATAGATGTGATCAAAATTTTTCAATAAAATCAATTTTTCATGTAACCAAAAATACACTTGCAACAAGAACAAACGTTTTTCCAGATATGAAATATCAAAATTCATGCATATACTATCAACTTCGAAAATCAAGTAAACCATTTAAAAAAAAAGTTGAAAAAAATTTTGTAATTTAAAAAATTGTTTCAAGTAGACTTCACATCTATCACGAGTAGACAATTAAAATATCAAAGCTTCATATAGGCATACATATATTTTACGCGCTCCTCGCGGAAGAATAATAATTAAGAGCCCAGAGAGAGAGAAAGATTGGACATGACAGTATAGGGATATAACTCATGTGTCTTGAGCACGCCATCATTTTACCCAGAGAAAAAAAAAGGATAAAGAAGAAAAGAGAGAAAGAGAAAAAGAAATCGAGTCTTTATACTGTCAATATGATGAGGAGAGAAAGGTTCAGCTCTCTTTTAGTATATAGGCCCTTCATATACTCAATCTCACATTGAACTTTCAGTAATTGGTATCAATTAATTGTTCCATCATTTACTGTACGGATTACATATATATGTATATATATATAAAATAAAAAAGGGGTACAGATAGCAGCTTATAATCGATTTATATAATAGTCGAAGCCCTATAACTTTAGTTTTTTTTTTCTTTCGTTCTTTTTCTTTTACTTTTTTTTTTAATTGACTTTTCAAAGATTGGCCGACGAGAGGCAATTTATCCCACTTTATCTTTAGAGATTGAATCGTAGATATCAATTGAAAGACAAGGCTTGTCGCCTACAGACGATCCTCATTTGTTCTCTCTAATATAATGTCCTTTTAAATCTTTACCTCTCTTATAGGTCTACTCTCTTTTTTTTTTATTTTCAGTCTATTATTATAAAGACTTCAATGACCTTTATTAATTTTTCCAATCCTGATCGGAATTGTAGCTTTGATAGTTTTTTCTTTATCTTCAGAAGACAGAAGACATTTGAAAGAAAAACTGATGGTTTTTATAAAAAAAATACTAAAAGATCGTATTGTAAAAATTTTCAATAAAAAATAAATTTTACGTTTAAAGAATACTTAAGGTAAAAAATGAATCTCCAAGTAGTAACAAAAAGGGTCCGGTCAGCCAAGGCTGTGTTAAAAAAAATATCATTTTTTATTTGCCAAATTATATCATTTATAAATTTGCGTTATATTATGAAAGATATAAATGAAAAATAACATAAATATAAAAAAACTTAATTTCAATTTCGAACTCTCAAAAAGCATATTTCACAAAAATTCAACTTTCGCATAGTGTCAACGCCAGACGAACGTCAAACCAACGTAACCTTTTTTTTCTCTTCACGTTCGTGCAACATACATATGAAATTCATAAATTCATTTGAAATTAATAGTCTAAATCTAAGCGTAGAGAATCGATTACCGAAAAAAAACACAGAAAGAAAAACCTTGAAAAGCAAGTTTGTCATTTTTTTTTTTCGTTGCATATATCTTACACAAAGTGACGCTTTGTATATATAACACAAAGATGCCAAGCCAGTAAGCAAAAGAAAAGCGTTTAGTGGAGTGTTTTTTTTTTCCTACTTCCTCTTCAAGCCAGAAGGAAAAATGCGACGTTTGCAGCGGTGTTGGGGAAAATCGAGAAAAGAGAAAACGACGAGAAAAACACAAGTAAGCAGAGCAAAAAAAAGTAAGGTTTAATAAACGTTGTGAAAGTTTGTTAACAAGATTTTTTTATAATGTTTATTTACAAATGAGCAAGAATAAAGAATAAATTCTTCTAACGAAGTACTTATGTTAGATTGTCAATGTACGCGTAATAATGAATGTTACGTTTAAACAACTGCCTGAGAAAAAAACAAGAGTTCTGCTAACTATTTTATGACTCGAAGTGAGTTTTAATTTTAATTATTTGTAAAAGTTGTTGGATAAGTTAAAAATAATGATGAAGAAAATATACTTTTAGTTAGCAATTTATAAACTTAATGCAAAATTTAATTAATATACCATTTATAAACAAGAATAATTGGGTTTATAGCAAAAAATAAAGAATAAAAGAAACAAAAAAATTAATAGCTTTTTTCAGGGTAAGGAAAAATAATTCAATCGATAGTATTTTACTAATTATTATTAATAAATGTTATAATTATAATTTACTGTCAGAGCCGGTGAGTGGCTCAGTCGGTAGAGCGTTGGATTTGTAATCTCGGAATTCTGAGTTCGAATCCCGCTCTCGGCAGCCGATTGATACAAGCACCACTGTACGTTATATGTGCTGAAGTTCACAAACACACTTACGAGCTTCGTCGCTGATTAGCATTACAAAATAGCATAAATATAGCGACGTTAAAGAAGAATTAAAAAAAAAAATAATATTTAATATACTCTGTATTCTGGTTAGTAATAAATTATTTAAATTATTTAAAATTATTTATTATTTGTTTCCAATATTGTATACGATATTCTCAAAGAAATACTTGTAAATTCTAATTTTAAATAATAATATTCAAAAGTGGGCTCAAAGAATCATCGCGTTGATTTTTTTAATTGAACAAATAAAATGTGAATATTTGAACAAAAAGATAAACCACTAATATCTATGTTTTATTCTGTTATGTTCAGAACTCATTAGTTTTTAAGATCATAGCTTATAAAAATAAAGTTGACTAAAGAAATATTATTAGTTTTTGCTCTTCATTCCGAAAGTATGCATATTCTGGCTTGTTTATATTTTGTCTGAAAGGGCACCTTTTCGTACAGATCACGCGCGCGTTCGGTTGTTGCGATATTTATGTCGCTTGATTACGGTGATAATCGTACAAAACATAACACAGTCTGACTTTTTTTTTATGCTCAAAGTCTAAAATATAAATTAATGTTAATAATAGTATAACAAAATTTTCTTTAATTTATCATTAAAAAAATTCTACTTGGATGTGGAAAAAATTTTGTTTTCATTAAAAAAATTCCGTTCCAACCAAAAAAAATTCTACTCGGATTAAGAAGATTCCGCTTAAGCAAAAAATAATCCCGCTTGATTTAACGAAAAATGTGGTTGAATTAAATAGAATTCTATTTGTATCGAAAAAATTCTGCATGAAAAATAGCGGAATTTTTTTACACTTATAAGGTAAAGGCCCCATAACGCGATCACTCTTGAGTGAAAATAGAAAAAGAATGATATTAATTTAATTCTTTTTTATTATAATAAAGAAAGGTCGGAGTTTTAAAATGAATAAGAAAATTAATTCTTTATACACAAATTTAATGTGAAAGGATTTTTAAAAACTATTTTTTTAGATACCAAAAGTTGATCACTAAAATCTGCGTTGATTTATTTATATATTTAAAATTGTATTTAAAAAAAAATTCGATAATTTATTATGTTAAAAAATATATAATTTAAATTTAGTAGTTTTTTCATTGTTACTTCTTTTCATAAAAAATGAAAAATTATGAAAGATTATAGTTACAAAATTTTACTTGATATCTAATGAGGACTTCGCATCAGTATGTTATCATATCTGTTTCCACAAAACGGTGTGTTTTGCACGTTAAAACATACACAATTTTTTATAAAGTCACCTATACTCCCAAAATTTCAGTTATAATTTAATAACTCATTCTTTATCTCAAGAACTTCTTTGAAACTAAAAATAATAAAAAAAATTCTTACGAATAATTATAACGATTTCTCCAATAAAAAGTATAATTTAAACCTTCTAACGTAAATAAATTTAAAAAAATTATCTTTGAACGATCAACATTGTGATGACCAAATTTGACGTGTTAAAACGATTTTCAATGAGTTAAAAAAAATTAAACTTTCTACACTAGCAGTTTCATAAGCTTAATATTGGATTATAGTATATGTATGTGATACCCATAGCGTATATAAACTTGTTTTTTTTTCTAACAAATGTTATAAGATTTCAGTAAGAAAGAAGTAAACTCTGTACAGCTTCTTTGTGTAGGCAGAGATTTTCTTTGGGAAATTCGTAAAAGTATAACCGTCTAACGTAGTATTCGGTAAAAAGTTTCTCCATCGTCGGACTTAGTATCGAAATTTGCCGCACTTTTCGAAAATGCAATATTACGTTACGTGTACAGGTGTACACTCGTTAAATTGAGTGTGATGCTATTTGAACATTTATTGTTGTTTGTTTGTTTTAACTCAGAATTATTATTACTATTTCTGTTGTAGAAACATCAGTGCATTTGTATTAAAAACGTATGGAATTGCATTTATAGAATCTTATTTTCGTAGTGATTTTTTTAGTGTTATGACTATTAATATTTTCAAAATATTAGTTCATTTATTTTTTAATTTCTTTTTTAATTCTAAAAAATAAATAGTATATTATTTTAGATTAGAAAAAGAAATCCAACAAATAGAATTTTATTGATTAGAAATAATATATACATACACTACATATAACGTGGACGTAAAGAAAAAAGTATTCTATATACATTTAAACTAACAAAATGCAATAATCGATATATTTTTAAATATTAATAAGACCGTAGCGACTTTTTATTAAAAGACAGAAATTTAGTAATAAATATCGAGAAAAATATGAATTGTAAAACCTCCTCATGGAGATTTTATTTTACTGACCTAATTACAGAGAAAAAAATCATTTAAGTATCAAAATTTAATCTGGATTTTCAAAGAAAAACAGACATTTAAATTTACAATTTTTTTATAAGAATGTTGTGTGGATCCGGAAAAAAGACCTCATAGTCAATGCTATTTAAATGAGTTATGTGCCCTTTATATTTCTAAACTTTCAATTATTGATTTTTTGGCTTCAAATTTGAATTAATAAAAAAAATGCTATTCCGCCTATGGAATAAAAACAATCCTTAAATAATTGTCTAAAAATTGATGAAATTTAAACTTTAAAAAGCAAAAATTACAGATATTTTTTAAAAATAGTAAAATATAGTTAAAGGTACAACTAAAGCATAAATTTTAAAGATTTTTTGAATAAAAATCATATAAATAATAAAAATTAATTATCAACGTCCGTGTAATTAACTAAAATAAAGCTTTTCACGCATGCAAATATCATCGAGAATTCTACATATTCATCGAACCTCAGACCTATAAGCTTGTCACACATTGTCATTACAATACAAAACCATAAGCTTATAATAATAATTAAACGAAACAAACATCACGGATTTGTCACATTGTTAGAAATTTTCTGTATATGCAGAAAATCATCCAGCATTCGTTCCGTTCTAGTTTGAAATTACTCGTTTATTCACTCTCTTGTAATACTATATACCTAATACTGTCCAAGTTCATCTCTCCAGCATCTAGCAACAAGAAGGGTGAACAACTGAATATAGCTAGCGGGTTCCTTTTACTCAAGTTTCTAGGAAATGCCACATGGATATATACCACGATTTTCCCTTATGCTTTCTATCCCCGAGGCTTAACGTCTATGTTTTATCTCTCTTATCTGCGGTATGCCGTTGGACGAATTGTTTCCTTCGTTTTCTATAGATATGTATACAGATTCTCCCGAGAATGATAATAGCTTTTATTTTCAGTAAATTAGCTTATCGTCATTTTAAAGTTTTTATTATTGTTAATTTTGAATTTTGTTTTCAGTTGTGTTTCATTGATTTTGGGATGTGGTAAAGTGAAAATATTTTCAACGAGAATTAATGTTCTGTTTGTCACTTTTAATCGAATTAATGAAAATTAAATTTTTAAAATGATTGTTTTTATCATTATAGTTAGTTTTTAGCTATTAAATCTTAAAAGCATGTTTTTAAACTTCTTATAACCCAAATAGAAAATTTAGTGTTTTGTGTTTTTAACTTAATAATTTGTACTTAACATGTATTATTGTAGTTGAACATTTGGTTTCTTTTTTATAAATATATATAACTAGTCGGAAATTCATAATTTTCTTGAATATCATAAATTTTTTCTTATTTATATTAGAATTTTTCAAGTGTCACGTCATTGACTATATATAAAAAGTTGAAGTAAAATTAAATTCATTCAAATTTTAAATCAAAACTAGGGTAAAATTATATTTAAAATGTAAGGTTACACCATGATGTAAGTGGATATAGTAATAAACAAATTTCGTTGTAAATTTTTTTTGAGTGAATTTTATTAAAAAGTAGCTTGCAAGAAAAGTATCTAGTTATTGGGACTCAACATTTTCAACTTTGGTGCACTTTTTCTTAAACAAAATCATCAAAAAAATCGTGTCCATTCGATTTTTTTAAAGTTGCGGGTTATTTTGTTTCAATTTAAAGATTCTTTAAAGAAAATTCAGTTCGCTTTAAAAGCATAAAACTTTTAAACAAAGTCTTACATTTAACTCAAAGTTTAAAATAAAAATCGGCATCAAAACCTTTCATTAAAATAAAAAGTGTCTAAAAAGATCGATTGACAAAAATTTTACGTTGGATGAAATAAGCATATTCCATGTTTAATTTCTGCATTATTTTATTTCTTGATGACTTTTGTCCTAATTGCTCATTTGTACATATTTTGTTTGAATCGAAAGAATATATTGTTTTCCTAAATATCTTGTTGACTTATTTATTTCAAAGCCACTTATTTTTTTTTTTTTTTTTAATTAATCCGGTAATCAAATAGTTTATAAAGTTAGAAAAAACTGATAATGTTGATTTTTTATATTAATCAGAATTCATTTAATTCTTCAGACAAAAATTTTGGTATCTCGTAATCCAACTGATATTAAAGCTCAAAAATTTAAAGGTCTTCTGAATTGAATTCTCGTTTTCAAAACTAAAATATTGAGTTTTTATTAACACTTTCAAATGAAAAGTATTCTTTCTAAAATAAAGAACAGTAACTATCGAAACATATTAATAAAAATTATAAAACTTTTTTTGTATAGGGAAAATTTAATGTAAGTGTTCATAAATCCAAGGCCAATCTCAAATTCAAAGTAAATATTTACAAATTTATCCATATCTATGTAAAATCTTACGTATTGTTCTGTATAAGACATTATACAGAATAAAAATTTAGAGTTGCTAATAATATGAAAAATTACAACTTTTTCTTGATTTTAAATTTAAATTTACGATAAAATATGCTCAAATAATCGTTTTCACACTACTTTTTTAAAGAACTAAATTCTTTAGTTGATAATACAACGCACATTTTTTAAAATTAATATTTGCCTTTATCACGCGTATTATTATCTCAAGTGTGGCGTGTTCCCGCATGAAAAAGAAGAAATTTAAAAAAAAAACATGTAGAACGTCATCGAATATTAAATACAATCTAATTAAATTAATTTTATGAAAGCAAAAATCAATGTTGTAGATTTGTATCTTAAATAAACTAAAACAAACTCATGAAATTGTGAAATTCTTTAAAATTTCGAAAACGCAATGGTAATTACACGTAGCATTGCGCTACAACAATCGATATGAAACATCGTAATATTATCCATTCATGTGTCAATGATTAGTAAATAAAACCATCTGTTATAAAACGTTACCTTAAAATAGTTTATTGTAGATAAAAAAATTCTTTTCCACTAGATGACAATTATCGGTAGTATACAGGGTGAATCAAAAATATAGATGCACTTGACAGAAATTAATTTGCAAAGAACTCTTTAAGATCTCACTGTCTTATTGGATTATTCCATTGTTTGGCTTGTTCTTATTGAAGAATTTTAAAGAACATTCGACCCAATTTAAAGTCCGTTATACAAATGAAGTAATACATAAATAAAAATTTCAAAATGGTAAAAACTCAAATAATTTTTTTTTAGAATCTCCAATTTTTATATCAGAAATTTAAAAAAAATATATCAGAAGATTTTACTTTCTGATATGATTGATAATTAATTCAAAGACCAAATGACCTCGAGGAATTCAGGACTAAACTAAATATTGTGATGCAATTGAATATGAAAATTTTAGAAAACAAAAAAGTGCACAAATGGTCCCTAAAGGTTACATAACTTGAACATATAGAGATCGTCAGTGGCTTAGTCGGTACAGCGATGGATTTGTAACTTCAGAACCCGAATTCGAATCCTAGTCTCGAACTCAAGATTGATACAATCACCATTGTACGTTACATTTACTAAATACAGCAACATCAAATAAAATAAAAACTTGATCATTTAATAAAAAATGTAATTCTGATAATTCAGAAGTATTTATTTTTTATATTAGAGATTTTTTGAAAACGTTATCATTTCGAAATTTTCAGGTGTACCCATGATTCTGAGTCACCTTGTATATATCAAACTTATATTCGTCATCATTAATGAAATAATTGTCAAATACATATATAAAGCAAATGTAGTAAGAAAACATGTTCAGAATAGATTTGTCGTTACATAGTGGTACACTTACATTTATTGTACATTTTGATAATATCGGAACTTATACAGATCAAGATGTTTACTAAATACTTTTTTCTCATTTTGTTAAGTAGTACTTTGATTTTGGTATGTATTTACTTTTTATATTATTATTCTTTTGGCACTTTAAATACTAATTGCCGCGATGATAGCATCTTGACATCACGCAATTTTTCCTCCTATCGCAATTACGTCAAATAAAATTTAAATATTTTATGAAATT
Source organism: Anastatus disparis (assembly GCA_017163975.1). Classification (NCBI taxonomy): domain Eukaryota; kingdom Metazoa; phylum Arthropoda; class Insecta; order Hymenoptera; family Eupelmidae; genus Anastatus; species Anastatus disparis. The sequence continues at coordinate 19,960,006 of JAFFSR010000227.1, read as the reverse complement.
AAATTAATTATATTGTATAAAAAATGTTTTTAAATCTGTGTAATTAATACAAAGTTTCGATTGTTTCTGTATTATAAAATTCATTTGGTATACATACAATTTTTAGAGGATCAATTTAAAAAAATTTTTTTAATTATATCAATTACTAAGAATATTAAATATTTAACTAATTTTATCTCTCCAATGTTCTGCTTTGCTCTAAATATTTTAAATGAGATAAAAATAGAAAATTTATTACGTTAGCTGGTAATAAATTAGATTTCAATGGTGAAACATTTACATAAAGTATTTACTAATAACGTTAATAATCTATTATTATGTAAATCCACTATTCTAATAAATATGATAAAGTTAGTCTCTAATTATTTTTATAAAGAAGTATTTAAATTCTTAGTCTTTATGTAATCTATTATTATGTTTACAGGCGAGTCCAATCCCCGAGGAAGAAAATGTAAGATATAGTATCACTTTTGTTAGTTATAACTTTATTAAATATTAAAATCATTTTTTAATAAATAATAAATGATTAGAAATTTATTAGATTATTTAGCTTTTATGATTTGTAACAATAAATTTATGTATTAAAGTAAAATTATTATCAATATAAATTTAAAAAAATAATAATTTGATAAAATATATAAATTAAAAGGTTAAAATATTGTATTTTTTTGGATTCATAGGGCTTATTAGGAGTATTTGGTAGCTGGTTAAAAACAGCCGATAAAGCCCTCACCGGTATTGTCAATATGATAAAGAAACCTTTCGAAGACACTTTCAAAATGGTTACGAAAACGGGCGAACAAGCTACTCAACAAGGTACTAACGTCGTCCAACAGGTTTTCCAAGCATATGAAAATATTGTGGATAAATCTGAAAAAGAAGTTAATGAAGCAAAAAACAGGATACTTGAAAACATTGTTAAAGAATTGCAAAAAGTTATTAATAATAAGGAATCCGGCAAAAAGCTTCAAGAAGAAACTAAAGAAATAGTTCAATTTAATAAAGATACTCTTATAAAACTCCAACAGCAATTGCAAAAAGTTATCGATGCTGAAAATGTAAAATTCAAAGTGAAAACAATTTAAGCATTTTATAGTGAAACTATTTGTTTATAATTTGATCGTTGTTACAATTGTAAAATTTGATCTAACCAAATAAATTTAATATGTACGATTTGATATTACTTTATTAATAAAAACAAAAACTGTATAACCTTATTAGTCAACATCACAAAATAGAACACCTAAAACATTGTAGGTAAAATAATTCTGATGTAATCAACTGTAATATTAAGTGATACTGATATAACGTTATAATTATATTTCAAATAATGTATATGTAAATTAGGGATACAGTCATTAATGTTAATATTATAATATTATGCATAAATCATTTGAACGACTAATTTTAGATTTTCAAAAACGTGTTCGAATTACGTAATACACTGTGGTATATAATTAAAAGAATAAATTTTTTAAAAACTTTAATTATAAATTTTTAAATATAATGTAAGTTGATAAAAAAGAAACAAAATTAGAAAAATTAATAAATACTATATAGTATTGTGATTATAAATTTATCTTTTACTGGCATACCATTTTTTGGATTAACCTAAATAATTTTAGACATCTTGCAGGTTTATAATTTCTTCATTAACTTTTTTAAAATCGATTTATATTTTAAATATAAATATTATTTTTAAATAACCATTAAAATTACGAATATAGATCAAAATTAACTTTTTTATTCAAACGAATCAATAAAAAATAAATCTGACCTACTTTTTTTTCTATATTCTAAAACTTAAAACCCAAAATACGTGTGTCATCATTTTGCATTCTCACAGCGTAATAAGAATCAGTTTGTAAATACTCTCATACCTATCCAGCTTTTTAACTTTATCGTTTCTTAAGTTCTTGACAATAGGTTAGAAAAGTATAAAACGGATCATCCTACAAACCAGGGCACACAAGATAAAGAAATTGAAGTGAGACAAAAGCAACGAACGAACGTAAGCGTGGACTATGAGCAAACAAATGGAGCAAGAGAAGAAAAAAGAAAAAGGAAGAAAAAAATAAGAAAGAAAGAAGAAAGAAAAAAAAAGCTCGAGGGCGCGCGAAATCGAAGAGGGTTTTTTTTTTCAGGATTAGCATATTATTTACACCTCGTTCACCACCCCCAAGAGGTTGCTCTAAAGCTTGCAGTCCGAAAAACAGCACCTTCGAACTTTTAAATCTGCTTTCGAATAATACCCCCAACTCTTCCTTCTTCTTCTTCTTATTCTTCTTCTTCTTGTCTCATCTCATTAAAGTGTCCATGTTCGGACCGACGTTGAAGGAAAAAGTCCCTAGACACTTTTACTTGACGCTCGCGCGAAAATGCGCGAGAAGCTCTTTTTTTTTCTTTTTATTTTTCTTTCCTCACTTTTTTCTTTATTCTTTTCGACTTCTATACTTGTTCTTATTCTTTAAGGCCGGTATTGTCGCCTCAGGCCTCGAGACGTATGAAAATCCACGTCTTAGTGAATAATATAAGTGTAGGTATAACTAACGTGTCCGAGTTTCCTATATACGTAAGGACAGAAGAATAAAAAAAATATAAAGAATCAAGATTCCGATATATGCATTTCTCCCGTTCGAGATTTGAAGAATCCATTGCGGCTATTTTAAACTTAGTTTTTCTTTCTTATCATTTTTATAGTTCATTCGTGAATTGACTATCGGAATTTCTGAATATTTTTAACATTATAATATTAGATATGTGTTAACAGCTTCCATTACGTATTTATAAAATCTGAAATAATTATATTTAGATTGTACTTCCAACATATTAATCTCATAATATTTGAAAATTGGAAATCATAAGTTCAAAGGATTAATAATTTCTTAATCCATTGATTTTTAATTTTCTTATTTATCATTACGCTAGTTATGACAATTTGTTAATCAATACGTTGTTTCATTCAGATTAACATTATAATCTACATGTCAATTTCTTCTAGAAAATAGCATTCATATAAAAAACAACGATAAGCATTGGATATATAGTCCAAACTAAAAGTCGCATATGGTTTTTAAAACATGATATATAAATAAAAATATATATATACATAAAGACAAATGGGGGGGAAAAAACATGAAATTCGCGATTGTTTGAATTGACAGAATCGACATTTTTCAATGCAAGCGATTAAGTGAAGAGGATGAAATTCTAAAGCTTTAGTGTTGTCCACTCAAAATGGCTAGCAGCTTTCATTCGATTTTTTTTTATTCATCTATAACATTCCCTTCCCCCTTTTTTATATATAGAAATACGGTTTCTCTAAACTCTGTAATATTTTTCGAATCAATAAATTCCCTGTTCAATCGTATAACTGTTTTATATCAAAATTCATCTTTTTTTTTTAATGTATTTAACGTGTAAATAATATTTGATTTATAATATAATTTCTAAATTCTACTTAAATGCAGTACTAATTATTTCGAAAATAGTTTTTGTATGTGTAGAATATTTATGAGATTCTTTGAAAAAAATTTATTTAAAAAACAATTTGTCAAATATTTTTATGTATAAAAAAACAATATGCAAGTTTTCCGCAGCCAACAAAATACATACAAAAAGGGTTTAGTGTTATCTTCATGTAAATGTGTATATTATACAGACGAGCAAAGCATTGACATTGTTTTCAAAATATTCTGTGGTCAATATCAAACCCAGCTTGGCTGTACAACATATAAAATATCGAATACCTTTGATTTTGATTTTGGAAAATTCTGTTTTTCATCATATTCGTACAAATATTTCCATCAATAAATAGATGATTTTCTAAATTTTTTTATAGTTAATTAAATTTTTTAACCACAAGAAAAGAAAATAAATGGTTGAAAATCATTTTTTGAGTAACAATGATTTATTTGTATTACAACCAAATTGTAGATTTCATCAATATTTTTCACATTATTTTTTTATAATTATTTGTCTCCGCTATTTCATCAATTTCTTTTTTTAAAGTTCTCCATAATGTAATTTAAAAAACAAATTTAATTAAGTAATTGTTCAATGTTCTTTCAAATACTTTATTTTGAGCTAAATTAAACAAATACGCGCATTCATAGTAAACTAATTTGCATCTTTAAATTAGAAATGTCTTATTCGCTAAAATAGTTTAATTTGATTCTAAAATTTTAAGATTCCAAATAAGTTTTCAATTTATTATCTCGAAGAAATAATTTAATTATCTAAGATTTGGATTTCAATATACATTTAATTATTAAAAGTATATATTTCAAATGTAAAAAAGACAAGACTTATTGTTAAATAAAATAGGCGCAGACGCTAAAAAGAAATATTTGTCTCTTTTCCCTCCTTGTACAGATATCACGAAAACTGCCAATCTCCATTTACTTTACTTATTTAGGTATATAAGATGGTGTATGTGCACACGCCCTTTTTTTCACGAAAAAAGAAAAAGAAGAAGAAAAGAAAGAAAAATCCCCCGTCGCAGTATATATTTTCAGTTACTTTCACACGCATTGTACATTCCCTAAAGCCACAAAGTTTTGGCAGTCACACGAGAAATAAGTTCACCCAAATCTGCTTTCTTTTTATACATATATATTGAGAGAGATTTAAAGAGAAATATAGTATAAGAGACCTCTTTTTGTCTTGTATATTTGAGTATATAGGCTGTATAAGAAATTCACTATTTTCTTGATAGATATTCTATGTAGTAGGTGTAAAGGAACTATTTTACCGCAAGCTAATTTCGTAACGCTTTTAAGTATTTGAAGATATAAATATCTTTTTTAAGCATATAAGGTATTTTAGATGATAACAACATGAATATTTAATATGCATTGATTTTATTCCATGAATTTTAATATTTTTCAAATAATTTTAAATGATTGTTAGAGTTTTGAAAAAATGTATTTGATCGCGTAAAAATATTATTATAAACTCAAAAATATTTTTAAATTTATTATATAAAGTAGTTACTAGAAAGTAAACAACAGAAACTAGCTGAAAACCTTTAAAATTGTTAAATTAGCTGATTAGATTTATAAATTGATTCAAAATATAAACGTTGAATTAACTAACATTGATTTTATATTATTAAATTATTCTGTCGATGAAAAATTAAGATGATCAAAATGAAATAATAATTACTTAAATAAGTTTGGAAATTAGTACATCGCATCTAAAGATGATATAATTGAATCAGAATCTCGTTTTATTCCAATTGATGCGTTTTTTTATTTACATTGATTTATCGATTTTTAACAATCTGTTTTTTTAACTTGTTAAAAGTGTTATTACATTTAAGATACATAATACATAAATGAATATTAAAGTACGATTATTTTTTTGTATTTCCAGCAAAGATCTCTTAGATGTATATTTAAAAAATAAATATCTTGATTCTTTTATTAACACTGTAAAATTTTTATTACAATGTTGTAATTTTAGAACTGTATTATATAACTTAATAATATTTTAATAACTTTAATTTTCGAGAAAAATATCGTCTCTCTATATCCTTCTGTAATTTTATTGAATCTTCATTTATCGTTATTTTAATATACATTGAACATTATTTGATTAGACCGGTTACACGGTTAATTAATTTTAAAAATATTCGATATTTTTTTAAATACGTACAAAGTATTGAATTCTTAAATACGAAAAATCAAAATTGAATCTATTGACAATTGCAGTCGCGTTTAAAAAACAACTATAATCCACGAAAAAGTTGCCAAAATGTAAAGGTAATCACAGAATGAAAATCCGAAGTACACGTAACACTTAGTAGGAGAGTATCAGATCTCCGGATTACCGATTTTGTGCGAATTGCGATAGATGTTTTCTTGTATTAAAATATGAAAAAAGCTAGAGTTTTAGACGCCGACGCTTAATATATTCAAAGCTTGATTATATATAAGCAATAATTTTATGAAACATTATGAAAATTAGCATTTTTTCTATTATTATTGTAGAACTATAAAACAGATGTAAATTTTTTAAAAATGTCTTGAAATGCAGACAAAACGGCTTATAACTTTGGAAAACTCGAGTGTTGAACTAAATAAACGCGGCTTTTTTCATAATTTTATTCTATGAAATCGCTCGAAGAAACTCAGATGTCTCCTCCTAACGTTGCTAATACACGAGTAACAGTAGATACGAAAAAAGATAAAAGGAAAAATGAAAACTATGCAAAAAAGACGAAAAATTGTACGAAAAATTTATAGTAATCTTATAAACAAAAAAAAATTAAAGAACCCCGAACAAATTTCAAGGGGCAAAGCAAATTTTATCCGCCAACTTAAAACCAAACAGAGAAAAAGGAAAGAAGGGATAGTAACGTGGCAGAGCTTACAGCCAAAGGTCGTCAGTGTGTTTGCAAAGTACATGAAATGTACAGTGGTACTTGTATAAATCGGCTAAGAGTGGGATTCGAACTCGGATCCTCGAGATTACAAATCCATTGCTCTACTGAGTGAGCCACTGACGACCTACAGTCATCATCGATTCAAATCAATTATATAACTTTAGTAAATGTATATCAGTCAAAAGAATCGATTTCGTATTGAAATAAAGTCTGTTAAAAAAATATTTATGTTTTTCATCGTAAATATGTTAATTTAAATACGTAAATTTAATAACAAACAAGACAAATTGGAAAATATCATTAAAGAAAAATAATTTCAATATTTATTCATTAATTTTGGAAACTTAATTCAAATTATATAAAAATTAGTAAAAATAATTCATTACATCATAATTACATTACATATCAATGATAATCTACAAATCATTGTAAATGTAAATTGAAATAAATGTGCTCACTTGTTACAATAAATTATTAACAAACTTCGTACATTCATTAACAAAGTCACCTATTTCATTATTACTATAACAATAAATTATCATTCGACGTTGGCCATTAAAGAAACTACTTATCTCTATATTCACAGCGATCTTAGCAATAGCCATTCCCATAACTAACTCAAAATCAAAGTGAAAATCTAAGAATGCTTTTAAGATGTCTATTATGCAATAAAAGACGTTTATCAACCTAGAAATGAGGTCCGAATTCGCGACAAGAAAAAAAAAGAAGAGAAAAAAACTAAGAAGAAAAGGTATCGTAACGTCTCATGGGGAATCAACGCACCATAGATTATACAGACATATAAGTACGCGTTGTTTTTTTTTTCTTGTACATGTATATAGAGTATATAAAGTAAGAAAGGGACGAAGAAAGTAGCCATAAAAAAAAGAAGTAGCAACGTTAAAGACAAAAGAGAGTAAAGCAGTATCCCGCGACTTTCGTCAGCTACCCCAAAATTTACGAGCTTCGAGCTGATGGGGTTTCCGTGTGTCGACTACTATCCTAATACCTTTACTAAGGTCTTTTTTTCGTGTATTTTTTTAGGCTCTCTCTCTCTCTCTTATTTTTTTCATCTTTCTTTTTTGTTAAGATGGCCATTGCAGAGACACGAAATTGTATTATAAAATAAAATGTGAGAGATGGTAAAATAAAGGGAAGAATGAAGAGTGCGTACAAGGGGAAGAAAAGAAAAAACAAACTTTTATAACGTGAAAATGAAAAGTTTCGTTGCTCTGGAGGTTACTAACAGTAGGTTCTTGGAAAATCAATCGTCAATGGTTTTCTTACATTACACAATATTTTCCCTACTGCTATGCCATGATTGAATTAAGTAAAATTTTCAGCTTTTCACATTTATTTTAGTTCTGTAAAATTGATAAATTTTCAATTTTGTGTTGAGTACATTGATTTTACTGTATGATAAATTATTCAAAATAAAGTGATGTAACCATATAGAAGAATCCTACCTCATCGGCCATTATTAAATTACATAAATAATTACAATTAAAGCAATGATTTTAGAAAACAAAATCCACTAGCTCGTAATGTGATTTATAAGTATTATTTAGTTAAATTGTCAATCAAATTCATTCATTAATACGGAAGAATTTTGAGTTCTCTTATTTGAATAATAATATAGTAAAAAAATTGATTTATTGGGATTTAAAAATATTACCTTATTGTAAAACTCAAAATTCTCTACAATCAATCAATAAATTTGCTTTGGAATAATGTGTATGGGTCATATTATTAGTTAATGTATTTTGTTTTCTAAAATAATTGCTTTAATTGTAATTGTTTACATAATTGCTTATTAGTCGATATGGAAGGATTCTTCTATGTAGTTACATCTTTTTAAAAAAATTTGTATTTTTTTATGGTATCAATAAAGATATTTATCGTTTTAGAATCGATTTGAAACTAATAGCTAAATATTTATCAAACATACTAATGACTATTTTTAATTTTAAACGCACGATGAAAACGTGTATAAATACAATTTTTTCATCTATCAACAAAAATACCTTTGATATATAATTTTTTATTTAGAATAATAACTTTTGTACATAAACGTTTGAATTGAAAAGAAAAAAAAGACAATTACACTACTGGCATAAAAAGGCGCTCAACAGTACTCATGAAAAACTTTAAACTAATGAAAAGAACGTTGTACTATAAACATCCCCCGAGCATCAGAGCGATGCATATTATCAAATAAAAAGATCCTCCATTTGAAAGCGATTTTTATCATATCTACCCTACTCTAGGTAAACATAATAAATGGAAATAAGTGAAGAAAAGCGAGAAAGATAGAAAAGAGAAAAACCAAGGGTCCTCCAACGTATATGGGGAATGGAAATGTCGCGCGAGCTATTATTTGCGTAAAATGATATAAAAATAGAAGAAAAAAAAGACTATAGAACCATACTAGTCGACGGTGTACAGCTGGTGCAGCTAAAGAATATTATTGGAGAGCTCGTCCCATTACCCAACGGGATTGCAAGCGTGAAATGCAAAAAAGCTCTCTCTCTCTCTCTCGTTCTCTTTTTCCTTTCTTGCTTACAACTCCGGTCCAAGCCAATATACATACATATGCGTATACCCCCTTTAGCTTGTCCCTATTTTTTTTCTTTCTTTTTTTTCCTTTTTGAGAAGAATATTACAATAAATGCAATGGCAATCGCAGAAAAGGTAGTATTACTTCACGCCTTCTCACATCCAGTTCAACAGATCGTTTCTTTAGTTTATGCAACTCTGATTGCTAAGGTTTATTTATGCTTTTCCATTATACACTTTTTTTATCTTGGTCCAGTAATAGTTAAAACATTTTTAATTTTTCGATAATTGTTTTAGAGAAAGAGACAATTATAAAAAGTATCTGAATTTTATTTGTCTCCTTCTAATTATATAAACAAATGCATCCATTGCAAAGATAAAAATAATTTTTTATTTTTATTTAAGAATTTCTGATATAATAAAAAAAAATTGCATTTCGAAAGCATATAATCCAAATTGACGTTTAAAAATTCAGTTAAAAATAATTAAGTTTACATATAACCACATTAATTAATAAACGATTTTACAATAATATTAAGATTATTACATTTAGTAAGAATGCACGTTTTATAAATGTAATTATGATTTCGAATTTAATAAGAAAATATTGTTTTTCATTTCAGGAACGTATCTTTGAATATTTAAATTTGTACGTATTCTTCTTTAAAGAAAAAACTTTATCAATATTTGATATATATTCTACCAGACCACCATTAATTTTTTATATATTAAACTAATAAAGTTGATAATTATTATAAAATTCAAATATTGCAAGTGAACGAAGAAAAATTGATCGTAAGATTTCTCCTTATTTACATGTTATTCTTATTTTCTAGAACTTAAATCATCTATTATTTTGAAATAAGATATAAACATTTTCCAATTAATTTCATAATCATTATAATAAATTTTTCATAATTTAAAATCTAAACTGAATCCAGCTTTTCCATATATGTTTTCTTACTCGTTAAATTCATTAAATTAAAACGAACGGAAAATTCAAATTAGCTAAACTAAAATATGCAGTGTATCGATAAATTCACATTATACCTCCTTCTCTTATAGCGTGTATGAACTCGTGAGAATAATCAAATTACCGCGGTAAAAGTTCGGTGCATCGTATCGAGATAATGCAATTATGAATTTCTTTGCAACCAGGATACTCACGGATTTTTTTTTTCACCGTTCTATTCCTTTTTTTCCAGGAGGTAAATTCGAGCAATCACCCTGATTAGAGAGGCTTGTCGTCCTTGTTAGGTCACAATGTGTATATATATATATAGTTATATTGTTTACACAAAAGCTTTAGATCTTGGCTTTTTTACTCAGCAATTATGGTTAATAAGGAAAGGCGCGCATAGCCACACGTACACACACGTATATATATATACACTCTGACAATCACGGAAGGGGGTAATTATTGTAAAAGCTCGAGCTCTATCAATCACAGGGAACGTAGAGTTTTAGCTAGAGCTATATAAAAGGAGACGCTTCAAGACGATAAGAGTAAGTGATAACGTGTTATCTCACAGCCCATATATGCCTACATATATACAGTTTCAAGTAGCCGCGCCTATACAACAAAATCACTCTTGTCTGTCGATCTTTTAGGGAAGGAACCAAAAAAAAATATCTATATATATACATATATCTATAAAGAGGAATTACGAAGGAAAGGCCAAGCTTGCTTATCGGTATGCCATTTTTTTTCTTACTATAAGAAAGAAATTCACTTGTCTCTTCTTTTTCTATACTTTAGTTTTTTTTTTTTTGAGGTTTTACGTTACTTTTTTTTCTTTATGCGTGCGCGTGTGCGGACACATAGATAATACATAATAGGACCAGAGAAATATTGCTTTGCCCAAGTAAACCTTGCTAGGATTTTTTTTCTATTTTATGACATAATATATATTATGGATTTTCGAAACAATCATTACAATCGTGACGAAATATTTGGGTAGAGAATTTAAAACAATTTGAAAATAAATTATAGGCAATTGAATTTAGAAGTTGCAAAGTATAGAATATTTAGTTGAGATATCAAATTTATTTGTTTTTTCTATAAATGTTAAAAATTAATTTTTTAATAAGATTTTTATCACAATAGCTTAAAAAAATTTTTATAATTAATTAAAATAAATTAATTTGAGTTTTCTTAAATTAATATGAATACAGTAAAACAGGATTCTTACAATTTAAAAAAAATTTTATTAATGTTTAAAATTGAAGTTAAAAAATAATTTAATTTTTACTTTTCAACGTATTATCTCTAATTAAAATACAACTGAATGTGATGAATTATTGAATAACTAAATAATGAAAATCATCCTTAAATCACTTTATTAAATTTTCTTTAATATATGTAATCAAACACTCGTTCACAATTCAACACAGCGAGTTAATAAAAATTCGATATTATGAAACGAAAATCAAGACTTTATCAATAAAAAAAACCTTAATCATCTCTTTTATTTCAGGTAGAATCACTTTGTTTTAATAACTAACAAATCAAGTTTCTTAATAATAAATTTATTTTAAGCACATAAGCATCTTTTAATAAATGAGATTATTCTTTCGAGTAGGAAAAAAAAGAAGGGAAGATACAATATATGGAATAGGTATGTCTATATCAAAAGAATGAGGAGTATATAAAGTGACAACGAGCTGAAGGCAAGATAAATTTGTTGCGTTTTTCAAATCTATAAGAAGAGAGAGAGAGAGAGAATGAGAAAGTGCGAGAGAGAAAGAGAAGGAGAAAGTGATAGGGTGGTAGATTAGCAGTCGATAAACGCTAAAGGAAGAGATAGTATGGAGTAGCATAGGGTGAGCTTAAGGTATATAACTATTTTCACGCAGAAACATATACGTATACACATACACACGCTCTAAGGGGGAAGGATAGGGACACTTGAAGCACAGCTTGTGCGCACGACTCGTTGCCCCGAGGCTCGTTCAGATAAGCTTATATTCTCTTTCTCTTTTGCCAACACTATAACAGGGTCTAGTCCCTTATTCTATGAGAATCACAATTTCTCTCTTTCTTTCTCTTTCTCTCTCGTGTATAAAGTAGTCTCCGGAAAGCCCAGTGTAAGGCTACTCATAGCACTTCGTCGTGTCATGTGCTATGTATTCTCTTTTACACATGCGTATCTATATACACACATATATATCTCGATCTCTCTACGGGATATGGGACATCCGTTTGTTTGTTAGCCACTCTCATCTTCTTCACTTATGCTTCATTACTTTAATAGTTTGATAAATATATTTCTTCTTTTTTGTTTTCTTTAAGTATATAATGATAAGTTTTTTTCTATTCTAACAAAATTGATGACACATAATGATTTAAATATGCACAATAGTAGCTAATCTTGTTTGCAAATTTCCAATAATATTTAAATTACCTGCAATCTTAGAAAGTGATCAAATATATCTTTTTATTCTTTCTTTGTCTCTTGTTTTAAATACGAAAATCTTATAAAATATAAAATTTATAACTTTATATAAAATTATTTCAATAAGTATTATACTTATACTTCAATAAAACTTATTTTCATGAATTATTATAACGCTTACACTCAAAGTTCGAAAATCTTTCACAACTTGAAAAAAAAAAGTTTACGACCTCTGACCCAAACTTACTTAAAATTTAAAAAAATGTATAAAAAGTAAAAGTCAAAAAAAAAAAGAAAAAAAAAAATACATTTGGTAATATCAGTGGCAGATCAATATCGAGTATATATAAGCTGGTACGTGCATCCACCCCTTTGTCGTTTATATGGTAGATAGTATAAACGAGTGAAAAAAGTCCAATGAGAATGAGGAAGAGAGGGAGAGCAGGAGTACGAGTATGCCCACTTACATACACCTGTTGCACCTGCCTAGTTACGTCACACTAGCTTTTCTTATGCTAAATGCATAAAAGCAACCCTTACACTATATAGGTATAGAGCATATAGTACTAGCAAGTATCACTATGTCATATATATACGTAGACGTTGCACACATGCACAAAACGATGTCTACTGTAAAGGGAAGAGTATATAACCCTCGATAACACTTTAAACTTACGGAAGATTCACCTTGATACTGTTTCTTCTAGATAAGTATTAAAAAAAGTGGAATTTTTAATTTTTTTGAATTATTTCATGAAATATTTTTCTAAATTTTTCTTCTATTTTGTTCCAATAATAGCTTTAAATTTGTTATAGTAATTAGCACAATGGAATTTCTAATTTGTTCTGCTAAGTAAACCATTATAAATGTTATTAATATTAAACTGATAAAAGCTAATGTATTGTACCTTAGAACGAAGTTTAAAATATGAATTTGTGTATACTATATAAATAGAGTAAATATATTTATATAAATATAATCCATTAAGTGCTATACTGAGTGTTTATCATTAATCTAGGTACAGGGCAGATATTTTAAGATAAACACCGTATGGATATAAATGGAAAATAATAAATTTTTAAAACGTTTTTCTCAAAAATTCGTTTATTCGATTCATTTAGCTTTATTAAATGTTAATTATGAAATAAAATTATCATAAGCAAATTAAAAATGAACGGTTTTGATTAAATAAAATAATTGTAATTAAAAATTTATTTATTGAAAATTGAGTAAAGTTTTTGAAGTTTAGAAAAAAGTTATTTTTAAGAGCAAAATTACCAATAGATTTTAGTAGTTCAAGTAACTAGGGCGTGGGACTTATAACTCGGTAGACTGGTTCTATTTCTATATTTAACACTGTTAGCTTACAGTTCCTATTGTGGGTTGGCACTAGGTTTTAAGATTTTATGTATTTAAAAATTATGTAAGGATAAATTTGTCCTTTTACGATTGAAAAAATAGAAATTAATTAATTTAAGTTAAATTATTTTCGTTCGTTTTTTTGGCAAAAAGTTACGATTTCTAGAATAACAGAAGATTCAAAATATAACACTTACAATTTTATTATTATTGAATAACATAATTGCAAAAACTTAATTAAGAAAGATCATTGTTTAAATAACTAATTCTAAATCTTCAAAGTCCAAATAAACAATTGGATATAATTCAAATTGAAATTCATGTCTAGAAATTAAATTTTTATTTATTAAATAATTGTTGAATAAATGTTCATATTCCATTAAAAGATTTTACACCTAAAAGATTTATGCATTGAATTCGTTTGCTTAACTTTGCAATTTTCTCGAATATCTCGATACAAATTGAAATTCGAAAATCTTTGCAAATTTATTATTTGCATATAGGAAGATATAATGACTTTTATATTATTTTTCTTTAGATATTTGCCTCTAAAATAGTATATATTTTATTTTTAACTTCATAAACTGAATAATTCAATTTTATTAGCTTTTTATAATTGAATCTAAAAATTCTTGACACTATGATATATTAAATAAAATTTAATGTTCTTTCATTCTTTTCTTTTTCATAATATAAACTTTTTATCATAAAATAATATTGTAAAATGTCTATTCATGGATTCGTCAAATAATAATGTAATTATATGTAAGAAATTTTAAAAAAGATTAAAAAGTGACCAAAATATATGTGATTTATGAAAAAAAGCACTTTTTATGCACATGCATCTTTCTCGAAAATCCCATTTTTTGACTGATTGAAGACAAAATTACTTATCAAATGATATGTGTTTGATACAGGGTTTTCGCTTGTGGAGTCAGAAAAAATTGATCAACTTACTTACGAAAAACTGCTTGGATACAGTTTTAGAAAATCTATCAAATCTTGCACTGGTACATGCTCTGAGAGTGTTTAAATTATCTTTTTTCTGATATATATATATACATATACATACCCAAATCCTTTGATATTCTACGCTAGCTGGCATGTCATATAAGTACTTACTTTTTCTAAGTTTTTTCTTAGGCTTCCTTAACGATTATTTATATAAACAATATCCCATGCTTATTCTTTAGAAAGAATTATCTTTCCCGATTTTTTTTCAAATGCATAAAAAAAAAATTATAAAACTAATAATTCTTGTTATAAACTGTTGGAAGATTTAGTCGATTATTTGATGCAATGTTGTCTTTATAGGTCGATTTGATCATCTACAACATTGAAAGAAAATTAGGCCTGCAGCACTACAACTAACCGTAGCGCAGATATTCACTCTTCTTTAGAATTTGTACAACACGGCTTGGATGTTGAGCAGCGCGTGAGATAATACTGCACGTGAGGAAATCTTGAGCGATTCTTAACTTACGGAGCTGAGAGCTCTGTCAAATCAGATTTCAAAAGTCCTGTTCCATACTACTGGAAGCCTAACTTTTTTCATTGTAGTGTCTGCAAGGATTACTACAACAAGTATATTAAAAATGAGGATCCTAAGGAACAATGATTCTACGTCCGAGGTGATGATTTTGTGCCAACGACACCCAAAAAAAATTATATTTTTATTTTTAGGTTCCAATATGTATGTAACTCCTAAATAAAATTCAGGTTTAAATTTTAAGCTAAAAAATTGAAAGTCCCCATATAAGACTAAAAAATATTTGCAAAAAGAAATAATTGTTTTGAACAGAAATAAAAATTTTTCCAAATATTCAAAAATTATAAAAAATTTGACTTTGGAGATAAATTTTATAAAGCCTAATTTCAAAAGTTTCCTTAAAAAGATGGGACGATATTAAAATTAAGTGTGTACGATATTGAACGTCATAGTAAATGATGATGGATGCAATAAAATATATTGCAAATAAGTTATATTTATTTCGTTACATTGCACAAAAATGTGTATACCTGATAAAAGTTATTTCATGAAATATTATTTTTGTCTTTACAACTTTGTAACTCGAGAATAATTTAACAGATTTATGAGTATTATAACGAGGTCGTCAGTGGATCATTCGGTAGAGCGATGGATTTGTAATCTCGAGGTGCCGAGTTCGAATCCCGCTCTCGGCGTCCGAGCACCACTGTATATACGATATACGTGCTTTATTCACAAACCCATTGAAAACCTCCGTCGCTAATTATCATAGAAATGATAGCATAAATACAGCGACGTTAAATATATAAAAAATATTTTTTAAATTTCTAAGAAAATAAGATAAGTCTGCATCTTTTTTATGTTAACAATTTTTTTATGAAATTTTTATTTTTCAAGAAAAAAATTAAAAATTTTTTACATTAAATTTCAATACTTTTTTAAACTTAAATCGTAACTCCAGTAAATATGAACCGATTTTGCTAAAAATTGAAATATATCTTTTAAATATCATAGCAAAACTTATAATAATGATTAAAAATGTTAATTCTTAAATAGTTAATCACATTCAATATTTATAAAATTATATACATGAATTTAAATTTGCATTAGTCTTTATTTATTAAAAAACTGATACTGAATTATGAAAATATTAAAGGTGGTCTAATACGTGTAAATTAATTAAGTGGAACTCTGGGCAAGGAACAACAACATCGTAGGTCTTATTATACGATTATTTGGTGGTCTAATACGATACGTGGCATATATAATTATCAACATTGCAATCGTTGTTGTTGTTGTTGTCGTTGTTGCTGTTATTAAAAAAGATTCCATCCAAAACTTTGAAAGTATCGTGCTCATATTAATTTTGACTTTGCAATAATCTCTGTATAAACACTTTTCAATTTTATAACATTCTGAAAAGAGAAAGAAGATAAAATAATTTTTGAAAAATTTTATCTTGTATATAAAGTATTATTCTGAAATTTTTTTTTCTAAATATTGATAACTATAATTTTCTGGAATATGAAATTCTTTTACTATAATTCGTTTGTTGAATTAACTGTGATGTTTTCCAAAATATACGTAACATAAATTACCATCTAATAATTTATTTTTTAAATCGATAAAACAGTAACAAAACATTTTACATAATCAATTAATTATGTAAATAATTTAATCATATGAGAAATATTTTAAAAATTAAAAAGAAACCGAACAAAAAAAATACTCTTGATATTTTTATTTCACAATTTTAAAAGTAGCATCTTCTTTCATTCCTTAGTTTCGTTATACAAAACTAAGTAAACGCGAAATGTATTGTCGGCCGTTAGAGTCGGATGAAACTGTCGGAGGGTTCTTTCTTCCTCGTTTTATTTCGCATATACTCGCTGCGATTAGGATGGCAAATGTTATCTATTTAATTTCCTTCTCAGAAGCTTCTTCTTTTTTTCTTTGCATATCTTTTTTTTTGCTTCTTTTTCTTGCGGGTATACTCGTAAGCGCTTGGTGCTGTGAATATTTTTTCGGGAGAGCAAATGCATTTCATTAAGACGATTTATTTCTTGATAAACGTCTTACTTTCGCGAGTTTAAAGTTTTAACAATGGATTTTCATTAGAGAGATTGTTTATAACAATGATGAGATTTTTTTCTAGCTGTGATGATTGTTTTATCTGGGTAATTAAAGATAATTAAAGATTTTGTTACATATTTTTTGAATTCCAAGTCTGAAATATTAGTCTTAGAATAATAATAACATAATATTAATTGAAAGTACTATAAAGCAGAATGTGCACAAAATTGTCTTTATCTTATTCAAAATATCATTCTTAAGTTTTAATAAAATTTATTCAATTTAATTTTTTAATGATATGATCAAAACTAATTGATTATATTATGAAAAGTTTTTTTTGTAAGAAAAACAATAAAAAAAAGTTAAGTCTTGCATTGGGCATAGCTTAACTGTACCAGATGCTATCAGTGTCCAAGATACTGTCGGATAATATTATTTTGCATTTTTTTAAAACTGACAGTAATCTTTTCTTGAACCGTTAGTATTTAGTACTTTTATCCCATTCAGATAAGGAGCTGAATGAAATAATTCAATAAATGAATAGATCAATTTTTTCATTATTGAACATTTCGACAAGTAGATAAATAACAATAGATACCTATACTTATTCAAATGTTAAATGTTTATCAAAAGATTTACTTTTTTTACTTATTTATATCTCAACTGTCAAAAAATAATAACTGTTATGTATAAATTTACATAATCTTATATTATCCTCAATTATACGTTAAATTAATCTTTTATGACATCGTGTAACTTTCATGTCACATGTTAATATATTGACATTTTACCAAATAATTTGAATTTTTTCACGAGACGATATATACATCTTAATTCTATAATGTCTCGGCCTCGGAGACAACCAATATCAATATTGACGACAGCTATAGGAGTACCATCAACTTCAAATTACAAAATAAATGACAGCGAGCTGTCTGCAGTACGAGTAAGAAAAATAAAAAAAAAGGTTCGATCTACAAAGGGTTCACAAAAAATAAAAAAGCTTTTTCAAATTAAATAATTTGTTCATTTTTATTTAAATAGCTTAAGCAGTTAATATACGAAAGGACTAGTTAATGATCTTTTTATACTGGACACACATGTTCACAGTCTATAAACGTATTTAGTATGTAATTCAAATACAAGATTTTTTTCATTATGAAATTTATATTGGATACTTGGTACTTTTGTTTGTTAAAAAAATCATGATTCAATAAAAGTGTAAAATTAAACTCATGTTCTATTTTTTAAAAAATTGAAAAAGATTCTAAAAAAATATGTAAAATCAAAGAAACAAAGTCAAACTTATGAAAAAAATTTAGTTAGTGTAACGGCTATCAGAAAGTTAACGGAAGCGCGTACATGCACGAGCTCGTGGTTTTAAAATAAAGAAAAGAAAGAAAAAAAAAAGTAACGTCGAGGTGTAGAATTGGCGTGCGGATAATATTTTCTAGCTTGCGCTCTCGCGGGATATTATTTAAATTGGAATTACTTTTCTCGTTATAGTCCACCCAACAGGAAAATCTCCTTTTTCTTTACTATATACCAACTCGCGCATCTTTTCCTTTTCTTTTCTCTTTTTTTTTCTCATCTCGCTTCTATTCTTTCTCTTTTTCTTATTTTTTTTTATTCCTTTCTTTTTTACATAATTTTCCCCAAACGCTGAGTAGCAAAGAATAGCAAAAGAGAGGAGGAAAAAAAACTATTCGAGGTACCGAAGAAGTTAATCTTTGACAGCTGACAGTTAACTGGCAATACCTAAACCAGATGAACTTAGGCTTTAAGAAAACCGTCAGCATTTATTGGACATCTACTTTATTCCTTTTTATACGTAGATGTGCGGCCATGTGATTGGGTGTGTTTGTGTCTGTGTGTAAGCGTGGATCTTTGTATTTTTTTTTGTTTTCTATCAAATTCAAACGGAATTATTCTTTTTACTTTTAAACTTTTTTAATTATGGTAAAAAGTCATGATTGTTCTTATAATTTTGTTTTTACAGTTGTGGGGATTGATTTACGTTGATATAATGCACATTGATTAAATAAAATAAAACTAATCACTTAAAACTATATTATCATATTCTAAATTATTTAGTTATTAAAAAATCATAGTAAATATAGTTTGCAAATTTATGATTCATCAGAAATCTCAAAATTATAGTTTTACTAATAAATTCTTAGTCTGAACAATCAATTAGTTACAAAAATATTAAATTTAATAATTTTCAATAAAAAGTAAGCATGATTTTTCAAAAATTATATCGTATATGTATATTCTACTCTATATTAAATTTATTTTTTTTATAATATACAAAAACTATGCATAAATGTTATTAAAAAGATTAGCAATTACATTATTACAAATTATTTATTTATTCATTAAAAAAAAAAGTCGTTGACCGTCAGATTTACATTTTAATTAGTATTTTAAATAATGAATGTAAAATAATTAAAGCAATTACGAGATCCAACATTTGAATAATGAATTAATGTTGCATTTGTAAATTTTGTAAAAAAAAAAAATATCAGTTTATCAACAAAAGATTAACTTTTTACAAAAAAAAACAAGAGATTTAATTTTTTGTTGTAAATAATTCCAAATTAATTATTGAAATAGAGCTATTTGATGTAATATACATTTATCCTTTCCCTTTTGACGTTTATTCCAATGAGCTTTAACAATTTTTCAAACAATTTACAACACATCAAGTGAAATAAAAGTTTATAGTTTTTTTGTTGTTTGAAAACTGGCGAGTCGGTGTGAAAACTAGTGAAAATAAAAATAAAATTAGTATCGCGGTTTTGATTAAGCATTTTTTATAAGGAAAGCTATAGAAAGCTTTCTTTGTTAATAAAAGCAACAACTTAAAAAGGTTTAAACGATAGCTAATTTATTAATAAAAACTGAAAATAGTATTTTTTTTTTATATTTTCCAAAAATGTTTATTAAAATCTTTTGAACTAGTTTAATTAAAAATTTATTATATTTCTATTAATAAAAGAAAATCGAATCGAAATAATAATTAATTCTTTTAAAATGATACAAGAAAAGCACTTATTTTAATGTTAAAATTTGAGTGTTGAAAGTTATCCGTTTATCCAAAAATCAATTTGAATTCTTTTTACTTAATTTTTCATAAACTTTAGTAAAAATAACTTTTAATATTCGACATATTGTAATCTAAGAATCCTTTTAAAATAAATATCTTTGTGAAAGCTTTGTAGAGATAAAATACTATAACAAAATTAAATTTTTAGGATTAGTTATAATAAATACGCTTGTTATTTATCGTGCAATTTAATATTAAAATGTTTAGCAAAAATGGCACGTCATTATTAATAATCAATATTTATAATTAAAAATAACACTTAAAATATGATTCACCTTATTTACAAAACCATTATTGTTATCCAACGCTGAAAATCATTGGCTGATGCATATTTCGATAATATAGATAATAATATCTGTCGTTGAAGGCATCTTTTCCAATATTAGTCTCCCTAGAAGTATTAAGCAATTAAAAAAATGCATGAGCTAAATTTATTTATTTCAAACACACAATTATTTCAAATACATGGTAATTATTCATATTAGACCGTATGAAATATCAGCTTCAAAATAATGTCATAATAAACCGCGATTTGTCTATTAAACGACGCTAAATTTTCAAATTATTGTATAGGATATTTTCATAGTTTTTTTAGTTCATTAAATATTTTTATTGCATCAATAGTAATTTCTATTTATAATATCAAAATTTATTCTTTACAAAAAAATACATGTGTTATTATGCATTGTTGCATGGTCTTATACAAATATTTTTGCACGTGTAAAATCATGTCTACATAATAAAAAAAAACATTTTGTGATAAAATAAAGAAAAATATCAAAACAAAAAAAAAGGAAATTACAAAACAGTGCAACATTATTTTGGCTAGCAAACAATGTCATGTAGTCATGAATTCTTTTTTTTTGTAAAATAAAAAGAAGAGCAGTAACAATAGAAGAAAAGTAGAAACTGAAAGAACGGACTATGTACCAGGAGCAGTAACAGCAGCAGGGTTACTTCGACAAGTAGTATAGTCTTGCAGCTTATTTCCAATCGAAATGCGGCGATGGAGAAAATGAAAACTTCTTACGTCATTTTTATATAGGCGACACTTTAACCTGAGTTTATTCCTTAGCCTCGAGGCTTTTCCACTATAGTTTCATCTTTCTCATACCCATTTCTCGGGTTAAATTTTCTTCTTTCTTCTTTTTTTATTTTACTACCATTTCTTTCTCCTTTTTATTTTATTTTTTTATTTGTCTTCTTTTTTGTTTTGTTTCTAGTACAGTAAGAAGTGTAAAATCTTCCTTCCATTTTAGTTGGCGTGTATTGTTTAGAAAGTTTTGTCGTCGTTCTCGCCCAAGCCCTTGTTACTCACTGTGGCCGTGGATATATATATGCTCAACATATATAAATATAAATTGTTGCCGAGCCTTACGGGCGTCTGAACAAATGAAAGATAGCCAGCGACACGGCTCGAATCTTAGATATTACATATATTTTTTTATATTTTAGCCGTTAAATTCTTCGCTGATCTTTTTTTCTTCTTTTACACACAACGCTTATATATGATTTTCACAGAAACAAAAACAAAAAGGTATCCAGAGAAATCCGTCCAAATGCAACAGTAGCTTTTCCTTTCGTATAATACTTTGCCACGACGAAATGGTGGCTTTCTTCCTTTCTTTTCATCTTTTATTTCTTAGAAATTTTTTCCCGTTGTGCACTTGTCTTGCATTTTTACTTTCGATTTGCTTCCTTTGTCTTTTTTTGACACTTTTATTTAAAAAAAAAAAAATTGTTTGATAGGATGCAAGTAGAAGCGCATAGAGGAAGAATAATATTCTTTTTAATTTTGTGTACTATTGTTAAAAAGATAAAACTTGAAATCGTATTAGAAATATTTTGAATTTTATTTTAACAATATTCATTCATTCAAACTTTTATTTTTGGTGTTTGTTTTGTTTCTTCAAATGTATAAGTTTGCATTGTTATTTCTTGAAACACTTAATACCTTCGAATAATATTCTTTTGTTTATGAGATCGTAAATGAAATATTTATTTATTTATTTTAATTATAAACGGGCAATTTCTGCCCTTTTGCACATTAAGTATACATATAAGACAACACAGCTGATATATTATAAGTTTAAATTTTTTTAACCCCAATTAAATCTCATCATATAAAAAAGATACGTTTATTGTTCGTAATAAAATGTAGTTAAATGAGATAATAGGAGGCCTCAGTGGCTCACTCGCTAGAGCGGTTGATTCGTAATCTCGAGGTCCCGAGTTCGAATCCCGCTCTCAGCGGCTGAGTGATACAAGCACCACTGTACGTTAAACGTGCTTTGTTCACAAACACACTGACGACCTCCGTCGCTAATTAGCATCGCAATGATAGCATAAATACAGCGACGTTAAATTTTTAAAAAATGAGAAAATGATTTGAACATCGGTGTTATATTTAACGTTTCTATAAAATCAGGAAACAATTTTTATTTCAATAGCTTACAGAATAAATAATTGAAATGTTATCTCTAATTTGCGTTATACATGTTATTATATTATTTTTTCTGTTTTACTAATTATCTCATGTATTACTGCGTTTTATCTGCCATGATTTGTAAATTGTTTTATTTTACAATTTGTATTTATGGGATAATACCCGTTGATAATAAAGATAAATAAATAAATATATTTAAACTTAAACAACTCTAGCCTTATTCAACGATTGCACCAGCTAATTGATTGCTTTAGTTATCTTTGCGTATACCTTTGCCTGATACGATAATAATATTTTTTTTGCCTTTTTAATTTTATTTAAGCCTTGAAAAAGAGTACACTGAAGAATACGTGAAGATCATTCTATAAAACTCGAGTGGTCCAAGTTTGCAAATGTTCATATTAAATCTAACCATAATAAATTATTTTTCAAGTGTATTTTTATCTCTTATAGTTCAAATTTGATATTTGTGCAATTTCAAAAAAAGTCCTTTGTATATACATATACACATAAATTTAAATGTTTATAAACGTTACACATTTGATTTATTTAATCAAATAAATTCGCATTGCAAATCATCCCATTAGTAAATCATTATTTTTTTTTCGTTCCGCAGTTATATACGTATCTTCCAAAATACACATTGAATCTAAAAGGTTTGATCATTCAAATGCTCGACGCTTATTAATTACTTATTATTTTGATCTAATGATGATTCGATCAATCATTGACTTTTGTACGCAATGAATTTTTCAGTCAAATTTATAATCATCCGATGAATCATTATAATTCGTTTTTTTTTATCTCCGTTGTTTAAGATTAAATGAATTTCAAAATAATTATTTTCCTTATTGAGATTTCGATCCATTATTTTATTCACATTATCAATAATATTTAATATCACGTATTACATAAAAATAGTTTTTCTCTGACAGCCATTCGAAAAATATTCTTTTATTGACAATTATTAAAAAAATATTCCAATAATAATAATAAAAATACGTCGTGTTTGTATTCGCGCTTGTTATTAAATATTATTGTAAATTTTGAATCGTCAAAAGACGCATATATTTTATTTACAAAGTTTAAAATAATAATGCATACCGTCGAAAATTTAATCATTTACAATCCGATATTTAGTTACGAAACATTGTTTTTCCCTATAAAGCACAAATTATATTTTATGTGCTTCGCATTTATTTTTCTTTCTTTTTCTTCCTCCCAATAATTAATAACACGAGGAAACTCGAGATTTTATTTAACCCTTCCTTTATATTGATTTCGTATTAGTTTCATCAGCCGAGCAAAGTTATTGTTTTTGAAGCGCGAGAGGCGCTTATATACTTCATTGTGAAAAATTTTCGGAACGCACGTATTTAATTGACTGGCACGCAATACGCGCCAATTAAAAAAGTCCACCGTACTCTCCCTTCCCAACTTTTCCTCTACCTCTTCTTTTTTTCTCTATCAACGGTTAACGAACTGCGGGGAAAAATGGGGAAAAGCGAATATAAACGACAGTTTTATTTTCATTAACGCCCCTGGACTACTCTCGTCTCTCTCTCTTTTTTTTTTACTATTTCTACATTCTTTTTTTCCATATACTCTCGAGAATATTTTTTCTATTTTTTCTATTTTTTCTATTTTTTGGCTGTTACGTTGTTTCTTTTTTTTTATTTATTTTTTTTCGTTACAACGCGTATACCTTGGTTGAATGAGAAAGGCTCATTATTGCATATAACAAATCCCTTAACAAGCGACAAACAGGAATCGTTTGACTCTGCGTGTTACAGTATTTTTTCTTGTTTTTATTTTTTTTCTCTCTCTTTTTTTTTAACGTCGTTATTCTTTTACTATGAATTCTTGTACAAGATTGAAATAATTTTTTAACAAACTAAATTTCTTTATTTCATTTTTGTTTTCTTAATAAACTTTGCTGTTCTTACACGTCAAATAAAAATTATTCGCTACTAGACTTTTTTTTCCACTCTCCTAATGCCGCAGACTATTAAAATTAATTATTTTTTGTAATTTTTTGAATTTTACATTCTACTTTATTAAAATACTTTTTACAAGCTTTTTTTTCCCCGTTATATATAATAATTTTTTATTTACCATTCCAGAAATAGCTCCACACTATGTATGAGAGAAACCAAAAGACCGCAGCATGAATTTTTCATTTAGTTTACTCTTTTTCATCATGATTCTCAATTATTTAAAAAGATTCCCATTCATTCTTAGCATTTTATTACCGTTTTATTAACTAAATCAACATTCCGAGGTTACTTTAATGTCAATATCGTTAAATAAAAAGAAAATAAAAATTAAATCTTATTTGCTCGAAAGTAAGAATGGCTAATAGAAAAAATAGTCCTCGTTCCAAGAAAATGCCATTAATGAATAATAATCAAACAATATAATTATGCTAGTATCGTATAAAATAAGAAATGATTTTTATCACCTAGCGTTTGAACATTTTCTGTTCACTTCATTAATTTAACATCTTTCGTTAATGATTATCGTAAAAGTTTGGCCCTATAAAATAATGTTAAACGTAAAAGGAGAATTGTAAAATATACTCGAGTTTCAAGATTATTTCACTTATATTAAGATTCCAATCAACAAAGTAATTATGACTGTGAAAAATTTTATTCTTTTAGCAGCGATATATTGTTTGATTAATTTGGCGAAATTCATTTAAAATAATTAAAAGAAACATTTACTAACGTGAAATGTATTACTGAAATCAAATCATGTATTACATAAATGAAATCATTTTAAAAGTCTAAAAATAAAATGGAAGCTTAAAATCTTTTTAACATATAAACTGCCATGTAAAAGCTCTTTAAATACTAGGATAGAAAACTCTAACTCATCGTCATTGCAACGTTTACCCTTATATACACTTCCCGAAGCCGATAAGCGATAATCATAGCAGACAGACATCGTTTCCAAAGGGACGTTTCAGAGAGAAAATAGTAATCGAAGCGGAAGAGACTCGATTCCCTTGCTTTTCTTTTATTTGTTTTTTTTTTCATTCTTTTTTCACCACGTGCTTTGCTCAACTGAAAAGCAAGTATCCAAGAATTAAGAAAGACTGAGAAAATGAAAGAGATAGATAGAAAAATTCGAGTGAGAAAGAGAGAGAAGAAAAATGAAAAGGGACACAAGCGATAAGAAGTGTAATGTTTCTCCTAATTTTTCGAAGTCGTCGCATCGAGCTTTTTCTATATATGTATATATACACGTGAAGCATAACCACAGTCGGTCGACCGGGAATTTTAAAAGATAAAGCCACGATAAAAAGGGGAGAGGGATGACATACGCGACGTGCCTTTTTCATTGTGAGCGCATTCATTCGTGCAGTTTTCGTACGGTTGCGGCATACATGCACACACGTACAGGTACATACGTACAGAGAAAAAGAGAAAGAAAATCAGTGGAAAGAGAGAAGAGAGAGAGAGAGAGAAAAAGAAGGATAGGGTAAGGGTAAAAGAGTATGTGCGCGAAGCTGTGCGGGAGAGTTCGCGAGTCAATGTAGCAGAGGAAATCGCTGACTTATGACGTCGTACCTTTTTCCCTTTCTCTTTCTCTTTTTTTTCATTTTCTCTTTTTTTCTCTCTTTTTTTTCTTCTTTCTTTTCTATCTTTACTATCCTCTTCTCTGCTCTTCTTTACTGTTTTTTTTCTTCTTTTTTTTTTCATAAAAGCAAAAGAGAGAGCTTTAGGTGACTTCACTTTTACATACAGAGCGTTGCTTTAACGTTGCACAGGTCGGGAACGATTAATTTTCCCCTCCATTGTGTTTTGTGCAGTCGTTATTGTCATTGGCAAACAAATCTCAATGGCAGTATTAAAAAAGTATCCGCTCTAATGGAAAAATGGCTATGCCTAACTTGTACTTTGAAAATATGTATGTAGATATATAGATATGTCTTTTATGACTTTTATTAGACATCGGCTTGGTGAAAATTTTATTCGCAGTCAGCTATATTATTGATATGATGATTGTTGTTTGCTTATGACGCGCGAATATGCGTGTTTTACAAATTCTTTTGATTTTCAGGATAAAAACGTTTAAATCTTGTCGACGCGCTGAGTTTTTTTTTATTATGTCTGACTACAGGTCGAGATTTACTACTTAATCGCGATCATGCTGACGATGGGGTTTCAATAAGTGATTAAGAATTTAATTCCCAGATGTAATAAATACAAAGAATATTAAAAAAGGCTGAAAATTGGTCATTTTATAATTACAAATCACTGCAGAAGGATATACAAGATTTTTAACAATTACAATTTTATTATTAGCCTATTTCTGGCATTCATAACTCGATTTGGAGCGGTTTTCAAAGTTTAATTAAATAACTAAACTGGATCACTACTGGAAGGAATCAAATAACTATTTTCTTAAGATAAACTGGAAACCAAAACAAATGACTTAATAAATTTAAGCCTTCTAATAAATTAAATTATTTTACTTGTAAATGTTTGTAGGTCATCTGACGAACCAAACAAACAAGAGGATTGATGTGTAGTAACAAAAATTAAAATCAATTCCTATTTGATCCTACCCAAAATTACAAGTTTTAAAAAACATTGAGATACATCCTTACTTCGACGCTATTTTTATAATCAATAATTTCAAGTATTAACCACAATAATTTTTCATAACAATATACTGATACGTCAAATTACAATCATTAAAAAAAAATCATGAGTATTTGATGCTCAAAAAAGTCAACTAGACAAATAGAAACTATTTCATTGAAAGTTGAAAGAGTTTCTTTGAATATCTAAAATTACATTTGGAGTCGGTCTGTGGCTCATTCGGTAAAGCGTTGGATTCGTAATCTCGGGGTTCTGAGTTCGAGTCCCGCTCTCGGTAGCCGATTGATGCAAGCACCACTGTCCGTTACATGTGCTTTGTTCACAAATACACTTACGAGCTCCGTTGTTGATTAGCATTACAAATAGCATAAGTATAGTGACGTTAAAAAAAAATTACATTTGTATACGTTAATTGCAGGACAAATTTTATTTAGTACAAAAATTACTGTATTTGTGATAAAAATCTAGGAAGTATTAATTTTTACCATAGAGATAATAGTTTTTACATAGAATCAAGACTGTCCCACACCTAAAATACGATTATTTTATTTATAGAATTTCTCTCGATAAACAAATCTTAAATTTATTAACATAATAATGACAGTATTGAATCCCTACCTACTTTACAATCATATGATTGTAACTTAATATGCGGTAAAAATTAATCAAAACTAAAGTGCTTATTACTATGCGTAATAGTCCATTTAAATTCAATCAATGTTATATCATGTAAAATAATGTCATGCTAATTTTAGATGCATAGTTCATTATAGCTTGAAAAAACTCAAAGATTCGATTAATGTTAGAATTATGTATGAAAAGCGCTAATAGACAAACTAATATTAATGAGATTCTCAAAATTAATTACAGTAATACAAAAATATTAAAAAATCATTTTTAACGTGGACTGTACACTTTTCTTAGAATATCTCTAATTCATTTAATTTTCAAAAGAAGAATATTTTAGTAATGATATTGGAAAAATAAGTAAATTATAAATTTAATAGTACACGTTTATATTCAAAGTACAATTTTCTTTGAAAAGAAATTTATACTTAAATAAACAGAATTGATTTTACAAATATATTTTTTTAATTAAGATCTAATAGAAAAAACGTAAGATATAATAAAAGAAAATATCTCGGAATAACAAAAACTTTTTTAATGATTCTTCGTTACATAAAGTCCGTATCGCAAGTTTAAATCAATAAGTTTATAAAGAACCTTAAGCAGTTCAGAATAATAAGAAAAAAAATACTGTCAAACGTTGCAATATAACACCTGCCGAATGAACGATAAACTACGTAATTGTGTCTGTCATAAAGAAAAAAAAACAAAAAAAAAAGAGAGAAAAAGTGATACCATGACCTTCTCTTACAGCTTCTTTATCGAGTCATCCCTAACCACATAAAGAAAAAGTCTACAATATCGAAATATACATTACGTCTCTTGTTTCCTTCTTTTTCTATACTCTTTTCCTCCCTTGAATTTTTTTCTTTCTTTCTTTCTTTTTTTTTATATCGTCATAGTAAAGTTCATAATGTTATCCTTTCTTCGCTTACAGACGTATATATACACGTACGGCTGCTACTGCAAACGGTTCAATATCCGACCGCCATGAAGAGTTTTGCGAATATAAGCCCCGTAAAATGCAAAGATTCCCTCCGGAGATTGAAATCATAATGTCATATAGTCGGCTAAAGGCAAGAAGAAGAAGAAGAAAAAAAAAATAAAGTGTATAACCAAGGCCGACGACATTTTCACACTTCTTCGTTGTGTGTATATTTTTTTTTACTTTCTTATATGCTATACAAGACTATCCCTTAAGAGACAATGTCTTATAATAAAATCTTACTTCGACAGTACCACTGGAGCTATTCTAACGATGGCGAAAGTTAAAATGTTTTCAGTATGGTTTTAAACTATTTTTCTTGGATAAAATCTTATAGAATGTTTAGTGTACTTGGATGAGTTAATATTTTAAGTAATGCAATGTTAATATTTTATAAATTTTAAGTTAAATTAAATGATAAATTAGGTCACAATATATTAATGGTTTGTTAATATACGTTATTAGGAAATAATTTAAAATTCCCAAAGCATACGTAAAATGTTTTGTTAAAGTTGGAGCCTTATTTGAAATATTTGATTCTTCGTATCGTGTAAATAGATACTTAAATTGTGGATTTAGGTCTTTATTTAGATAAAGTTATAATATATTTAAGCAAGAAATGTTTTTAACGTGATAACATGAAGAACTGTTTTTAATGTTATGTGTATTCGATTGATTTTATCTTTTCATTAATTTATTTTGTCTTTTAATAATATCTTTCAACAATTTTAATTAATGACAAAAACGACTGCAATAATAGTTTTTCGTTTTTATGAATTTTGAGAACAAATATAAAAATATTCTTTTACAAAATCCATTCTTATATTTTGAAAGTTGATCTCAAAAGAAAGACACATTTTTTATTTTTTACAATTTTGGCTTTTATCATTTTTTTAATGTAAAATATTAGTTTTTAGAGATAATTAAAAACCTCGGTTCTTTTTTCATTATATTTGCGATAAATAGTATCATATTTAAAAAATTAAAAAAAAATTTTTATATTAAATTTTCGAAAAATTTTTCAACATGTAAATATTGAGAATTATTACTTTTCGTAAAAAAAAATCCGTTATATTTATAACCAAGAATTCGAAAAAAAATAATCGACACGTATTTTCTCTTTTTTCAATTAAATCTTTATCAACAAAGATAAAGCAGATTGAAATATCGCATGACGACACGATTGCTTTTTACACCATCTAGTTAATACATCGATATATTGAAGAATCGTGACGACAATATTTCAACTAGCCATATTTTTGTTGATAAACATTCAATTAAAAAAAAAACCATGTTAATTATTTTTTTTACTTTCTTATAAATAATGAATTTTTAACAAAACGTCAAATAGCTATTCGAAAAATTGTTTTAAATCATTTAATTTAAATGATGATATTTACATACCTTTGTAATATATTAAATAATGAAAAGTTGATAAATACGTAAAATTTTATGATCGTCACTGCTGTTACATTTGTCAAATCTATGGATATATATATAGTCAGAACTCTAAAGTAACATTTTTTTTCGAAGTTAGAATTGTTGACACACAGATAGCGTATATCGAAAAAATTCGTAACTTTAGCTTGTCCACTTTTTTCATGTTTCTATTTTAGAACCTTTACTCTCATATTTCAATCTCCAATAGAAAACCGTAAAAAAATACGTAGTATATTTTCAAAAAATAAGTTTTTTTAAAAAAAAAAAGATATAAAAAATATGTTGTGTGCTTTTATTTCATAAAAAAAACTCTATTATAAATTTGATATAATTAATTAATAAATTAAAAATATCTTCATTGTATAATCAATGAAAAATTCAATTTTTACAACGGCAACAACAACAAGAAAAAAACGAAATCAATTGAACAAGGATTACTATAAAGCAATCAATCAAGCACGGTTTCGTCGAAATAAAAAAAAAACAAATTTAAATAAAACGTAATAAACTTTTCACAAAGAATTTTCCACCAATATCCAATTAAATAAGGCATAAAGCCAATTTAACAAAACCTCCCCCGCCTCTATCTTACTCTCACTCCCTTCTTTTTTTTTAAATGTAAAACGGTTGTATTCCAAAACACAATTTACTCTCATTATAAAAGCCGCTTTCCTTACTCTTTTCTTTGGAATATAAAAAAAAAGGAAGAAAACGGCGAAAGCAAGACGAAGAAGGAAAGAGAAGAAAAAAAAGTTTCTTTTTCCTTAGTCCTCATCTATCAATATAATAATTCGCCAGTGAATTAATCAAGTAGCTTCAGACCGAGGGAAAATACCAGCCCCGTCATCGTCAGAAAAATGAAAGTTTTATATATATATATATGTATATACACATAAAATAAGGTGAAGGGAAAAGAGAAAAGAGGAGCTTTTGAAGAGTCAAAGTAAAATAAGTTCTTGATAAAGAACGAAAAACTGTCGATGTCTGGCCGTGTGGCGGTAAAAACTTAGAAAAAAAAAATATAAAATAAAATAAAAAAGAATTCTGTATATAATATAAAGGAATATAAGAAATTCCTTTTTCTTCGCTGGACGAAAAGACAGTAAGCACAGCTGTGCACGCGATTTCAACGAAGATTCTTATATATAGAGAGGAAGATGATGGGAAAGCTACGAAAACTTACTTTGCTTTAAAGTTTTTTTTTAGAACGTGCGTGGAAAAAAGAAGAAGAAATAGGGGGGATGAGAATAATGGACGTTGATAAGTTTGACATGTTTACGTATATGAAGTTGATCGGAGGAACTGTTGCTTATATATTATGTAAAAGTTCGGTTATTTTTCGAATGAAAAATTTTTCAAAATTATTTATTTTGACAATGGTCAAAGTTAAATTTTAAAAAATGTCAAGTATTGTGAATATGCGATCGATATTTCTTTTTTCAAGTATTGTAAACAAAATAATTTCATGATGTGCTAAATGCAACTTTTTAAAAATAATTAAAGATTATTTACAACGAAACAGTTTGAAAACTTAAGTAATTTTTTTGATTTTCAATTATAAGGTCCCAATAAACATTTAATTAAAAATATTCGTCCTTTTGAGTAATCAAACCATATGATTGAACGTATTAATATGCATAATATTTAAACCTTTGACGTACATTTGAAATTTCGATGGTTACGAAATTCTAATTGTAAATATATATATTAATTTAACTATCGATATTTGCATTTGATCTTGTCAATAATCTATAAATTATTACATTGAAATTTAATAAACATGAATTGTTTGAATATCGAAGAAAATAAAATGCTTCGGTATTGATATATATCGCATAAATTGGCGAAACAATTAAATTTAAACTATTAAATTTTAATTAACTAATAAAATCAACATAAAACATTAGATTAACTGTACATAGATACACTTTGTTCATAATGACAAAAGCATTTGACATAGAAACCCATAAAATTACCTAAACTAACCCCATTAAATCGGAATTATTTGCTCTCGATACATTATATTCTCTCTTTCCTCTCCCCCCTGCCCTCCAGCCTCCACCATACTTATATAACCCCCTTCAATCGAGCAATCAAATACACATCTTATGAGCCATATAAACGCTTGTCAAAATGAACTTCCATATAATACATACACATGTATGGACATTCACATATAAAGATACATGTATACGGACACACGTAGAAATGTACATGTATACTCATCCAAGTATATACGAGATCCATATAATCTATATATAAGAAAGAAGGAAAGATCGAGAATGCGCGATAGCGCGTAAAATAATACGAGTGTTAAACTGTCGAGTTAAAGCACTCCTTATACTTCCTCTACTACAAGATTGTTAAAGCTCCTATAGAGCAAAAGGTGACACGTATATATATACAGACACCTACATATAGATGTGTATGTTGTTCTAGTAGTGAAACAGCTGGTGTACACAAGGCAGTAGTATAAGCGACAGCTCGCCCGTCACTAACTCAAACCCTCTGTCTTTCTCTTTTCTTTTTCTCTTTCTAACGCAATGCACCATATGCGCCAGATACAAACTTCATTGATGTTGCCTCTACTCGCTTGTTAAAGAAAGAGAAAAGCAACAGTAAAGAGCGTATATATACACACGCTTCATAAAGGAAGAAATGATATCCAAGTGACCAAAGCTAGTTGTTCTCTGTATATATATTTTTTCTCTCTTTTTTTTTAAGCTTTCGCAGTACAGAGGCAATAAAGGACAAGGGGTTACAAGAGAGAAAAAAAAAATCGAAAAAATTTTTCCTTACTCAAACGCGCGCGTAAGATTTCTTATAGCTAAGCGATAAAATGCTTTATTTCTCTCGTATATACCCTTGTTTCTTTTCTTTTTTACTTTTCGTTATGCCATAGCATTTCTTACTCTCTTTTGCTTTCTTTATGTGGTTCGTTGCTGTTTTTTTTCTTCTTTCCTTTTTTACCCTTTTCTCTCTGTCTCGTGTTGCTAGTCTCTTATGCCAAAGACTCTTTCTCTCTCTCGTATGCCGAAACTACTCTTGGAAGAGATTGTTTGCAGTGCTCTTGGTGGGCAAATCGTTGGAAAGTTTTAGTCAAGATGCTACACTTGTTAACGAACGACGCGTACATGCTTTTGTTAAATAAATATTTAATTAATTTTGTTTATTTTATTTACTTCAATGAATCATAGATATTTAATGAATTTTATTATTGTTATTTGACAATTTGATTACTTCGTGAAGAATAAAATTTGAGTTTAGAAATGCGAATTTGATTTTCAAGTAGATAAAGTTGAAATTGACAAGACAAATACAGTTTAATAACTAGATTTTCAAAAACAAAATTTTCACTCATACATTTTATTTATAGATTATACAGTTTATAACTATAAAGTTTTTTTTAACTTCACTTTTTTAACTTGATTAACAATTGATTTTAATGTTATATATTATTCAGTTCAAAAATATATTCTATTTTATAAGAAACAATTTATTTCCTGATGTCTCGTACTAATTTTAAATATTTATTTTAATAATTCTTGAATATCATTATAGCTTCTTTTCGAATATCTCTTGTAACCTAAATGTCATTTTTAACTTTAATTAAAAAATTTAATTTTTTCAATTTCCGTAATAAATTTAGATTTCTAATATTTTTTGAATATCAAAATATACATATACATCAGAGTTCATCAGTGGCTCAGTCGGTAGAGCGATGGATTCGTAATCTTGAGGTTCCAAGTTCGAATCCTGCTCTCGGCCAATTTATACAAGTACCACTGTACGATACATGTGCTTTGTTCACAAACAAACTGAGAAATCTCCGTCGCTAATTAGCATCGAAATGATGGCATAAATACAGCGACGTTAAATAAAATTTTAAAAAATCGCATTTGTAGGTTGTAAGGCGCTCCCCTGTTAGGATGAAAATTTTTTATGCATTTTTTTAATCAATTAATTAATATATTTGAAATGCTTAAATTTTATGCTTATATTCAATAATATCTCTCCGTACCATGGAAGTAATCTTTTTAATTTTCAACACTAGCTATTACTATTGGAATATTTATACTTTAAAAATTAATGCGTGCAAAGAAAAATTTTAAAATATATATAACATTTTTAAATAAAATAATTTGCATAATTGGCATAAATACAGCGACGTTAAATAAAATTTAAAAAATACTTGTATCGTATATCGTATAAAATTTAGTTTTTATTATAAAAACTAAATTTCATACGGTCATACGATATATAAATGTGCATGTTATATCTATCACAATTGTCAATCGGAGTCAAAAACTTTTATTCGATCTTATGGCGTATGATATTTGAAAAAATTAAAAAGCATAAAGCGAATAGCAGATTTTTTTTCCTATAAGAGTGTCAATTCATTGGAGATTTGTAAAAATTTTCAAGCAATGTCAACGTTTAAAGCTTTTCACTAAAAGCTTTACTAAAAATATCAGTTTTGAAAAAAAAAATTTTTACAGAGAATAGGATATAAAAGAAGCGATCGTATTCAAAAGAATTTAGAGAAAGGGAGGAGTATAGAGAGAGAAAAAAAAAATTCAGATTGATTTTAGGGATTTAGCGAATTTAATTGGCCGTAAAAGTAGATTTTATTTGCTATTTCCAAATGGCACGCGGCAATGAAAATGTCAGGTAAACCGTAAGCACTAAATAATATCGACGCGGAAATTTTCGCGATGCGCTGCACTCTCTTTTTCTCTCTCTGGCTGTGTAACGCGACGATAAATCACAGAGTATATTTTGTTCTTGACACTGCAGATGATGGCTTTAGCATTGAATTTTCTCTTTTCAACCAGCGATTATATGAAATTTGACAAACTTTCTGATTATTTGTGTAATCTTTACATTATAAAATATTTAGTACCTTTTTTTTTTACTTTTTAATTTGACTTTTAATATTTAATACAAAAAAATATATTGATTGGCATAATCGTATTACGTGTTTAATTAGATTTTTATTTTTGTATTTAATAATAAAAAAGACTAATTAATTATCTTCCGTTCGTTAAGTAACTTCATTTTGGACTGATTTTTTTTAATTCTTGGATATATAGGTAGTCAATAATTTTTAAAATTCTAATTAGCAATTAAAAGCGCGTATGCAAGCGTGAGATATGCTAGTTGCAATTTTTTAAGTACATAAAATTAAAGATTAAAATAAATTCAGCTTTTGGTAATTTTTCGTTAAACGAAAATAATTATGTGAAATAAATAAATCTGTGATTGTAATTTTTGTACATACAGTTGAAGATATTGAAGGTTTTTGACATATATTTTAGAAAATCAAATTTTCATTATAAAAACGTCATTTTTTAAATGTATCTTTTCTGTTTTTAGATTCAGTCATTGTTAAAAATAAAACTATAAAGTAATTTTATTAGACAATTCCATCAACTTGTTATCACTTCATATAACTAAAAAAATTTTTTCAATAATATTTTACATGTTTACCCGAAAACCCGTGAAGCACACTTCCTTGAACCCCCGTAATCAACTACCTTATACGTCTGAATAATTTCCTTCGACTGTATTTAACACATATACCCGTAAAGTTACGGAGCCACACTACCTGAACCTCACAATCGACTATGTTATACACACCTAAACAAGTTATAGAAGTATGTTTTAGACCCGAAAATTTGTTAAATGCATCATCGATTGATCCGATCGGTCATTTCATAAACCTGAGAAATTTTTTTAAATATTAGTTTTTAAAAATTAAAAATAGTATATTATTTAAATAATGTACTGACATTTTTTTGAATATTTTTATTAATAAATACAAAAAATTTAATTTAATTATTTTTGTTGGATCTTTGCATCAAATTTATAATTCAGTATTACATTTTAAGAATAATAATAAAAATGAAAATTCGAGAATCGATAAAGATAGGTATGACAAAGCAGATTTAGAAAGTTGAACGATTTATAAAACTTATCAGGAATTTAATTGGAAATAACCTGATTGAGATTTTATTAAGCTGTCAAAACGATATGAAAATTTTTCTTATTTTAATCATGGAAAGTAATTTTATTAAGTACTAGATCGGCATACGATTTTACCTCAACGATTTGACCAACAAAATTTTCGGTAATATGTTAGGGATCAACGATATTATTTTTATGGATTGACAATGAAAATTACTGCAATCACAATTAAATATTTTTTATTTAAAATAAAAATTTTAGTACAATATCCATTTTAAAGAGCTTTTCATCGTTTTAATACTTAAAAATTGTTATACAATATTTTTAAAATATGCAGATGGTAAAAAAAAGCGAACTTTTCCAACATAAAAAAAACTTGATAAAATCATGAATCTCAAGCCAAAGGCTGTATACGCACATGATGCTATCCTCTAGCCTACACTTTACAATCGCAAATACATAACAGTCGTCGTTTCTCGTTCCGGCTCCTCTAACTCCTGTTGCAAATGACATAGAGAGAGAAAAAGAGAGAGAAAGCAACAAACTAGTAGCACTTTCGCTCATGCATCCATCCCCGACGCGTCAAGTCCGTCGACTTCCGTTACACGTGCGATCACGCTTTGTATATATGCACACGCATGCTTGGACCTCTAACATTTGCTATTGTCATTGCTGGCAAACGCGTCCAACCTGTTTCTATCTCTCTCTTACTCTGATTCTCGTATTTCTCTATACGCGCTAGCAATTTCTACAGCTTGTATAACACACTATATAAGCTATATACATTATACACCAAATATACGTATATATTTACATGTATATATATGTAAGTGAGAGGAAAGAGGATAAAGCAAGAGCGGGAGAGAGAGAAATTGAGAATAAAGGAGAGGATAGACAGACGTAGACTGACGTTGCGATACAAACTTTTGGTAATTAACGACTCTAATTACTGGATTACGGACGTCAAGTGCTGCGAAAGTTGAAGGCAGACCGGCCGCAAAACGACCGAATCAGAAATAGAGAAAGAGAAACGGATGGAGATAGAAGAAAGAAAAAAAAATGCGACAGGAAGATATAAAGATATGGAAAGTGTGTCTGAAGTAATTTTAATATTTTATTCTTTTTTTTTCTAACCTTTTTTGGGGTGTATTAATGTTATACGCGTTGCAAACATTTACAAGGTTATTTTGGTTTTGATAACTTTAATCGTGCTTGAGCAAAATATTATTTTTTTTTATAAAATTATATTTTTATGAAAAATTAAAATATTTTTCAGTTTTTCTGAAACTTATTTTAATAAAATAAGTTAAAGTAGGCTGTATAACATAAAAGCTTTTTCATTAGAGCGTTACAATTTAGTTGAACTGTATCAAATATGTACAAAATTTAAAATATTTATAATTTAATGGAGTGATGCTGACTAATGAAGTTACAAATAATTAATATAAACAAAATTTAAATGATTTATAAAAGGCATGACCTAAATAGTTTAAATTTTGATTTTGACAATTCTCACATTACGATACGTGAAAATTTCATTTTTCTCTTCATTAGCGCATTTCGTTCATCAGCTAATTTATAATTCGCTGAAAAAATAATTCAACTTAACTTCATATATCTTGTTATGATGATTTTTTTTTCAATTTTAGATTGTGCGTTCTGTTTGTTTTTTTCCTTTTTCATTTTCCATGAAAATTAATTAAAATATTTTCCGAGCTAACGTAATTTAAATGTTACTTATAACATAATATTTCAAAAAGGATTTTTTAAAACTTGACAGCATTGTGCTGCTAAAATATTGCTTGTTTATTCGTGGCAAAGGCAAAAGGGAAAAATGAGCTTGAAACTGATTTGTACTGACATCGAATTTATACTAGTACCAAAAGGTTATATCTTACTTTGTTTCGACAACCCATTGAACTTCAAATACTCAATGTCGAATTTTAGATATTAACTTATTGTAAAACTAATCAAATACTATTTTCTTTTCTTTTTTTGATAATTTTTCATTTTTAAAATATTCTTTTGACGAATGTAAAAATTTCTAATACATAATATTAATAATTAATGATGGTCTCCTTGTTTGGATATTTTTGATTTATGATCATTTTATCGATCATCATTGTTATATACAATTCTCCATTATAAATGTGTATTATTATAAAAGAAAATATTTTAATAAACATTCTACAGAGAATCGAAAAAAAGAATTTGTTTCTCATAAATAAATAAAAATAAAAAAATAAAAAGTAAAAACCATCATACAGATGAACAAAAGATTTTCTATTGTACATTTATTCAGACTTTGTTCTTTGAGAATTAATAATAAACCTATAAATAAAGCATGGGGCGCGCACACCACTGTCTCCGCCCTCGATTTACTGAATTATGCCACCCGGTGGAAAATAATTCCCCCGAGGTATTTCTAAAAGGTATATATATCTATATCTATATGTATACATAACCCCCGCTCTCGCTCGGTTGCGAGCTACAAACACTAAATTAAATTAATTTCAATTTCTAAATTTATATCGCTCAACGTCTCTCTCTCACTCTCTCTTATAAACTAAGAAATCTCTGATGATTATAATCGAATTGGAAATTTCCGAGTGTATCTTTTGCATAATGAAGATTTTTATTTTTATTATTTGGAGCTTATTATTTCATATGTACGAAGTTTAATTTTATTGTTTTTGATTGAATTAAACTATTTTTGGAAGTATTACGTTTGTTTACTCTCACAGGTATACAAGCGTTATAAAAAGTTATTTATATAATAATAAATCTTTATTATTCAGGCCTTTTATTGGGTATACCGTTAATAAAGATCGCATTGTTAATTGACTACTAATTAAGCCAAGTCAAATGCAAAACTTTTGAAAGCTCGTAATATTGTCAAAAACGTTAAAAAAAAGAATTTTCTCTTTTTGTCAAGTAGTCTTGTCAATAAATAATCCGACCTTAATACATAACACAACAACAATACTTGAATTGAAATTCAAAAACAAAACAAATTTACAAAATCTTTCACTCTAAGATTAAAAGAATTCAAATATAATAAAAAACAAAATCCTTGAAAAGTATCTTTCTACCATCATATATCTCTATAAAAAAGGCGTTAAAAGAGAGACAAGAATTCAACAGAAGCCTACTCTGACGGCTGCTGCTGCTTCTGTTGCTGGTGTCTGAGAAAAAAAAGGAAGGAAGAAGAAAAAAAATGAATAAATTGTTCAGTCGCGTAAAATAAGCTACTCATCGCGCAAATTACCCAAGCTTTTTATATCCTTTTGAGTT
The DNA here is from genome assembly GCA_017163975.1 of Anastatus disparis. Classification (NCBI taxonomy): domain Eukaryota; kingdom Metazoa; phylum Arthropoda; class Insecta; order Hymenoptera; family Eupelmidae; genus Anastatus; species Anastatus disparis. The sequence goes on along the minus strand of JAFFSR010000227.1, from coordinate 19,920,267 downwards.
GAGTGTATAGAAAAGCGTATGCTTCTTTTTTTCTTTCTTTCTCTCTCTTACCCTACCACATCTTGCCACCTTTACGATTAAATCAAGCTGCTGTTCCTTTTCTTTTTTTTTTGCTATTTTTCTTTCTTCCAACTACTACTTTTAACCATTCTCCTTTTTTATATATATACGCCTTATAGTACTCACTTCATCTTCAACGAAAATTCCCTTTCATCCCTTATACTTGCTTGCGAGCAAGCAAGCGCGTGCTTGCCTATTACCATACGGCCCATATACGGAAAACCAAATTTTACTCCTTTCTCTACTTTTTTATCCTCTTTTTGAAATTTATCTCCTTTTCTTTCTTTTTTCAACCCTTTTTGTATGACAATAGTTTAGATATATACACATAGACATATGCTTATAGTATGTATATCTATATGGTATACGCATTGCCTTTTTCCCTGGCTTTTAGGGAGTCTGCGCGCGAACGAGTGTACGATGGAAAAGGATAGGGGTAGGGATGAAAGCGGCAAGAATGAAAGAGAAAGAGTATCCTTGAATACCAGCGAGTTATAGAGAGATAGAGAAAGAGAGAAGAGAGGAGGATTTCGAAAGGAGGCGAAGAAAACGTTTGCGCTTAGGTTTAAACGCTGAAACCAGTCTACCGGTACGTTCCGACGAACGCGGTTGGGTTATGAATAAATGGGCTTTGTTTTACTACTTGTGCTCAAACGGGATAACACGTGTTCGTAAAATATCGCGCTGTTTTTGGATTACTTCAGTTTGAACAATTTTTATTTTTCTTTTAATTTGTTGTATTTAATTAAAAAAGAAGATGACAATGATTATAGACAGAGTTGGAGGGAATGAAGATTTATTATTGGTGATTATATAAACCTTGACATCATCGAATTATTATCGAGGATTTTTCATATCTGTGCGTTTGAAATTTTTTCTATTATTTTGTTATTGTCTACGTTAAATGTACACATTGTTACACTTTTCCTTTAGTATTTGTTTTAGCTCGTTTTTTTTCTTTTCGTAGCAATATTGTTGTTTTGTTTTCTTTGGCTTTGCTTTGTCACGCGATAACAGGTGGTAGCAAAAGCATTTTGAATTGCACTGACAATCGTTGAATTGATTGTTGAAAATCCGATTAACTTTGTTGATTTTTGTTCTCTGGTCGAGATCTGTAGATTAGAAAATTTTGCAGAATATTTAATTTCGTTTTTCGATATATGTATACACACACATATAGGAATATGTGCTCAATAGAATTGTGATAAACCAAGAGGAAAAAAGAATTCTTTTTTTTTTTATTTAAGAACAATGAGAATTTTTATTGCCGCTGATAAAAGCTATGCTTCATGAAATAAGGTTTGATTATCGAATAAAATTATTTATTTTATTTAAATTTTTGGCTTAAAAACTGTGCAAAATTTTCTTTTGTACTTTTCTATTATTAAAAATTAGTGAATGTAAAGATAACGCATATTGTTTGCCAAAAATGTTCTTATTGAAATCTGTGACTATTATTTTAAAATATCATTTAATTTTTTATGAAATATTTTAGTATGGTATATTTAAATATGTACATAAAATTTTTTATGTTATCGAAATATGTTGCAAATTGATATTTTAAAATATTTATAATATAAATAATTAATTTTCAAATTTTTTCGTATTAAAATAATTAATAAAAAATGAAAATCAGTTCAATCACCCAATTACTATCGTTAAAGTTCGAAAGCACTATGCTTTGATTATGAATTCATAAAATCGCTATCATGAAAAAAAATAATAATTTTTTAAGTTTCTACTGATTAAACAAAAGTTTTTAATTATTCAAAAACTGATAAAAGCTTCATTATTATTATTATATTTTTTTAATAATCTATTATTAGGTGATTTTGGTTAAAAGCATAATAACTAATTCAAACGTTATTTGACCTTAATATCAAATCCTTTTGTATAGATAATCCAAGAAAATATCATTTTTATGCGTATAATATTTATATGCAAAGCAATTTGAAACTTTAGCTAGCTAGCTATGCTACGCTTCCTTTTTCTCCTTCCTTCCGTAACCTGGATTTTTGTTTATTCTTTGCATCATTTTCTAAGAGGTAAACAGAGTCAAATGTAGGTCTACCAGGGCTTTACTTTGTTTCGGGATAAAATTTCACTATGACATGAATATTAAGATATCAGACGTATATATAGATAAAAAAAAAGCTTATTTTATAATACTGCTTGTGTATACATTGATATTAAAATCTACAAATCTATGTACTTTAAATTATTATTATGGAATAATTTGATAACTTAATACCGGAATAATATTAAATTATAAATAGTTTTGATAATATGCATAATTCCAAGTCTATGGATGTATAGATACGGTAAATGCTATATATATATATATAACAAACAATGAGATGTGGTAAACCTGAAATCTGACTACTCATGGAATTTCAGTGGTGAACAAATGAAAATCCAAGTTACGGAGAGAGAAAGAGAGAAGCTAATCCAAAGTTTCAATTGAGGTGTTACGGGTGTAATAACAACTTGATCCATGTTAAGCTCTAAGTAAAATACAAATAATAAATAAAATAACGTAAATACCGAAATTTCTTTAATTTTTATTTCTCTTCAATTTTCATTATCGCGTTTAATTATGTTATTGATTTTAAATATGAAAAAAAATTGTTTATATATTTATTTGTAAAAAATATTTTCTCAATAATAATATTTTTTCCAATTTTCAATTCAAAAGTATATTTTTCTTTTGTAATGCAATCTTTATGTAACGCGAAGTTTTCTCTTTTTTTTTGCGACGTACTACTTTTTTTTCTCTTCTTTTCTTATGCCATTCGCGATATAAAACTAGTTACGATTTTTTTTTGTGTATACGCAGATATATAACCATCTCGCTTTTTTTTTATGCCTATTAACCATTGAAGTATGCGTTATACCCGAGCGATTTCTTTGAGATATAAGCGAGCTCGCGCGCGTAAGAAGAAGCCGCGGGGGCCGTTCACCATTTTCACGGCAAATATTCCAAAATGAACGGTAAAACTTCTAAGAAGTTCTAAAGTGATTACGTATATACATAGATACACAAAGATTCTTAGAAGAATGTTTTTGTTGGTTTATGTTAAGATAACTTGATCTAGATTAAACTACTTTATATATTCTTTAATGTTATTTTTTAATTAAAATTGCGTTCACAAAAATTTTCATTGCTAACTATTTTTTTAATGCTGCCTTTTTTTTAAAGCATTGTAATTCTGTTGATTTTAAATATTTTTTTATTCAATTTTTTAATTAAGCGCATATTATTCGAGCAAATTTTATGAATTAAGTAAACAATTGATTTATAATTTAAATGCTGGATTAAAGAATGTCAGCTGAAAATGTTTGAAAATAAATAATTGAACGTTAAATAATGATTAAAATTTTATCATTGGAGCTTTTATTCCTAATTCGTTTAAGCGAGAGTTCGATCTCAACGTAGGTAAAAAATTAATGAACATAATTTCGTGAAAAATCGTTATGCAATATTCATTTGATTTACGAAAATATTGAAATAACGAAAAGAACAATATAAATAAATAAATTGATAATTGCCATCAGATCGTTAAAGTTAGAGAGTAACGTTTATTCAATACATAAAATGTACATTAAAATAAAAATTGCTAGAATAATTGCTTTCGCATAAAAAGTTAAAATAATTTTTAAATGCTACGGTATGTTTGGTAAAACGATGCCAAAACTTTATGGCGAACATCGTACAATTATATTACAATAATATTATAACAGTATCGAAACCGATTTTGGCTGAAGCTCCGCTAAATTTATATGTGTGTATGGATAATACGTTTTCCAAACATATTTTGAGATGGTATCGTTGTAATCTTATCCGATAAGATGAATCTGCTTATATTATGCGATAAAACTGTTTTCATAATCGATTTAATTTGATTGATTAAAACTTATTCCAAGTAGGCTCATAATTAAATAAATTTTAGTAATTACATTTTTTTTAAAGTCACAGTTCATTTATTAAAAATTTCCAGGCGCAAGTGTGCAATATTTGGGTTCTAGATTTTAAATAACTTTGGGATAATTTTATATAAAATTATGAAAAAGACCATGAGCTTTTGGCGCAACTCTGAATTTTCTTAAACTAATAAGCTATTTTATTTGAATTTTAAGATCCTTTAAAAGAAATTTTCCTTTGCTTCGCTTGCGTACAGTTTTTAAATAAATAATCTTAGATCACTCTTATCAAAACTATATTAGAAGTTGAAGGGGGGCAAAACTTTTCGATTTCAAAAGAAAAATTTATCTCAAAGGATTAATTTGTTCGTGAAGTTATGAAAGAATAAAAAGTAAGACAAAAATTAAACGTTAAAATACGCATTGAAAATTGATATTGAATTTCGCATAAAATTTTGCCTTAATTTTTATTCTCCCCGTAACTTTATGAACAAACTAATCCTTTAAGACAAATTGTTTTTTTAATGGAAAAGTTTTAATCTCAACTTTCATATAGTTTTGATAAGAATTATCAAAAGTTATTCATTTAAAAAACGCAAAGTGAATTGAAGGAAGGCGAACTTAAAAAAATAAAAATTCTTAAAATTCAAACAAAATATCTTATTATTTTGGAAAAATCGAGAACGGCACCGAATAACCCCGGCGTTCTAAATTTTATAGAATCAAATATATTTTAAAGTTCAAAAGAAATTCAAGACCAATAGATTTTGAACTTTCTTTGTCGGTATAACAATAATGTGTATTTGTTTACAATAGAATATTTTTTTTATAACCAAAAAATAAAAAAAATAAAGAATCGTGTACTAAAAAGAAAATACTTTTATGTAGTTTTATAATGGCTATTGCCATACGGTTTTATTAAGCGAAAAACCATTTTAATCTAGTTGTCACGAAACAATATTCGCAATGGGTTTTTCAAACTCAAAACTTTCAAACCGTTCGATAAATATTTTATTGGCTTTTGGTGTATCTTTTTCCTCTCGCTCGACGTGTCGTTATAAAGTTCACTCTTTCTCTACCCCCGTTTCTTCTCTTTTTTTTGGAGTACACGAACAATTGTTCGCTCGCTTACTGGGACAGAGAAAAAAAAAGAGAGGAAAAAAATTTTTTTTTTCAACTTTTCGCCTTAATTAAACCACAATGTAATCAAGCCTTATAAAATAGTTACATTGCGCCTTAGCTTTATTAAAGTGCATAAGTAATAATGCCACGCGTGGAGGGAGAGCTTTAAAGCGCAAATTTTCACGTAAACTTTATGCTGCATTATCAATTTTAACGAGATGAAAATGAGATGCGTCGTCGAAAAAATATTTAAAAAAAATTCTTGCCACCGAACCTTTGCCAAAAGTGATAAAAAAAAATAAAATATCCAACGTAACGAATGTAAAAGAAAAGAGCAAAAACTAACGTTATTACCAAAATCAACAATGCAGTTGGCCGATTTCTATTTTTCTAAAAAATAAATAAGGTCATGTTTAGATATAAAAAAAAAGCAAAGTTTTGTTTTCTCGTGTAAAATATTACTAGTCCAAACAATAATTTATATTATTTATAAGCATTCTGTATAAAAAAGGTCATGTTTAATTGATTATTTGCAACGTATACGTAAAATAAAATATTAGTTCATCTTTAGCAATAATAATTCTCTTTTAATGAGCTACCTACACTGTTAATTAATTATCATTTAATCTACTACGAGAATGCCAGTTTATTAATGGCCATGTTGTAGCGATGTTTTACATTAACTCTAGATCACATTATTTATTATTTCAATTATAATTTTAGAAAATTTTCTAATAAAAGTTACCATGACTGTGATGGTAATACTGGAACATAATATTGAGAGCTCTTATTTATCGAGACAATCTATAATTTATGCTACGGAGATAAAGTGTTCTACCATCATAAAAATAGTTATTGAAACTGAGATATAATCAATATTTTAAAAATTTTACTTGACGATTTAAATAACTTATTTACCATTGTCAACTCGATCTAAAATCATCTGAAATAATAAGGAATAATGAAGAGGCATCATTTATAAATAATCCGCGTTAGGATAAAAAATTTAAGCTATCGCTAAATTTTAAACTTAAACTTTTATCTTTTTACGTCGACCGCAATAACGTTTGTACTTTTTTTTATCTAATATAAAATAATAAAATAAATTCCCTCAAAAGTCTAGAAAAGAATCATATTGCGTTAAATTATGCATCGTGATCTTTCAAATTTGTAAAACTTATTTGAAATATTTTCATAAGAAATATATTATATGTGCGTTTATATGTGTATATGCTATTATAGTTTTAATATTCCATCGCCTAACCTTTTTAAAGATTGAAAATAAAAAAATAACCGAAAAAAAGCTTTCAAAAGATCATAAAATTTTTATTAGCACGGGACAATGGTTTATGGTTTACTATTGCCCTGGAACGTCTTTTCATCGTTCAAGTGACACTTTCAATATATCCCTGGAGTAATAATTAATGAATAACGAACCAATTTGAGTTTATCGTAATATCCAAAATTATATTCTGATAAATGAAATGGAGTATTAAGTAATGCTTTAGCCCATACAGCTTTTGTTAAATTTTAATGGTAATTAAGTAGTTACGAATTATTGCTAGTAAGTATGTGCATAGCAGCTGATGAATAATTTTAAGGTATCTTGAATTTTTCAACAAAACGTTTTCATGCAAATATACCGATAATTATTTACCGTTTTTTATTTGATCAATTGAAAGCTTTGCTTAATGTGATTACTAATGAAAATTTTTTAATGTTATTATCGTATTATTTATAATCTTTTTAGTTCTTCTAACAAAAAAGTTATTAAAGGCCGGTAGCGATAAGGATATTAATAAATTATAACTCAAAATCTGTTAAAACATTTTAAAAATTAATAGAACGTATAAAAACAACCTAATGAGTAATCACGAGTAAAATTGTATTGATTTCTTTATATTATTATCAATTATAATAATGCATTGAAATCTTTATTATGTTTTTTATAAATACTTTAAAAATTGACTGATTTTAATGTTTCATAAAAAAATTTTAATTCAATTTTTTAAAATATTGAATTAGAGTTTTCCAATATTGAGAAATTTTATATCATTGTTAATTATCTTCTTCAATATAAGATAAGGAAAAGAACTTATTTAAAAATCAATCATAATTTTAAAAACAAATGATTTCAATAAATTAAATAAATGTCATATCACTCTAATTACGTATTTTTGAAAATAGTAATTTTTCATTTCTATTATCTGAAATCTTATATTTCTGTAATTTAATTATGAAGGTACAATACCGTCTCAATAAAACCGGAATTACAGGATTACCTTTTCGAGGATTGTAATTTTCATATGATAATTCCTATTAGCTGACTCTATAGAGAATCAATTTTTAATAATTTTACAGTTCGCGTGGATTATAGAGCGTTATCATAATTATTGGAAAATCTTCCATTACAGGCTCTCGAATGGTTTTACTAAAAGTATATGATGTAATTTAATTTTCTTAACTATTAAATAATCTATATTATTTTTCAAATTTTACTGTATTTCTCATAAATAGAATAACCATCTTAATGCTTAAGCAAAATAATTTTCAATTTATTTTGTGAACCAAAAATAAATATAAATGCATTCTAATTGTACTTTTCTTAGAAACTCTTTAGCTTCGTCTATATACAGATCGAAATTAAAAATTTCGCGAAGCACCAAAATAACTGATTTATCAATCTTCCTGCCCGAGTCTACGCGCGTTGCGAAAGCAGCCGGAAAATTAGTGTTTAAGGCATCCCTCTTACAGGTAGATCTTGTCTCGAGCTTTGTGTCTCCTTATACAAGCTCGCGCCCAACCTAAAGAGAAAGACGGAGATATAGAGGCATAGCTGAACGAGCTAGAGAATTATGAGGGCTTTACGCCGAGCCAAACTACTCATGAACATTAAGGGGTCATTATAATGCCCATAAATTGTGGACACAGTCTGCCACGATATTTACCCCATCAATTTTAGTCCCTTACCAGTCTCATATAGCTTTCGCTCTCTCTTACACGTATTTTTTTCTATCAATTTTTTCCCTTGCCTATTTCTCGTTTTTTTTTATCTATTGTATTGTATTTTTTTATCAATGTATTGCTTTACGTATCTCTTAATATTGTAGATATCTTCTTTTTTTTCTCCTACTTTTTTTTTAAGGCTCTGGTGAGGAGGGAAAAAAATTTGATTTGAGCTTGAGTGGTATTTTGTGTTTTGTAACAATATATGTATATAGATTTAGTTTTTATTTTCTTACGTAAATGGGTATTGATAAAAATGTTGCTTTAGTTACTTGATTCAAAGGTATCGAGAAAGTTGGAAGGAACATTGAGTATGTTTGAAGTGAGGGTAAAACCACAGCTTAATGGATAACTTCATCGAGTCTCTCTCTCTCTCTCTCTCTCTTTCTCTCTCTCTCCCCTCGTAGTAGTGAAATTTGATTAAATTTGTGGCTTATGGACGGATAAATTTGTCAAGTCTTTATAGAAACTAGGGTAAAAGAGTAATTGTCAGTGTAAAGAAGTTAACGTTTATTTTAAAATACTACTACGATGTTTAATCAAAATAATGTTTCGCTTAAATTTTAAAGCTAAATTTTAATTAAAATTCGATAAAATTTACGTTATTTTTTGCCCCCCCCTTTTTTTTATTAATTATTATACGGTTAAGAATTTTTTCAAATGTCAGCTCTCGGGCTCTTTATTAATTTTACATAAATTTTGTACTTTATAAATTTCAGCTAAATCGATTTTGGTTAAAAAAGAAAAAAAAAAAGCATAACTGATGCTCACGTACTAACATCAATTTTATGTGCCTACACTTGAGTTAATCAAATTTTCAAGCCTATGCACTTTTAATATACTTCGTAACGTAAAAGATACCAGCGGAATTAAGTTACTTTTGAGTCAAGTGAATATTGAAAGATAGTAAAAGTACATTTTTATATTGAAATTATTTAACGATAAAATTTATAAATGTATTATTATTACTTTAATATAATAAAATATATACAGTAAACCAATAATTAAGTTAGATGACGATGTACTTTTGAAATTTATTATGTTGTAATACAATAAAATCCCACGGAGCTTTAACAAGATAAAAGTTCCTTTTTTCCTTGTATAGTACTTTAAATGATTTTTGAAAGCCCATCAATCAATGTCCTTTATAATACTCAATTCAAAACATTCGTCAAAGCATTCGACTTTTTATAGCCTAAATTTTCACAACTTTTCCCTAAGCCTTTTAGTACATAAATTCAAAACAAGGGTCTAAAAATATTTTCATTTGCGTATGTTTTACTTGATTAATAAACAATATTTATATAGAAAAATTTTTTTATAAACAAAATTTAGTTTTTATAATCTGATAATAATATTCACTAGTAATTATATTTTAATTTTGCTTTAAAAAACTTCTAAAGAAGGATCGAGTGTCCATACTTTCCAATATATACATACCATCATAAGACTCGCTATCTTATTAAATTCGATATGCATCGACTTATATATAGCATACGCTACATCGTATTAACGTGAAATACGCTGCGGTCATTTTCCTTTTCAAATAATTCTTGTGTTAATGGATTCATATATATAAGCTTTAAAATGTTTAGTGTAAAGTGCATCTTTTAATATTCCGTTAAATTCAATACCCGATAACTTCATTCAAGTATTCAATGTTTTTTTTTAATCATTTTACTAGATAAATAGTTATCTTGTTAATGGATAGTTATTTTTAATTTTAAAAAAATTATATGAAAAAAAAACGTTTAAAGATTATTACTTTTAGTTTTTTATTTACAAAATGGACTATTAGAAAGATCAACTTATTTGACTAAATGCATTATTTCGTTGTTTTGAATATTTAAATGTTAATCTCTGCTAAGATGATTATTTGCAATTTATTTATCATTGAAAACAATTTTTAATCGTATAATTGAAATTTATTATTTAATTATTGCTTTTATCGTTTTGATATTTCTACGTAAATAACGATATAAATATATGCGATATTTGCAATAGCTTACAATTTATCTCGAGTTTTTTTATAATGATTCCATTGAAAGCCAGATATCAATAGATTCTTTTAATTAAACGATTAATGTGTACGATAAAAATAAAAAATAATAAATTCTCTTTTTCTTTCTTTTTTTTTAATCCGTACTTGTCGATGAAAGTGACATCGTATATGGGCAAGAATTTGTGCGCGAGCGCGTAAAAAAAAAGGAAGAAGTGCTCTTTCATTGGGCAATGAAAAGCATCGAAGATTATCGAGAGCCATTAAACGCAGAAGAGATTCAAGTATACGTCTTCACAAACTTTTTTTTTTATGTAAGCCACATGAATTTTAAAGTTGCGAGCCGTGAGTTAAAATGAATTTTTTAAAAGTGTGGTACTGAAAAATCGTATACAATGTCGTTGATTTTTTTTTCTCTCTTTTTTTTTATGTTAATCCCATGTGTTCAGTTGTTGTTTTAAAAACTGGAGAAAATTCATAACGTTGCGCAAAATTTTTGTTAACAAGGTTAAAGATTAAATTTGCGGTATCTTGATGCATTTGTTATAAGGCCTAAAGATTGTGATTATACTGTTAAGTTTTGACTATATACGTATATAGAGTCTGCAAAGAACTCGAGCGCAAAACTTTTCGCAAAACCGTCTGACTACAGTCTCTTTGTTTCACTTAATAATTTCAAGCGAGAGAGAGACAGAGAAAAAGGGAAAGAGAGAAAAGCACAAGGCCGCAACCGCAATACCGCATTACTTAGGTCAAATTGTAGGCGAATGTATAGCGGAGAATAAAAGTAAATAGCACCCTTCCCTCCTTTTTCTTTTCAAGTGAAAACTAAAGATGGTTTAATCTTAGGAATTTTCTTTCAATGTATATAACCCTAAATTATTTATGACTATAGAATTTCAAGTGAATGTTTGAATGATTATTTATAGTTAAATTTTTAAAATAATTATTTATAACTTATACGACTCGTATAATGTTGCACAGTTATTTTTCATGATATTTTGTATTATATTTAGCTTAAAGTAACAGTAGTAAAGTTTAATAATACTATTTTATGTCTTAATTACATTTAAAGTATATTTTAGAAGGTAAAACACTATAATTTGATACAACTATATCATATTAACTTTTGTGTAAAAAAAATTGTCTACAATATAAATATCATGTAATAACTTTTAAAATGAAAATAAACTTCTAATTTAATTATCATTAGTTATAATTCTTAATTTTAACAATCACAACAATTATCTTAATCCTTTTAATACAATTTAAAATTATAACCAAAAGAATTTCACTCAAACGATCTTGCAAAGCTCAAGCAATTGCATTAAAAAGACACGTATCAACCATCATTTCCCATTTAAAACTGAAAAAAAACTCTTGCCGGTATGTAGCCGATAAACAGAATGAATATTTAATGGATTTAACGTTTGGGTTTAGTTCACACCACATGAATTTCATGATGAAATTGTCGACTGCCAAAAGAAAATTCAATATATAGCGCTTGAATATAAGAGCACACATGTCGGCAACAGGCCGGAATCACTAAATTTCTTATAATAGCTAACGTCGCAAATACCGCCGAGTTTCTCATTTATATGTAAAACGTTACTTTAATTTTATTTCTATTTAAAATAAACGCGATAAATAAAATGTTTTTTGGCTTACACGGAATCGCGGTTAAATTACAAGATTATTTAAGTTTATATATAACAGGGGGTTTTGAGTATTTAATGCGCTTAAGTTATCGGCTAATTAGTTCAGCTTATTTGTACCGTGTACCGATCGTTAAAGGGTGCATGAAAATAAAACGGGAGACACGAAAATTTTAACTTACCGAGGGGAAAAATAAGATAAGATACAAGTAATCTGTATTTTGTTTTTTTTATGTGCGTGGGAGTTTGGATTTAATGGAGTGAAGACTAATTTATTGGTCATTTATACTTTTTAAAAATAAATTTTTATGTGTTTTTGTTTTGGATACAATGGTAAGAATAATCATGATACATCGGTGCATTTAAATTTCTGATTATTATAAATAAATGGAGTTGAATGAAATCATTAAGAATAAACAAAATTAAATATAGTTCATTAAAAGAAATAGCTTGCAGATAAATAAGAATGTATTAATCGCATTAAAAATACAGCAATTCATTTAATTTATTTATATAAATAAATAATCTAATTGTCAAACAAAATTGTCTTTTATTTTCTACGTTATCGCTATTTAATTTTTAAACAGACGTTCTATAAATGACCCAACAATACCGATCAGATTTTAATTTTCTTTATTAATTATACAATTCTATTTAATGCCTTTATTTATTTATATATTAACAGTTTTTTTCAATTTAGAATGTATTAATAGTTTAAAATTTCCAGGTCTTCGCAGAATACTTGTCACTCACTTTATGGAATACAGCGATGCAATTTTCATATGATATAATTTGCATTTAATTAAATTACAATTTGTCCTTCATAACCGAATACTATAAAAATTAAAACATAAATTCGTAGAATTATTACATGTTTTCATGTAAATCTAATAAAGGTCAAACAAAATCTAAAATGTAAATCATGAAACTGATTTTTCAACTTTAATTTAATAAGCACATAATTTTTTAAATATTAAAACGAATACATATTTAGTAGATTTTTATTTTTTTACTAAGAAATAAAAATCGTAACTAATCTACTTATCTTATATAAACGATATCTTCAGCAAACTTTTCTTCCTCTTTAATAATTTATCCATTAACTTCAGCATTTTTGTTTACATTTCATTCTGCGATTGAAAAAACATTTTTTTTTTTTCAAAAAAAGAAATAATTTTATTAAGGTAATTATAAAGAAAGCTAATGTTGAAGAAAGTTCGATAATAAAAAAAACGAGAGAAAAAAAAATTGTAAAGAGAGCAAGTTAGAGACTTAAAAAAATGAACATCATAATTAATAACATTACGTGCTGGAGCCATATACCTTGCCACTAACATAAACTATTTTTCTTCATTTTTTTCAAGCAAACAGCTTATTAATCAGCTTAAAGCTATAATATAATGTATAAACCTAAAATGCTTTTAAGATTTCCTTAAAATATTGAATTACTACAAGAAAAAAATTGATATCATTAGTAATTAGGTCATTGCTCTTTATAAATTAGAACAGTACTCCGTACATCGATATCGAATTAAAGTTTAAATAAATGATTAAATAAGAAATTATATTTACATTAATTATAATTATTTGTTAAACTTGTCAAATTAATGCTTAATATCACGTCTTTTGCAAGTTTAATTATAAATTCCGTTTATCTCTCAATAAAGAATTTTAATTACAAGGAATAAATAATTTACAAATTTTAAAATAATTGCAATATTTTTATCAAATAACAAAAATTTGTTCTATTAAATATTATATGGGAAATAATGATTATATCCTGCAACAGCTTTTATTAATGAATCCACGAACTTAATAAGATTCAAACTATTATACAACCCCTTGTATAACTAACCTTAAAAAAAAGAAGAAGAAAAAAAAAAAGATTTCGGACTGCTTCAGCAGCATGAACTTTCATGAAAAATCTCTTTAGTAAATCTTCTTCGTTTTTCTTTCTATTACGTATACCGCCAACACATTTAGTCTAAACGATCGTAGGCATATATATCTCATTCTTCCTCTTTCTCTCTTTCGTTAAATTTACGAAAAAAAGAGCGTTAGAAAAGTAATTTTCTTAGGGATCGCGTTAGTGCGAGAGGGTCCAGACTCTCTTTTATATATATATTGCATATACAGTTTGTAAAGCCAGAAAAATCATTAGTTAAAATGTCAAAGACAGAAGCAAGTGTGTTCCGTAGGTCTACTTCTTTTTTTTTTTTACTACGCATATAATATAATATTCTTCTACAAGTGCGTCGCGGAATACAAGTCGTGTAGAGAGAGGGATTGAAGAAAATTTTCATGGTCTAGGAAAACTTTTGCGCAGTGCATATATAACGATATTTCAATTTTTCCCATAAATTATACGAAAAATGGGTAAGGTTGAAAAAAAGTCTGAAACGTACGGATGGAATAAGTCGTGAAGAAGTTCTTATTCTATTGCTACTTTTCGATTTTAACCGTTTCAGAAATTTTCGACAAGCTATTTCCCTCAATTCTTCGTATAATAGATATCGATTAACTTTTTATATTTATTTATCGATTTAATATATTTATTTTCGATGTTAATTTATATCTGATTATGTTAATTATTAATAACGAAATACAGGATTTGTAATTTTAATTGCTTTTCGACTTGCATGTATTTAATATTTCATAATTTCATTCCCTACCAATTAACTTCGTGATAAAAATATTTATAATTATATTCGCCATGATGAACAAATAATATATGTAAAGTACATTAAGTTTAATTAATATATTTTCTATAATAGATATAAAAATTTTCTATTGGGAATATCTCATTGTTGAAAAGTATATTTATATTTCTACTATATATTTTTCTGTATGTCTATACTAGTTTCGAGCAATTGATGGTATTAAAAATTTTTTTCGTTACAATATCGAAAATCTTTTCAGGTTTCAATTTTTTATCTGTGAAAATGATATATATTATTTATTGCTTATTATTTTCGAATAGTAATTTTTTTTCTTTCAATTTCCATTATGAACAATATCAGTTTTATAAGCTATTGAAAAATGTACGATTATGGTTAAATTTTTAAAATATTTTTTTTTTTATAACTTTATTATTATTAAAAATGAATTATAATTTTCCTAATGATATTGCAAACTATTTTCTTTCAAAAGTAATAACTAATTTAACCTTATGGAAATGTATTTTAGAATTTCTAATTATCCCGTACCGATTGATTGAATTTTGTTGTAATTAACTTTAAAAAATATCGACTTGTTTATTAAATTTTTCAAAATTTTCTAGAGCTCAGTTAAACAAAAAGCTTTTATTAACAGTATATATATTTATACGCTCGATGTTCCTTGTTTCTTTTTTTTTCATATTTTCTTTTTTTTCCTGTTGCGTACTATATTCCGTCACCGGCTTTTGGACTTTCTTCACTCTCGTTTCCAGGCTCCCCTAGCTTTTGTCAAGGCAAAATCGAAAGTTTTCTAATATGCACAGAATCCTTTGAATGTTTGAAATTCAGCGTGCTGAAATCGAAGAAAGGGTAGAAAGAAAGAGAGAGAGAGAAAGAAAGAGAAAGAAAGAGAGTTAAGTTGAGTGAGCGAGTGGAGCGCGGCAAGGCAAGACAGGAAAAAAGAAAGAGAAGAAACGAAAACTCGAAAGTCGTTAGAACTTTCGGGAAACCCGATCTTGTGGGCTACGAATACCACTTTTTGGTATAAGTAAGCTATTGCACCGTATATACATATATAGAGAGAAAGAGAAAGATAAGAAACGTAAAGCTTTTTGCCATACTTTATATATACATATACATACATATTTTTCTTATGAAAATATGATCTTATGCTTTATATGCAGTTTTCATTCTTTTCTTTTTTTTCTTTCTTCTTTTTGTATACACACACACGCACACACACCCTTCATTGTTTTGCCATAGGATATACGATATCATGTTGGTTGAAGAATAAAAGATATCCGTTTTTATTACTCGTAAAGTCAATTCAACAAGTTTTCGATCTAAGCGAGATTACCACTCGCTTCTTCTTCTTCCTTGCCGTAAAATTTGCATAAGATTCCTATGAATACTATGTGTAAGAACAAAATTATTTTTAGAGCTTGTATATAATAAATTTAATGGATTATAATATTAGAGTGGCTTAGTTTTTATACAGACATTTGAATATATTACAAAATTAAATTAATATCAAAAGTTATTCATATCATTTAAAGATATCTAATAACAGAAAATCATTTCGAATCAAATAGTTCATTGTGAGATTACTTTAACTCATGTACTGTCACCTTTTTTATAAGTATCTTAAACTAAAATTCATAAAAAAAAATTGTCATTTGTAAAATTCTAAGAAAAAAAAGGAACAATGGTTGGGTTTATTCAACATTAAAAAAGGAACAAATTTTTTAATTATCATTTTTAATTTACAGTTTCTTTCTATAAAAATATATTCTCTATCATATAAAAATTACGTTTAAATTTTTTCAAAATTCTTTTATCACTTTCAAATCAATTATAAATAATTTTTGTCAAAAGTGGTCTGCCTATTACAGTATATTTCTTAACAAAAAAAAAATTATGTTCCTCAAGCTAATTTTTTATTCATACTCGAATTTCTCTATTTACAATTTATTATATTTTGACGTAGTATATATGCATTTTTCATATCAATTTATTATCATTAACATTAATTATTGTATAATCAAATTATCGGAATAGAACATTAGCCAACCGTTGAAATATAATAGAAATGTTAATATAAGTATGCCTGGCCAAATTGTTATATCTACTACTTGTTTATCGTCAAATATGTGTAATATGAACTGTTTACAAGCTTGTTAGTGTTTGTTATTCCATTTACATCGTGCGATGATTGTTGCTGCTATGTAATCGGCAAGCTATTAGCTAATAGGATTAAATTTTTATTCTATCAGCTTAATCTGCTAAACACGTGTAAAAAGTAACATTTTATATTCTTCTTACAATTGTAATTTTACTTTACAGAGTCAATTTTATGTTTTTCCTTTAACATAATAATTATTTGTATAAAAAGTAAATCGATCCTTTAATTTGATTAAAAAGGTATCGGGATAAATAAAATTAAAAATTTATACACAACAAATATAATATTGGAGAACTGGAAAAGCATGTTGTTAATTATTCTTTCATTATGCCTTGATACGAGAATAATTGAAAATAGACATTTCGCGAATTCGTTTTAGTGTAATAATATGCCGGAGAGAGCGGGAGATATTGAATTATCGGTTCAGACTCTTTGCGTTTGCATATACGATTTTAACGATTCGCATTACTATGCAAATGGAATCCTACTCTTTAATTCGAAAAAAAAATACGATGATGATAATAATAATAATAATAAATAAAATATTGTTTCTTTTTCGGAAAATGTCAAATAATCAAATAATGATTCATTAAAATAAATTTAATGTACAGAAACACGGGGTGCTTATCTTGTGTGATGTGTACTTTGAATTAAAATATCGACTATTAATTAGAATTTCATTACCCGCCGTAAAATATCTCACGCTCGATGACACTTGACAGGAAAGTTCAATTAACCAAATAACAAGAAAATAATTATTGCAATAAAAATTTTTTTTAAATAATATTTCATAAATTTATGATTTTCGAAAATATTGAAATTAATTAATTGAAAATAAAATTAATTATGATGAATTTTTGAATCTTTTTTTAATATATTGATTTAAATATTTAAATAAATAAATATTATCGTATTGACTTTGAAAATTAGGTAGAATTTTGAAGTCAACGTTGATAAAAAATTTTACCATAATTTTCAAGTAAAAGAATTTAGCATTTCCTCCACCAGTAAAACAATATTGTGTCTCTACTTATTTTTCTCACTGGTCAAATAAGACCAATTTTTCACTCTAACAATGTAAAAATCCTGCGATAGTTAAAACTCACAGATTTTCAACGTCACATTAAAATAAAAACAAAAAAAACCGAATTTCATTGTAGCTGAACAACAGCTGTAACGAATTTTATTCTCATTGAACAAACAATAAAAAAAAAGTCAAATACCACTTAACGTTAAATTTGCTTTATTTGTAGTACACATTGGATTTGGAGTTAACAAACTTTCGATAAAAGGCGAGCTAACTAGTTTAATTAAATATTTCATTTCATAAATCATTTCCGTGAAAAATTAGCCTCATCATCTGTGTGTTTTTCCCGCTCGTTCTGCATATAACAGTTCGTAAAAAAAAGAATATCTTTATTGAAGAGTATAACGGAAAAAAAAACGAAGCGAAAAATCAAAGCGTAATCAGCTTGCGTTCATAAGAGAAAAAAAAAGTTTTGGTTAAAGATAGAAAGAAAGAAAAAGAGAGTTGGTAAGAGAAAGAGACTAGAACGAAATAAATAAGAGATTCGAAGAGCATTGAGACCATTACGTATTCTACATGAATGAAATTTCAAATGCAAATTAGCTCTCTTCGCTCCTTCTCCTCCTCTCTCTTTCCACACCTGTTCTCTGTTTCGCGGGAGAAAAAAAAATATTATGCTCAACGAAAGGAAATATAACTTGAGAGGAAGAGAGAAGGAAAGAGAAAAAAAAGAAGGCTGGAGGAAGCTTTCTTTAATCGTCTTCTGTCCGCAAAATGAAGAAAAGGCAAATGAAAAAAAAGAAGAGAAAAAAATAAAATAAAATGTTAGGGATGGTTGGAAAGAAGGTTACGAAAATCTTCCTTGGCTTCACATTTATTCGCATTTCTAATTAAAATTTAATTGCTACTTTAATACTCCGAAAGAAAACCGCGCGTGAACGTGATTCTTCAACTTGCAGAAGAAAATTTTCAGTATGAGCTTAAATGCTAAAGAAAAAGAAAGAGAGAGAGATGGAGAAAGAATGTAAGAACGCTAGAGCAACAATTGTTCGAAAATCTTATCATAAATCAAAAGCCCAAGTACTGTGCGGTCTTTCTTAATGGCTCTCTTTTCTTTCAACTTGAGCAGCGCATGAGATATCCTTTTTTTTTTGACTTTTTAACTTTTAAGTTATGCATGAAATATTTATATACTTCGTTGAAGAAAGTTGCATTGCTTTATGTATTTTTTGTCTGTTATTTTGTTATATACGTTGTTTGATTCTAATGAAATTTAGATTTAAAATGTATACTGTATCAAGTTAATTTTATTTATCCACTAGAGGTGTACAATGCGTTTCAGGCGTCTTATGAATTTAGCTTCTGTTTAGTAAAGGCTTGAATTATTTTAATAATTATCAGTATTAAAAAATTCGATGAATAGTAGTTATTTTTTATACGAATATAAATAAAAATTAAGTATTCAAAATCATTTATTAATCTTATTTTATAAATTTATAGTTTCCAAAAATACATCAAAATGTAAATTTTAGAGCATTGATTATGGACAATCAATACTTGAGATCGTAAATGTCACACTTCATCCGGCTGTCATTTTTTCATGGAGAGAGAAATATTATTTATATTTATATACCGTTTTCTCGTAGAAAAAATCTAGTGGTAATAAAAGTATACTTGTCAAAATATGTTTATAAAAATATTTAAATGATTTATTAAAAATTATAATATAGTTTTTGTAGTAAAAATGTTATATAATTATGAGCTGTAAACTATTTTTATGTGTCTTTCAATTCTTTGTATTTCCCATTAAAGTGTTTACAATTACATCATTTTGCAATTTTATGAATAATTATAAAACAGTGAATCACCTTTACATAATATCTTATAATTGAGAGAACGAAAGATACTATTGTTGAAATTACAACTAGTTGTACAACTATTCAGTATGAACTGATGAGGTCGTTAGTGGCTCAATCGGTAGAACGATGGATTTGTAATCTCGGGGATGCGAGTTCGAGTCCCGCTCTCGACCAATTTGTATAAGCACCACTGTTACATGTGTTTTGACAAACACACTGAGAACCTCCGTCGCTAATTAGCATAAAAATAATAGTCTAAATACAGCGATGTTAAATAAAATTTTAAAAAAATTGAATGAGAAATAATTCTACTGGCCCATAATTATTTAACTTCATTACATTTTTGTCTTTGAATAAACAAATAACTTTTTTTTTAATGCCAATTATAATTTGAATATTTTGAATTGCATTTATAAAATATTAATCATTACATAATCTATTATTTTTTATAAAAAATAATATTTTTTTCTTAACGAATGTTAAAGACTTCGTTGTAAAATACACATTAAAGTTTTGAAAATGTAAAAAAAATGATTGAATTATGGAGTTAGTGTGAAGTTTTATTCGACTTTGAAAGTCTTAAAATTTTAAATTCTCCCAGGTTCTGAAATCTGTTCTTAAGCGGTTTTACTCACACAGTTGCACCCCCATAATATAACTTAGAATCTCATCAATAAGTTTAAAGAAAATTGTATTATTTATTGTTATTACAAGTTCAGATCTTTCATTTAATTTTATAAATTCACGTATTTTAATGGAAAATTAACAAAAAACAATTTTAAATCACTTTCCTCTTAAAAAATTGATAATAAAAATCTGTCATCACGATAAGACTGTTTTGATTGGTTTAAATAAAATATGTGACGAATAAGTAACGTAGAAACTTCAAAATGAAAATTTGGAATAATGAATTTATCATAAAATAAAACGTGATTATGGTTATTCAGAATTAATGATTTTGAAATACAATGATATAAAACGTGTAACACTTTAGTCAAGTTATTTTCACTCTAACAAATGATTGTATTCTACATTTACAAAGCACTCATGATTTCGTTTGTAAGAACGTTCTAATTAAGTAACGCTTATTAATTAGGAATGAAAGTTTATTCAATTGAGTATCGACGGTCGTCAAAAAGAGGATTTTATTTTATTTTTGGTCGAAGAGAGATGTTATTTCAGGAAGGATTTTATATAAAAAAAATCCTTTTCAAATAATCTTTCTCAAACCAAAAATGAAATAATATCTCTTTTTAACCAAAAATGAAACGACACCTGTTTTTGACCGAAAATGTATTAGTACATTCTTTGTGGCGACTATCGATAAGTTTCAAGAATGTTTTAAATATTAAAATTTAAATTATAATTTATAAAATGTTATTGTGAAAAATAACTAGTAAAATACGTTCATTCAGTTTTTATGTCAATAGTTTCAATATTTTAATACATTATATTAAACTGGAAAACTAACACAGTTAGATGTACAGAACGTGTTTAGAATCTCTATTATTTTAAAAATAAAGAAATTTTATTTATTGGAAAAAATGTATTATGTTCATTTCAACAATTTCAATATCACGTGCTTTCACAAATTCGCGATTTTTCCAATATATTTCATGAAATAACAAAACATATTTTTTCCATTCCGAAATGAGATAATTTAGCCAATGAAGAATTAGTAATAGTATCTTAAAAATTAACAAAGTTACTTATTGAGAAAATAAAGATTGCTTATTATTAAGCTAATCCTATCTAAGGCAAACACTATTAACGTACAAAAATAGACGTAAAAAAACGAAACCTATTCACCTTTAGATCTCGTTTACAAGTAGTGAAGACTAATAGTCGAACGTTTTTTGTTTCTACATTGCGAAAGTAATTTCACATAGATCACTATAATTTCGACAGCCTTTGCACTTTGTTTTTCTTTTTCTTAATGCTATTTCAAGTGAAATTGTATTCATAAAAAAATCTGTTAAAATATAAGATTATATTTGAAAAATTTATAGAATTAATAATTAACAAAAACATTAGTTTTACAATTTATAGTTTTTATAAATTGAGGTGATTTGTAAAATCTTAGTATAAAACAACTTTAATCTTTTAATCATCAGAAAATTTACGAAGTTTTACAAAATTTAAACTTTACTAATTAATATTGTATTGGTAAAAACCAAAAAATTTTTAATAATTCCATTAATTGTTCCAAATGTCTGACGAAATCTTGATTTTTTTACTTATTTTTGCAATTTTTATCGTTCGTTTTCTTACATTTCCTTTCGTTTCCCTAAATAAATTTTTCTATTTTCATATTTTCATTAATAGTAAACATTAATATCAATTTCGTAGATTTTTCTGTGTTTTGATAGTTGTTGCAAGTTCACGGGAATCCTTCTTTTATGTTATTTAACGCTTGATTTCTTTGATTCTCTCATTTGAATGATTTTAGTCCAATAATATAAACCTCATGTATTATATTTTTAAATGCACTGAATAAACATTATGAAATGAATATTTGAACGTATCGGTGCATTAACAATCGTAAAGCTTATACGTTCAAAACCTATCACCTGTCGTCAGTGATCTTAAATAATAAGTTAAACATAACAATGTGCTTATGGTTTATTAATATTTAAAATCGTATATAAGCAAAGGTTTATCCTGTATTAATATTGTCTATTTTTGGTTAATTTTTAGCTCAGCCATCATTGACACGGAATGATCGATTGGGAGAGGACGTTTTTTGCAATATTATTGGCTTTGCTAATTTATCCCGGCGATAATTTGGGTAAGTCCATTTGGATATTTCGTTATTTATGCACGTATACAATGCTATTATTGCTTTAATTAATTTTCTTTCAACTTTTAAAACTTTGATTATTAACGTATTAATTTAAGTTAATGCCGAAACAACTGATTTTTCGTTTTCTAAAAATACTTGGAATAAAAAAAAATTTTCTTCGAATAAAAAAACATATTTATTAAATTAATGAGGTAGTTAATAAATAAATCATTCTATTGGTTCATTTTTTATTTAGTGAATTTTTTCCTTCAGTGCATAAGTTAAAAATAATCGTAAATTTTATAATACTAAATTAATATTTAATACCTTCTTTGAAGTAGAAATTGAATCAATTAGAACGGATTTGATATTTTTTATTTATGGCTTGCAGTAATTCTCTATAACTTTACTATTGACAAAATTACAAACGTAATTTAATTTTAATTTTGAAAAATATATTAAAAAATTCCTTTTTATTTAAAAAATTTAATATTTAAAATAAAACTTTTCCTCTTGTTTTATGTAAAAATGAAAAATGTTTTATTTTTTTTTGTTTTTAATGAAGCATGAATAGCGCACGATTATATCAAAGAGAATTATTGGATGCTCTATTAACAAAGTTTGTTAAACATAAACTCTAAAACCTCATAAAAATATTTGTATTCATTAGAATTTCCGACATTTTACCAAAAAATAATTCTATCTTTATTAAGAGCTCATTGAAATTATTATTTATTTTGCGAAAATATTCCAATTCTTGATATTTCGCAGAAACGTAATTAAATCACAATTTTTAAAATTGTAAAAAAATAATTTCATGCAAACGCTTGACTAATGTCAAATAATATATAAAAATATAATAAATTAAATAAAGGGATATTAAAGTTTCCTTCGCAAAATGCGTAAACGGGTTATCTTTAAAAAAAAGCTAGAAATAGGACAGAGCAGCATTCATATATTAGTTTTCTTGTAATCTACTTTACGTTGTTTATAGTTGAAACATGGTTAAGGAAAACTTGGTCAAAACTTAGGAATCTGCTATAGAAGCGCATTTCCACAGTTATTCCTCTGTTATGCTTAAAAATTAATTAGCACATGTTCGAGAAACTTTCTTTTATCTCTTTATTCTTGTTTTTTAAAAAAAAAAGTTTGAAAAAAAATTTTTTGGCAACTTTATTAAAAAATAATATGTATTTCTTGTGTTTTCGAAACTATACCGAATACTTTTAATAAACATTTATTATTCTTGAGGAAAGTTAATTAATATGATTATGAGGAGAAAATGAAAATAAAAATTTTTAGTTTTTATCGAATAGAAGTTTATCTTTTAAATGCTAAACGACTTTTATTACATTTGGTATAAACAGTTTTCCAAAAATAAACACCGAAACTAAAGTTACAAAGACATTTATAAATTGTTTATAACTTTTATTTCGTTGAAAGTTTTAAATATTCAACTTTGTACAGAATTTAAAGCCTTTTCAATTCAAGTTAAATTTTAAAAATAGATTTTGAATCGTATAAGGAGATTTCATTAATATTTGTATTTATGTCCTAAGTACATGAAACTAATGAGTATGACATCAATGAGTTGAAAATACGGGAGAGAATGTTTTTACATAAAAATCTGAAAAAAGTTAGAGCTTTGACCGCAAACGCTCAATAGTTTGGGAGCTATGAAGATTAAAAATTATAATAACTTATATGTTTTTAAGTAAATATTGCCGTTTTCAGTGTTCATTTTTTATTTTTGATAACTTTATAACGAATTAATATTTTTTCATGCAATGAAGCTCAAATTAAAGGTTTTTTTTTTTAACTTTAAATATTATTTTTATATATTTCAGGAGTCTAATACGTGCACATCTATGGTCCTATCAAACAATGATAACTTTTATTATATTTCATAAAATTATTGCTTGTATACGATATTACTCCAAATCGGTTAAGCAATGGTAAATTCTAGCTTTTTTCACTTTTTTATTTAAGAAAACATCTCTCGTAGTTCCGATAAAATCGGTAATTCGGAATTCTGATACTCTCCTAATAAGTACACATATTACTAAATTTATAAAATATTAAGTTCTAACACTAATTTCTAAATAATCTTTTTGACAAGTGAATTGTTATTTAATTAATTCATATATAATAATGAAAATTTAATATATCAAAATTCCTAAACAACTGTCACCCATTGAACATTGCAAAATTCGTATTGTCGCGTAATTTTGCATTAAACTGTATTTTCATCGTTGGCCCTTTCATATGGTGGTTAAGCACGTAACCTAAATTTTACAACATTGAAATTACCGAAATTTCATATATATCCATCCTCAACAAATCATGTTAATTTTACAATTGTCAAACATTAACAATTACACATAAATACAAAACTTCTCTATTATATATATGGATGAAGCAAAATAATAAAGGTGCAATGGACTGTATGACTGACACGGAAAACTATTCTATATATACATTATATTACGTACACGTGCGTAAGTGACAAAACAGGCGGTCTAATGCATACGATTAATCCGCGATTCTGATCCCCATATATACACTGAATTTGACAAAGCTTTAGTCGTTATATCCTGCTATAGTCGCATCTATACATATATATGATATTAACGAAAACGCGTGCGAGCGAAAATTTTAGCCTTTAAAGTATATACATATATATATATATATATATATATGAGTAACTTTAGGCCGCTCGTCAGTGGTTAACCAACATCGGTTTTCGGGGTTTTCCACACCATTGTTTAAATGATAAAACACGTTTTCTAGAGAGGGAATATATGGTTAGTATGCAACATGATTACTACTACTGCTGCTATCGTATAAAGGTGTGCGGAAACGAAATGATTTTTAATGAGCGCTTTAATTGCGCTGTTGGAATTCGTTTATCGTTGACCGTTAGTTTTGCATTGTTTGAATACTTTAGCAATGTTTATTATTGCATGCATGAGGGGGAGGGAAGGATTTTGTCATTATTGTGTACAATGTGTTGAAAAAAAATGAGAAAATAAAATTTTTATATTTTTTTATAATTATTTTTGTATCAAATAGATAGAGCAAAATTTTCTACAATTTAACATGAATAATTAAATAAACTTTAAAATTTATGAATCTCAATAATGCAACACTTTTAAATATAATAAATTATAACGAATCATAAAAAAACCATCAATAATTTTCATAACTTACAGTAATTTTTTTTTATTTTATTTAACGCCACTGTATTTGTACTGTATCATTGCAATGCTGATTCGTGACGGAGATCATCAGTATTGTTTGTGAACGAAGCACATATAACTTATAGTGGTGCTTGTATCATTCAGGTGCCAAGAGCGGGATTCGAACTCGAGACCTCGAGATTACGAATCCATCGCCCTACCGAGTGAGCCACTGAAGATCTCAAGATTCATTTATAATTTAAACCTCGTGTATACTTTATACAAAATTTCTTTCATCATTAAATCTCTATAGAAATAATTATAAAACAATAATTATAAAAAATTCAGTCAAATCAGAAAATAATAATATAACTAATCAATAATAAAGTAAAAAATGTTCATAAGATATTATCAAGAATAAATTATTCAAAATTCTAATAAGTCACAAATGACGTGCAGATAAACGCAAAGAAATAGTTCAAAACACACGAGATTTACCGAACATCTAATTGCGATGATCATCTAACAGTTGCTCTCAGCAGCGGTCGAGCACTGGCACGCTTACCGTTAAATCCGAAATTCTAAGCCTTCTATATATGAACAAATCAACGAGTTACACACGTACGTCACGGGGTTAAATGTCAACGAGTGAAACGACGTTGATATATATCGTAGCAAATTTCTATCGTCATTATCATATACGGGAAATATTGCTAAAGGCGCCAACTAAATTTGTTGGTTAAATTATAAATAAATTGTATGGTACAGAAATAAAAAATTGAAATTATTATTTTTTATGCGAAAGCAAAAAGCAGTGACTATAGTTATGGTAATAAAGAAATTCTATTCACTTATGATAGAGTTTTTTCAACTTTAAATAATTATAATATTTAAATTTAATTAGATCAAGATTGATTTTTATAATTTAAAATCTTGCTTAAATAGAAGCCATCAATAAAAAAAAGTAATTCGATAAAATACTTGAAACGCTGAATTTCTCAATGCTTCTGCACAGTTCACCCATTCGCTGAAATTATTCCAGAATAAAGATGAAAGTAACAAATTAATAAAGCTGCCAAATAAGTATACACTTTTCCTAATTGACACTTCACTAAAATTCAAGACTACTTCACTTAAAGAAACCTTTAAAATATAAAATCAATTCGAATTGAAAAAAAATGAAGAAAAAAAGAAGAAGTCCCAATAATTAAGTAGTCTTGATAAGACCTAATTAGCGTTGAATAAAAAAATTGAATACGAAGAGATAACAGATAAAATCTTAGGAATAAGAAAAAAAAGAAAAACATGACTAAGTAAAATATCTTTACTCCTTTTTTTTCCTTTTTCTTTCTAATTTTCTCTTTATTCTGCTAAAGGATGAACTTTGGCCAATGAGAAAATTTCGAGGAAACTGTTACCTCTTCGCTTTAACGAAAGCGTATGCGCTCTTTCGATATATATATACATAGTAGTAGAAGTGGCCATTCACGCTTTGCGACGCCGATGCGAATAAATTAAGTTGAAATCAGTTCTCGCGCATTGCAAGACGTACCCTCTTTAAGACGATCTTTCTTTCTTTCTCTCTTTTTTTTTCCTCTCATTTTCCGATTGCCCGGAAAACTCTACTTTCGACTTTGCTTCGCCACTTCTTTTGCTTTTTCGAAGCTTTTTTTTTCTTTCCTCTTTCTTTTTTTTTTTCTTTTTTATACTTATCCGCTTTGGGTGACGATGTTTCTTCTTCAAACATTTATGTATTTATATATACATATTTTTTCTATATTTAAAATAAAAAAATATTGTCTTTAGAGTACTTCTAACGAATGTTCATGTTATTTTAGTATAATAAGTAAGATAGGAATGAAGCACATAACTTTGATTTCAATTTAATTAATTTATATTAACTTTCTTAGAGAGTTAATAAAATCTTTTTTTCCGCAAATATATGTTAATCATAAATTAATATTTTCCTTAACCAAAGAATATTTCCAGAAAGCGAGTATAAATTAAAGCTAATAAACGTATTAATTATGTATTTACTTGATTAAAGAAAAAAAATTAAAATTTGATTTTCATTCGTTAAATTTAATACATATATATATTAATTTCAATATTTACCTTACATTGTTACGTATAATCCAAAATAATGTCAATATATAATAACGAAACTTATTGGATATTAAATTACCAATTAAATTTTCCCCAAACGTGTTGTTATCGCCTTCCTTTCGTAAAATTATGCGCATATATACGTACATTTTGATTGTCGCACAAATATATATTTACATATACAATGGCATTACAATTTATATATGCTACATGTACCTTATATTAACTATATTAAAATTAATATAAATAATAATGAAAATTTAAAAAAAAAGAAAATATACATCTTCAACAAATATGTAAATGCGATTTAATAATAAAGTTATAAATATACGATCGATTTAATAATAATATTCAAACTAAATTATCTCTTATCTTTTATGTTGAATTACATTAAATTTGAATAATAATTTTTTGTTAAAAATAAAATTAAATCACCAATTATATATTATATGTATTCATAATACAGCTCAAGATAAAAGAGAGAGAAAAAAATAACGAAAATGAAAATGAAGTTCGAGAGACTAGCTAGCGTATCTGAGTGTCTCACAAGGAATAACAAGTGGGATAAAGAAGAAAGAAAGAAAGAAAAAAAAAGTAAAGGAAATAGAAAGGATAGGTTTGTGTCGTCGAAAGAAGCGAGAGAGCGAAAAAACATTGATTTTGCGGAAATCGAGAATTCGCGACTTTTCTTTTTGGATTTTTCGTTCTCTCATTTTTTTCTTCCTCCTCCTTCTCCTTCTTGAAAAACTCACGCGGGGATATCTCGTTTGATCGCGTACTCTCCTTACGCTCTCTCTCTTCTTTCTTCTTTTTTCTCCTTTCTTCTGACGTTCTCTTGCATAAAGAAGGAAGTCTATAAGATGGACCTATGGATAGAAATCCCAACTGACTTATTTTCTTATCTTTTCTCTCTCTCTCTCTTTCTCTTTCTCTCTCTCGTCATTTTCTATTTTTGTTTCTATCTTACTAGTCTTTTCACAGCGTGCGCAGCTGAAGAGAAAGAGAGAACTTGATATATTTTTGTGGGATAACGGAATCGAGGGTGGAGAAAAATATATGTTCGACATACTGTCGTAACGAAAATTCCTATCTTTTTCTCATTCGCTATAGTTTAGAGATGAGACTATAAGATGTTGATATAGAATTCTCTTCATTCTTTCTTCCTTTTTTTTTTTAAATTTAACATATGAACATGGAAAATATTTGATGTTTTATTTATTGTTTATAAGCTTAGTTTTCTCAAATTTAAGTTACACTTCGAGTTCCTTTTATTACACTTATAATGATATCCAACGCTTGAAATTATATGTAAATTAAACAAAGAGAGCAATTGTGTAAAAGATAATTAAGACAGTGCGTAATCCAATTTGAATAAAATTTATCTTATTACGTTATTTAAATCATTTTAACATTAACAATATTAACAAAACTAATTAAAATAAAGCCATAAACTTATTAAAAGGTTTTCTGTGTGCTTGCGTAGAGCGCGTGCAATTATAAAATATCATACACTTATACACATAAAGCATATATAATAATGACACTTTTTGGTACTAACAACGTCAAGTTTACATGAGAAATTAGAAAGCAGTCGTGTAGTAATTAGACAAAGTGTGCTTGTAACTCTAATGAACTTTATGAACATAGGATGAGAGAGAACGTCTGACGAAACATATGCCTTTTCTACTTCCTCATTAAATACATCGATATGCTTTCTAATGTTTTACCTGCGCGAAATTTGCATTTGTCTTTAATTATTTTGAAGATTTCTTTGAAAATAATTTTAAAATATCCGATAAGAAGAATATAATAATGATTAATATTAAATTTTTTGTCGGATCTATTTCAAAGGAAATTTGAATAAAGTTTCAATTTAAAGGAAAATTTAAATAAGAAAGTTCTTGTGATACGTTAACATTTTCAATATAACAGAGTATACGTAAGTTTAAAATAAAGAATGTACAATTTTAAATTTGTATTAATATTTTTCTTCAAATAAAAAAAAAGAGATAAATGAATCAAATGAAAGCTTATCTACTTTTTTTTTCTAATAAACATGTGAAATTGAAGAAACACAAGACAAAAGACTTTGCTTTAAAAAAAAAGAAGAGAGGAAAAAAAAAGAGGAGAGAAGAGAAAATCCTTTGTATTTACTTTAAATTATTTGTCATCAAGATACTCTCAGAGATTATTGCGACTTCCATTTCCTTTCGTTCTATCCTATTATTCTTGTTGTGTGTTAAGTGGGTCAATCTTCATTCTCGTGATCTTCTTATCCAATTATCTTAGCTTCGCTGCTTAAGATAGACGCTAAAGAGCACATAAAATAAAAAAAAAGAAAAAAAAAGAGAAAAAAGTTAAATAAGATACATTTAGTTTGAAACGTGAATTCATAATACCGGAAAATAAGCTAAACTACTTGAAATCATTGAAATTTATGAGAATTTCGTATTATATCATTATAGAAAAAATGTATATTAAATTATTTTTACGAATTTTATGACTTTGATAAATATAATTATGTGTGATTGTTTTAAAAACGATATTCATGACTTTAAAGAAGATGTTCAAAGCTATGTTTAAACTTTAGAATTGCAATGTTCGATTTTCCTTAAAAATATTAAAATAGTAAAATAATAGAATAAGCGCAATTAAAAGATAAAATAACAAATAAAAGTTTGTCAAAAAATTATACGTTACCGAATAATAAAATTAATTTTTCCTATATATATATCTAAAAAAAACTTTTATTTCAAAACTCAAAATTCAATGATTTTAACTTTTCAAAAACCTTTAATCTAACTTGTCAAAATGAAAATTCCAAAATGTATTTTTAGTATGTCTCTTATATAGTATATTTGAAAATATTGACAAATTAAAGGTATGATATTTATAAACTTTAGAATTTTACAATATTCTAGTTTATTTTGAATATTTAAACTAGAATTTCTCATATCATAGATTGGTTTTCGTAATTCAAAACTTTGTATAAAAATGAAAATTGAAATAAAATCACTTTAATTTATTGCTATTTTTATGAAAATTTTAAACAATCGATAAATCAATCATGAAATAGATAGCAACAAATTACTATCTATTGATTATGTAAATAATAAAACATGAAACATCCCGTACGAAATTTCCATGATTTCACAGAGTATCAATCTATTTCAATTTCATATCAATGAGCGTGCAATCATAATTTTCATAAACAAATTAAATCATCAAATTAGTTAGAAAAACAATAAAAATGACAGCAATAAACATAATTCTTCTTTCTAAATAAAAACAAAACACAAAATTAAAAAAAAAGCTCAGTAAAGAAACAATCATCATACAGCAACAAAAAAAGAAAAAAAACAAAAAAAATAAATAAAAGAATCCAACAAGAGATAACGGTCAAAAAAACATTCATTAATTGTCGGCTTAAATTGGTGTGTGCTTAATTTAATAATATCCAGTAGTTATTTTTGTTGCACAATTTGTCTGTGCACGCGCGCTCGCGTTCTCGGTGTGGGGTTTTATATATACAACATGCTTCGTTTATCGAACCGTCCATTTCATTTGGCGTGTATCGCTGTCGACGGGGCTTGTGGAATTACTCTTCACCATTTGCCGTCTATATATGTGTATATAAAATACGCATATAAATAAATGCTGTGTTCTGCGTTGATTTTATGATTGAATATGATTTGATTAATGATTGTAGGAGAATATTTTTTAATAGAGTTAATGCATCGCTAACTTGTAGCCTGGATTCTTGTATTTGGTATTTAGAAAATATCTTTATAAAATAAAGAGTAATATTAATTTTTAGAACGCGATACTGATATTAACATGATATTTATAAATGAATATAAATCAAAGAAAGAATTGTTTAAAAAATACATTTTTCGTTCTCCACGCGCAAAGCTCGTTTTTGCGCACGCTTGTATAAAAATGAATGTCTAAAAACAAGCATTTTGCACGTCGTACGAAAAAATTATGCTAGTTATTAGAGAGAGAAAGTGATTTTAATCTTGTGTGAACTTTTCACCCTCGTTTCGCTCGGACGCCAACGCCCGTACGAGGTTAAATCACTTTCTCGCACTCGTATCGAAATAAATTATTTCAATTCATATATTAGAAAAAATAACGTAAAGAGGATTTTATTTAAAATTTTATCTCATAAAAATAATATATCTCCATTTTGGATATTTCGAATCATATTTAGACAATATTAGTTCAATACATTTTTAGGTATTTATGGTATATCGATAAGTCTTCATATCACAAAAGTAATGAATGTGATATATTGTTCATTATTAATGTTTTAAACAAATTGAATGAAAAAAATTGCGAGGATCCAATAAATATATCACTCAAAGGGTTTAAGCCAAAAATTAATTCAGTTCCATTCTTTAATTTATAAAAATGATTACTTAAAATTATAGGAAATTATTTTAGCGTAGATATTATTTAATTAATGGATTATCTTTCACAATTGCCGACTCTACTTTAAATAAAAAAATTAGAAAACAAACTTAATATTTAAGAAACGTACAAGTTCTTTTTATGATAAAGCCATGAAAATTTTTAACGCTTAGACTTGAAAAGAATTAAAATTCTTGTGCTAGCACTTATTTATTGCGGAATGTCGCGTTTAACTATCCTACTACTGCTATGGCGAAATGAAAATTGCAATAATGAGCGGAGAGAGGCTCGATGGTCGGTTGCGGAAATGCCACGTTCCGCAATTGCTGTTTATTCCTTTTTTTCTTCTTCTTTTTAACACTATTTTTCGCTCTTTTTTTCACTTTCTTTCTCTCCTCCCTTTCTCTCAGTTCAGTGTCTTTTTTTTTCTTTTCTTATTTTACTGTATATTCAGAGATATGCATATAAAGGTATAATGAAATATAATCACGTTGCTGGATAGGTTTGATTGGCTTTAATTATTAATCACTGCGTACAAATTGCATATGCCTAGCAATTAGCGAAAATACAAAATTATTAAATAAAAGTGCAAAAATAACTATAGAGTAGAGTATGTTATCATTATTCGAGTTTGTTTTCTCCTTCACGTCTTTAGTTTTGCTCTACTAAAATTAAATATAAAAGATTTTTATTTTGCGTGACTTTAATTAAACAACCTGAATTTTAAACATTCAAGTAGAAGCATTAATGTACGTATGCCCGTCAATCACTTTAGCTAAGCCAAAGTTTACTAAACTCGAGAGCTTTATATCTTTGTTGAAAATCATCCCAACTTAAAAATCCGAATGCGGTTTTCAAGATAGTTGCTAAAGCTTTAATTTAAGAGAATATCAAAAAATTAAAAATTAAGGTTTTTATGAATTCAAAAGGACATCTTCAATGAAAGATTTTGCAACTAACTTGAAAACCATATTTAGTCTTTCAAAATACAATGATATCTGATAATGGTATAAAACTTAAGTTTAGTAAATTTTGGGTATGATATAGAAAAAGTGATTGACAAGTAATACTTTATATTATGTGGTACATATATTTCAATTTTAAATATGTACATCTCGACAATGGCTTTTAATATCTTGAAAAACTATTCGTTTAACTGTTTTAATTGTTTCTTTCTTTTCTTTAAATTTTTTGTTACAGGCGGAGCATTTCAACCGGAATTCGTGAAACCTCTTCAGAATTTGACAGTCGCTCTTGGCAGAGAAGCAGTTTTCACATGTCACGTCGAGCACTTGGGTGGTTACAGGGTGAGCATCGTCTAGTTTTTTTATTTTTTTTTATACTCTTCTCTTTACTATGAAGCACGTTGATCGCTTCATTAAAAGGACTTGATGGAAAAACGGAAATTAAATTTGAAATTTTTTTTGTTCAATTTCAGTAGGTTTCGGCTGTGTGTGTTTGTGTGTTTGTAAATGTGTCTGGTTGTGAATGTAATTCATTTGGTTTTCTGATTCTTTGTTCATATGTAGCAAATACTTTGTCATTCATATACTTATGAATTTAATATGGTTTTATATGATAAATAGAATATTTCAGCAAAAAATGTATTTTTCTAGCCATAAATATTCTTTTTTTTAGATTTCAATATATAGAATTAACTCGTATATTTACGAAGAAAGGTATTAAGCGCTTTATTGAAAAACATTAATTGAGCAAAAAATAAATCAATGCTGCGACTTTATCAATTTTTTCGAATTTTCCAAATAGTATTTATCTTTTTCGTTTAAGTACATTATCCATCAACAAAAAAATTATCCAATGCAAAACACGGAAAAAAAAATAAATAAAGCTTATCCGATAAACTTATTAACCCGAAATACACACGTATACAAATGGAGACAAAATTTCGAATAAAAATAATCTCAGAATTAATTGTTTTTTAATAGATTAAAATTTTTTTTCAATAAACATATTTACCAAAATTTTCAAAATATCGGGATTACTTTTATTATCAATTGAAATTTTATATGCGTTAATACAAAAACATGCTCAAATATACAAACAAATAAATAAATATACAAACATTGATATATACAAGCCGAAATTCACAAATAAACCTTATATAATAAACCTTACATAAAATGAATAATAATTTTATGATCATGAATTTTGTATTGACAGGTCGGTTGGGTAAAGGCCGATACGAAAGCGATCCAAGCCATTCACGATCACGTTATAACACACAATCCTCGAATATCTGTATCACACGGCGATCATTCGACATGGAGTTTGCGTATAAAAGGCGCTCAGAAGGAAGATGAAGGTCTTTACATGTGTCAAATTAATACGGATCCAATGAAGAGTCAGGTATGTGTGTATGATATATATGGAAATTTTTAATTTATATAGATATGTTACCACTACCGATACTCAAATTCGTAAGCGTTTTTAACAGATTTATTATTATTTTTTATTTATTTTAAGCAAGATTAATATGTTTGGTCAAAATACAGATTTGAATATGAGGATATTTTGTTTTACTGCGATATGTACATGTATGATATAATAATACAATTTTTTTAAATACATTTTTCAATTTTTTATGATGAATATGTAATAAAAAATGAGATAAATATTTATTAAAAATATGCGATTACGTAATCTCCCTTTTTAAATTTTAATTATTCTTCGACCAGATCACAGATATATTTAAATTAATAATTCAAAATCTGGTCACAAAAAACGGAGCTTTGAAAAATAAATTTTCTCTCACTTTTTTTTTCAACTGACAAACCAAAATTTCACCGAATTAAAAAATTCAAAAGCCATCAGCGACAAAACGACCAACCAAAATTATATGTAAATCTTTTATTTTTTGTCGAACATTCACAGTCGATTAAATTGATTACGAGCGCGTATTTAATATTCGTTATTCCATTAAAATAATATAAGCATAGATTTTTCACACACTTTAATACCTCACATGCACTGTTTATCCTTATTAACAAATGCATTAAAAAAATAAAATAAACAACGCGTTAAAATTAAAAAAGAGAAAAAAGGTAGAAACTAAACGGCGTCTCGTTATATCGCTGATACTTTAAATCACAAAGCTGAACTAAATGTTGTAAAAAAATTATTTTTAATGCTCACTTAAAGTGTTTCACACGCTTATATATTTTTTTTGTTAAAATTTGTTACCATGTTATGCTAACATAATAGCAAAGCATTTTGGTAGCAAGTTTCACTAAGAGCCAAAAAGTCGCAAAAGCAACACGAAGAGAGAGAGAAAGAGAAAGAGAAAGAATGAGAGAGTATAAGAATAAGAGAAATAAAGAGAAAGAGAAAGAAAAGAGAGAAAGAGATGTTTAAATAAGTAGAGAATCGTGCAAGAAGCATAAAACGTAATAAAAGGCGCAACGGAGCGACTTTCGTTAATTAACGCGACAGAGTCGTAATAATTAAGGCGTAAGTCGAGAGAAAGAGAGAGCAAGAGAAAAAGAGAGAAAGAAACGTTGTTACTTTCCAGTTACGCGCAATAATATCAGTATTCGGATACTCTCTCTCTCTCTCTCTTTTTCCTCCTAAAACGTAAACATTTTTGTTAATTGAAGAAAAACTATAAGAGACTCATGTACGAAACGACTCGAGAATTTAATTTTATTCAATTATACCATCTCGCCTACTGGTTAATGTTTTTTTTCTCTCTTTCTCTCTCTCTCTCTCTCTCTCTCTCTCTCTCTCTCTCTCTGCCTCTCAATTCCTTGTTAACGTTTTAGTTTTTATTTTTATTATTTTCTTTTTTTTTTAATTGAATCGTTTGATAGTTATTAAATTACTAGTAATGGAAATTTTTATTTTAATTATTATTACAAACGAATGATCTAAGCGTAGTTTGCGCACTTTTTTTCACAAAGATAATTTAAAAGAAAAAAATATTATTTTCATGATAAATAAAGTTATTTTTAATTGACTTTGTTAATTTGAGATATTTTGATTTAAATTTATATCGCGATAAAATATCGATTTACGGTGCCATGTAAATAACGTTTTGCCCCATTATAAAGAAACTTTATATATATAATTACTTATTTACATATGACACAACGCACATTTCCATGATAATGAATATTTCAATTGGAATTGTTTGAATATTGTTATATATTAAACATTATCAAAGTGTGTTTTATAAAAATAAATTATAAAAAAATTGTAATTTTCAAATTTGGGTTAATCATTTTATAATTTTTAAAAATTGACGTGAAAATAATCTTGTCAAACATTTAAAGAATGGAAATTTTTATGATTAATCACATTCATAATGACGCTTCATGCAATATCGAATTAACAAAATTATCAAAAGCTTTTTTCACAAAAAAAAAAGTGAATCACTCGTAGCAATTAGGTAAATGAATCAGTAATCATTGCCATAGAAAATTATCTCTCTCAATTAAGATTATCAAAAAGATTTTAAAAAAACATAATTTTCACTTCTCTCAACATTAATTTTTTGCTCTCGTAAGTCATCTCGAAGGTAACGTCACATCCAAAAAAAAGATGTTAAAAAAAGAAGAAGAAAATAAAAAGAAAAAATTCTTTAATCAACAAAACGCACAGCAAGATTAAACAAATTATCCTTTTGCTTCTTCAAAAGATTTTAATGAGTAGTAAGTCTCGGTGCTTTGGCACTATATCCTTTAAACATCCTCTCTCTTACCCTTTAGCTCCTAAAAGTAATGAAGAAAACGCCCAAGTCCATCCAAGTGAAAAGACCATATAGCTTATGCAAGCGCCAAAACGTCGAAAAGACTCTTTTTTACTTCTTCTATCTATCTTTCTTTCTTTCTCTTTCTTACTGCGACTAATGAAGTCCATCCGTGTTGCTATGCTTTTATATAACAGTCTAGTATGAATTCCATGAGCTACTGCCTTCTGCTGCTAAACTTCCTGGCGCCAGTAGAAGAAACTCACAAGATGCTATTTATAACGAGAAAGGAGAGATAAAAGAAATCCTCTTGTGGCCAATGTACAATAAAAAAAAAAGTATATGCTTGCGGCTTGCATTGAAAACCATTGACTTTTCAAAAGCTAACTTGTTTTGTATGCTTTGACCGTATACTGTCAGATCGCGCTCGTCTTTATATATATTTATTCTTTATAAAGTATAATGAAAAGGCGTTCTCGTTGCTTCAGACATCAACCGAGAAAAAAAAATGGCCAATCGTGTCAATTTAGCTAAGTAGCTGAAAAATAAAAGCCGCTACGTACGCTGACTTGAACTACTTAAAACCATATTTCCTAATCTTTTTTCATCCTGATTCCAGTTTAAATTCCATCCGATACTTTCTTATTTGATACTTGTATTTTTTTTTTTCGTTCTATATATTATTTAAAGCTATTCTTTAAATAAATCTTACGGAGCATATTGAGGTCAAATTTTATTTAATGTTCCAAGTTTATATTGATTATATAAAAATTGATACTCCACTATAAAAATTCATTGTTATAAAATCAATAAACCTTTAAAAAAAATTATCGGTAGTAAAAAAAAAACAACCACTTTTTTTCTAAACACTGACGTAACAACAATTTTTAACAAGATAAATTAAATTTTATTTTTTTTTTATTTTATTTCTACTTACAACTTGTTCGTTTATGAAAACTAAAGGCGCTCAAGTTTTAAGGATACCTGACACTTGAAAGAGATTCGATTAATTAACTACAGCGCCCAGCGCGCCTTAATTATTTTTTTTTTTTAAATATCCGTTTAATTTTTTCCTTCGGTGAAATGAAACTTAATTTTTTTTTCAACAAGATTTTCTTTCCTAGATTATTAACGCTTTAACTAAATATTGTACTAATAAAAAGCACAAGGATAATTATGCTTGCGTTTAAAAGATAATCAAACTTATTTAAAGAATTAATATTTTAAACTTTGATGTACTTTGGAAATATTCTTCAGAAAAATTGTCCTTTTACTTTAATGTTATTCATAGCTAAAATTTTTTTAAATTAAAAACAAAATTTTTTGTGATTAATAATTATTTAAAAGTTTCATAAAATAAATCGGCTATTAACATAAATTACAAAAAAAATATTTTGATAAAATTGATTGTCGATCTTTTCTATTTTATAAAATAATTTTTTAAATAAGTATTTGTCAAAAATAAAACTTAAATAGGATTAAAGCACACCTTTTAAATTCGCAATAAAATAACTATATAGTAATACGTTTATTTATAAGTTGCAGATTTTTCTTATTAAATTTTTAAACTACTAATTGATAATAATATTGATAATAACGGTAGTTTCATATTTTTAAATTCTTTACATCTAATCAAATTTTATTTGTTTTTTCTATTCATTCCTAAAATCATTTAATTTATATGGAGTTCGATTACATTTATATGATAATCATAATTTCAGTCTAATTTAAAATGAATAATGAGCCGGTGAGTGGCTCAGTCGGTAGAACGTTGGATTCGTAATATCGGGGTTCTGAGTTCGAATCCCACTCTCGGTAGCCGATTGATACAAGCACAACTGTACGTTACATGTGCTTCGTTCATAAACACACTTACGAGCTCTGTCGCCGATTAGCATTCCAAATAGCATAAATTTAGCGACGTTTAAGAGAAGAAAAAAAAATAAAATGATAAATCTAACAAATAAATTTGCTGTGTATATTTTTTCCTCCCAAAAGAAAGAAAAATGAAAAAAGAATTTAAAAGACATTTAAATAAATAAATTTATCAAATGTACAGCTTAAATACATGGCTCTCTCGTTCGTTTATTATACATAGTGTCCAAGCATGCAATATTTCTCTCGCTATATACTTCGCAACATAGAAATTTTGCAAGCGTCAGCTACGCATCAACATGCTACTGTCGTTTATATACCCTTGTATACGTATGTATACGCTTTTGGTTTAGCCTCATATCGTTTTATCTCCTTCTATTCCTATATAATAATTAATACGTAAAGCTTGTGTGTGCAACGGAAGCATAACACTGCGTGTCGCGCACTGACACGATGAATATCCGATATATGCGTGTACCTAACATTTTCGAAAGTGTTCAAGATTTTCAGATATGAGGCAAGGTTTATTAAATCATTTTTTAACCTATGCTCAGTTTCCAAATAATTTATAGATTATTTGGAAATCGAACAGATTATTACTAAAAGTTATTAATGATGTATTGCGCTAGTTAACGAACGAATTAGTAGAAAATCATAATGAGTTATATGAAATTAATTAGGCAAATTATATTAATTGATGTATATGAATATTAGATAGGAGGAAAAATGGTGAGAAAAATATATTTTAAAACAATATGATTTTTCTTTTTTAATTTTCAAAATTATAAGAGAAATATAATAAAAATTATTCTATTATTGCATCAAAGTCAAAATTGAAAATTTTTCTGACTTATTCAGTTCATTGTGGCTTTTAATGTAATGAATTCATTTCTGATATTATCTAATCTAAAAAAATTTTTAGAGCATAAAGGGTAAGTCGTAAAATGCAATTTGCTTTAGAATGTTTTATTGGCTTCCATATAACTAAAATAGCCATTTCAATTTTCCTCTAATTAATTTAACTGCACTTATTATCAAAGTTTGTTTCTAAATTATGATTACATATTCTATATGATTATTTAAAAAAGTATGTTTAATTATATTTTTAAATTTTCATAATATTTTTATTAATTTTTAAAATAAACATAAATGTTTACATAAATAAATGTATAATATAATAAGATTATATTTCGTTAATTAATCAAAAAAATAAAAAATAAACAGAAAGAATGAGTTACAAAAATTGTTTGTATTTGACAAATAAAAATTATTAACTTTAATAATGTTTTATTAATGAAAACAGGAATTCAATATTGTATTTAGCGAGAAAATGATAAAAAATGCAATAACCAAACTATACTTTGTAAAGATTTTCAATTCAATTTTTAATTAAAAAAGGCTTTGATATTATTTGTATGTATGTGAAAAATAATCCCTATAAATTATAAAAATGTACGTCACAATGTTTACCGTTAATCCAAATTAAATTATTACATTTATTTGACCCTTACTCGTCACACAGGGGTCATTTGCACCCGATGATTTTCTGCAAATTCTCATTCTTTTTAAATTTTCTTCGATATATTAATTTTTTTAATAACTAAATTTAATGTTTTGGCTATATAACCTACACTATTTTAAAAAAAATACATTTTTAAGAAGCTCTAAAAAAAATCAAGTAAGAATATTAGATAGTTTATTTTTTTATAACGATTTTTGTCACCGAGGTGCATGCGATCCCAGTGTGCCGAGTACATGATTTCACAGAAGTGTGACAAGTAAGGATTAATTACATTTATTTAATCAAATTTACTTTATTAAGATTGTTGACTACACTGTTAAAAAAAACATGAAAATTTAATGCAGAACTGGAAGCTTGCTTCAAGCGTGTACATGAAAATTAATAATTTTACCGTAATTTTAATGTAAATGTGCATCAAATTTAAAGTAAAAATATAAATTTCATAAATGTACTGGAAGCAAAATTCAATTTTTTTTAACAGTGTATGATTCTTATATCTAAGTTTGTAAAAAAAAACGTAATTTATTATCAAGATATATTCGATCAATTGTTAAAATACAGAGCAATCAAGTGAAATATATCATTTTTTTATTATAATTGATGCAACTATACTCTGAAAATTTTTGTGCTATTTTAACATACGCTTATGTTCTAGATAAATGACATACAAAATTTATGTTGGAAATAACAAACAAATCGTATCTAAATTTTTTAATTAAATTTTTATTGCAAAAATTTATGGATAAAAATTAATAGGATAATTGGACTAATTTTAGAAATGATTTTTTATGTAACCAATAGAAATAATATACGCACACAAAATTTTGTATAACCGAGAGGATCTGAAAAAACTCATCAATAAATGAAAATTGATTGATTATCTATCAATTAAAATTTTTTTATTTAACAATCATTACATATGTAACTTAATATTAATAATCTAAGCAAGCATAACTAATTTTGCATGAAAAGAAATGTTATTAAAAGATAGTGCTAAGGAAATCAAAATTTATTTTTATTTCTTAAAATGCAAATTGTTTCTTTTTTTACACTTTATTGTCTGTTTTAGCGGAAGAAATATTTAATTTTTGGCCCGCTTGTCGAGTTAATAAAGTGACCATTACTGTTGAGCTAAGAATAAAAATTGCGCTCACATGTTTTTTACCTCTAAAATGGTTTATTTTAATTAAATTCATTAACGCGATGTTATTGAATATATTTTTAAATAATACGAAAATTTTTTTTTTAAATGCTTTTACAAATTTAATTATTTTTCAGAACGAAATATTGTTTATTTTTACATTCTACTAAAAATTCATTAAAAAAAAATTTAATAAGATATTAAATTCCAAAATTCATTTTTCACATTGAAAAAAATAATTAATGAAATGTAAATTAAATCACCTAACTAATAAAAAAAACCTAAATTATAAAAAAAAGAAATTAAACACGTAAGTATAACTAAATCATTCATGCCGAAACATGAAAAGTGTACGCTCCATATCACTGCAACTCACATCCTGTGAAAATTGTAGCAAAGCATATGCTTACTTGCTTCTCTCTCTCTCTCTTTCTCCCTACGTGTTCTTCATATACGAGTTGAGTTTATCGGTCATTAAAAGCATTGAATAACCGTGTCGATGGCTCCCATCCAATTAAAGAGCTTTTGTA
Organism: Anastatus disparis; assembly: GCA_017163975.1. Lineage (NCBI taxonomy): Eukaryota > Metazoa > Arthropoda > Insecta > Hymenoptera > Eupelmidae > Anastatus > Anastatus disparis. The sequence continues at coordinate 19,878,526 of JAFFSR010000227.1, read as the reverse complement.
TATAACGTGCATAACATGCCGATCGTCAAGTCTTCCCGTCATGTCACATTTCTTGATGTTTCCTTTTTCTTTTTAATTTTTTAATCGCTAGTTTTTAATGTACAGACTTGACGATGTTCATTGAATTTCTCTGTAAATGGTATAGAGATTCGTTAGTTATTTATTTCATTTTCTTTTCCTGTTTAATTATTAAATGAACGTTATTGATTGACTCTGTGTATTTTTTTTTTAATGCAGAAATTATAATTTAGATAATATTATAATTAAGATTTTATAACTTTTTCGATTTGTTTATGTAGTAATTTATTCTGATATCTTATTATGGATCAAAATGTCATTTTCAAAATCAATTTTATATTCTAAATAAAAACATGACAGTAATTAGAGAATTAACTATTTTGTCTGGAATAACATTAAAGTAATTATATTTTATGAGAAAAGGAATAATTCTATCGAAAAAAATACGTCGATATTGAATTCATTTATTAAAAATTTCTAATGCTACATGTAAAAAATCATTTTTAATATGCAAAACTTGACTACGATACATAAAAAAAAGTAATGAAAAAACATTTTGTTTAAGCCATTGTTATTTTAAATGTTTAAAGGTTTGCACGGATAAAGCCGCTAAATACCTACTACATTATGTAACATTGAATCTCGTTAAACAAAAAACAATGATTTGCCGAAATGCTTTAAAATACACGATTAAAATCACTGTCAAATTAACTTTTTACCCTTTGTGAAAATACAACAGCCACTTTTTATCAACGCAAAATTTACAAGCTTTATATTTTCAAAACATTAAACATCATTTTTTTTTATATTTCTTGTTCCTGCTCAATTCGTATGTAAAAAAAGGAAACGAAACAAAACCAGGAAAAAAAAGCCTTTACATTTTTTAAAATAAAAAAACTATTTGAAAGTTGTATATGTACATATTGCGTATTCGAAATATTTGAAACCCGACTAGTAAGTGTACTTTTGTCTTTTTTTTTATTCAAACTAAAAATTAAATTGGTTTTGTATACATTTCTATATATGTATATTTCTGGTAAAATTTGCAAATATGAAAAAGTGATTCATGGAAATATTCATGTCTTCACAAACCGATGAATAGTTTTTAATTGATTTCAATATTTAAATCTAAATTGAAACATTTGTTAAAAAAAAAACTTTTAAAAAATTCATCGATAACAGAGGAAATGTTTAATTAAACTATTTTATACGGAGAGAAATCATATAAGTAAAACTACTATATTCCGTTGTAACAGTGAGACATGCTTGATTTTGTAAAAAAAAATTATTTTATGTATATGGTAAAAATGGCTATGCATATATTAAAAATTAACATAAAAAAATTTGTTTTATGCATAAATAACGTTAGCTATACTATATCTAGCAATTTTCATCATATATATCGAGTAATTTTCATAGAAAATCAAGTATGTTCCATCTGCTAAAAATTTACCCACTTAAAAAGATTATAAGCCGAAAAATAGCATTAAATTCATTTTTACTAGAGATTAATTAGCTAAAGAAATTATTTTGAGCAAGGCAGTTATAAGGGAATATTGTAATTTTACCCGTGGAATTTCTTATTCCTACACGGAAAGAAATTTGGGATTAAGTAAACTTCATGTGCTCATTTATTTTAACTCGAGTATAGAATCATACGAAGAAGAAAAATCTCGGATATAAGTCACTAGACTACAAGTTGGAATAAATTTAACTTCACTTTGTACATGCAGAATATTTTTAAATCTCGGAATATAGTAATGTCCAACTTAACGCTTCTCCAACTCGACGTCGTACATATGGGAACTCCAAACGTTGAGATTCCGAATATCCGAGTTTCTCGGAGTTACGCGAACGTTTAACTACACCTTCTCTGCTATTTAACAGCGAGTTAAGTAATGTAAAGCTTGTTTACTGTGAACTCGATTTTTCTCGGATTTTGTACAACGCCAAACTTCTTTCCGTGTACACAGTATTATTCTCCAATAATTAAAAATAATTCCAAATTATAATCTCTTATTTTATATATTTATAAAATCAAAAGAAAAATTAAAGTTTAACAGCCTTTAATAATATACATCGTAATAAAATTAAATCGTGAATTAGTTAAACTGCAATATATAATAACAGTAAAAATAATAATAATAATAATAATAATAATAATAATAATAATAATAATAATAATAATAATAATAATGACTGACTTTAGAATTTGAAAATATATAATATTGAAATGTATATATATAACGTATTATCAGCATCCTGACTGTAACAGACGTGACTGCTTGAAAATAACATATCCATTCGTCATTCAATAATATGAATACGTAAATGCATCAAAACAGGAAAATATAAATCAAATGTTTCACTTTCTCTCTGTGTGTTACCAGACGGGTATGCTGACGGTCGATATTCCTCCTGATTTCATTCCAGAAGCAACGTCTGGGGACGTTACTGTTCCAGAAGGATGGCACGTAAGCATTAAAAAAAAAGAACATATATATATACGATATTTCATCTTAAGATATTGGTTTATGTCAACTTTTTTTTCTCTTTTTTTCAATGATATTTTATGTAACTTCAAGGTCAATGATTTTGATGTATTCGATAACTAATATTTGGAATTAAATTTTTGACAAGCAATGCACTTTCGAGCTGTCAATTTTTATCGAGTAGAATAATACAGTATTTTACATTAAAATTATGTTATTCTTCGGTATATAAATTATTAGCGTACACTATACTATACAAAACTAACATTAATTATGATAATTCGCCGGATGAAGTCATAGAATATAAATGTCGCAAGAATTTTGTATATAACTTTAAATCTTTCACTGGTAAATTATTTAAAATAACGAAGAATTTCTAACTGATATGATTATAATATTCTATATTGTTTTTTCATTGTTATTAATCTTATGACTAATTTATTGAATTTCCAATAAATAACACGTTACATAAATAATAAAAATTGATGGTATTTATAGATAAAAAATCTTTAAGTTTTTAATAAATTCAATTGAACGAGAGAAAAGTAAAGGTGAAATGCACAGTTTTGTACTTTAGTAGGATTTGTCTCCTCGTTAAAGTGTTTGCGCATTATCTCTGGAATAAAGACGTAAGCTTTTTGGATTTGCTTTCTCTCTGCAACTGTTAAGTTTACTAAAGGTAGAATATCTTTCAAGGACTATGGCGCGCGCGAGAGAGTTCTTTCTCTCTCTCTCATTGAGAAATCTCGGCCAGACTGACTCGATTAAGGTCTTATCAGTTGGAGTTCGGATAAATTGGATCTCACAGTTATATATACCGGAAAGTGGGGGAGAGGGTTTCGTTCGTTTCTCTTATACCTTTTCTAGTCTTAGGAGTTTTCTTATGCTGCTGCTACTGCTACTGCAAGCTCACTAAAGCGAACTAATTTTGTTAACATCGAATTTTCAGAATGAAATAGTCACGCGGACACTGGAAAACATTGTAGGGAAAATTCTTCTTTTTAAGAAAAACCATTTTAGAAGTTGCCATGGTGTAATGTTACTTTAACTTAAATAAGACATTGTTTTTTCTTTGAATACTGTTGGAAAAGTTTATAAAGATAAAATATCTTTTAAACAAAGAATTAATTTATTTATTATGTGATAGAATAAAAGCCTTTAAGTTTCGGTAATTTCATAGAATTTTCTTTTATGACGTGATTTTATTATAAATTTTATGACCCAAGATTCAAATAATACAAAATAGATTTAAATCGAATGAAAATTATGATTGAAAAATATTTTTATTTGTCGAAAGTTTTAATTTATTCATCAAATGTATCTATGAAGTAATAGAACAAATTTTCAATTACCTTGATAGGTTGGAACGTTCTAAACATATCAAAGATATTTTTTTTTAACATTTTAAAATATTTTTATCATGTTCTGTATTTATTTAAAATTGCAAATTTTTAAATTTACAGAAAAATTTTTTTCATATTTAAATTAATGAATTGCTATGACAATGAACAATTTTTTATCCTTTTCTAGATTTTTAAAGGTAAATGACTAATTTCTACATTTATTAATATCATCAAATACGTTGATCATGAAAATTTACATAGAACGTATAAAATAACGTTTCATAAACGTGAATAAATGAAACTATTTCAATTTTTCCTCATCATATTAGCAGCAAAGAAAGAAAAAATAAAAGAAATAAAATTACATTGAAGAATCTAACTGAAATTTTCAGGTAAAGTTAAAATGTCGTGCTACTGGTAGACCTCCTCCAAAAGTCAGTTGGCGTAGAGAAGATCAAAAGGAAATAATTATTCGAGAGCCTTTACATGATAAATCAACCAGTTCCAACGAAAAGGTCAAAGGTAAAATTACAATTCTAGATGAATATTGAAAAAAAAGTATTATAATTTAACATCAATGAAAAAAATCTTCGTTTTTTTTTTAAATTTTTATTATTATTACTCGCTAGATTAACTTTAATTGTTATTCAATTTGTATAACTTTCGTGAAAAGGTGTACTTTACGCCCGATATCGTACAATCAGACACTTTTTTAAATTCTTTTTTTTTATTTGAGAAATAAAATAGACAATGAAATGATAATTGCCACTGTAAATTTTATTGACTTTTTATACATAACAACAGATATTCTCAATTTACTCGGCGAGAAAAGTATCGATTTGTGATACCTAAAAAATTCAACAACGCTCATTTAATTGCTTTTACGTCCTTCTAACGAAATATCGCTTTTTTTCTCTCTCTCTCTCTCTATCCTTTTTTTTATCCATGTTTATAATTTGAAACGAAATCGTCGTGTGCGTCAGTCAAAGTTGAGCTTGCCAAATCAAATTTCCGCTTGCGCGAGCTCAGTTAAATTCCAAGCTTTTCTATTCGTCTATATACCAAGAGAGTAGATTTGCATAATTAGGAGAATATAACTCGCTTTTCAATCGTCCCGTCAACGGATTTAAAATAAAAAAATTATCCGGAAAAACAGTGTTATTTTTTTCAATTCTATATATTATTATTCTTTTTATTTGTATTATTATATGCTTAATCAAAGCCCCTAACAACACAAAAACGTTTCAAAAACGTTTTTGAAACGTTTTTCGGTAAACTTATATACGTTTGTAAATTTCGACAAAAATACATATTCAAAACGTTTTTAAAACGTAAAATATGTCCGCATATTTTAGATTCTCAAGAGTAATGTAACGTTTATGGAACGTTTAAGAAACGTTTAGAAAACGTTTTCTCGATGAAAATTTACGCAAGCTCAAATATCCAAACGTTTCCTTAACGTTTAAAAAACGTTTTATTTGGTAAAATTTTTTTCTCTATATAATAATTTTTTAGAATAATAAAATAAAACGTTTAAAAAACGTTTTAGAAACGTTTGGAAATTTAAGCCAACGTATTTTTTCACCGAGAAAACGTTTTCTAAACGTTTCTTAAACGTTCCATAAACGTTACATTACTCTTGAGAATCTAAAATATGCGGACATATTTAACGTTTTAAAAACGTTTTAAATACATATTTTTGTCGAAATTTATAAACGTATATAAGTTTACCAGAAAACGTTTTTAAAACGTTTTTGAAACGTTTTGTGCTGTTAGGGAGCCCTACAAGTTAAAGGGAAAAGAAAACATGTATTATATTATAATTTCTTTTTATATATATTTTTTTTCTCTTTGTTGTTACAGCACACAAAGTCTTTGAATGGATAGGCGAAGAGCTTACACTATCAAAGATCAAACGAGATCAGATGGGTGTCTACCACTGCATTGCAAGTAATGGAGTACCGCCGAGCATCAGCAAACGTATAATTGTCGACGTACACTGTTCGTATATAAAAAAAAAATTTTCTTTTATTCTTTACAGACTCTAACAATTTGATTTTTTTCTTGTTTTTCTTGCTAATTTTATGATTGTTAAGCATTTTATAATATGTTGTTGAAAGAATTACGTTTGACACCTTTTTATTATAGTGTAAACTCAATGAAATTTTAAATTAACAAATTTTAATTTAGTAATAGTTGAATTGAAAATAATTATAAAAGAATAAAATTTTATTGATAAGAATTAATAAGAACTCAGTTTTTGATTTTCAAAGATGTTTGTTCAATAAGTTTATCACAATCTTCTGTATACAATAACGTCCTTATTAAAAAAACTAATGACTACTAATCACACCATCATTTTCTATGTCAATCCATATATATTTCCATAAAATGGGCTTAAAATTATTTTTATTTCACATATTTCAAATTAATGTCTGTTTTAAAAAAAAATAAATTACAATTGATGCATAGTTTCGAAATTGTATACACACATATCAAATTTCTGTATTTTTGTTTTTCGATAGTTCCACCAATAATACACGTGCCGAATCAACTGGTCGGTGCACCACTCGGGACAGACGTCGTGCTTGAATGTTTTGTCGAAGCCTCTCCGCATTCGATTAATTTCTGGCTCAACAGTCACGGTGAGGTTTCTCTATATTTTTCATTTTATTTCCTTTTTATTTTTTGTATTCCGTTGCACCGATAAAACGCATCGTTATTCTACGCTAAATTTACAAGAATGGACTTCATAAAATTTTTTAATGACCAATTGATTGTAACAAAATTGATCGTGAAATAAATTTTTTTAATGATGTAGTCATTAATGACTGTTAAAGATATTGATTTTTCTAAAGCAAGTAATATCTATTCTCCTTTAGTTGAACATCAGTTTTGATTGTATAATTTATCATTTTATTGTCATTAATTGATAAATTCATAGGTTTTAACATTTAAATTAAGCGTAGGTCACAGCTTATTAATTAATATTAAAATGACGCTGAATACATTAAAGTTTATATTCCATTTTAATCAGAGTATTTAATTTTTATTTGTAGTATATGAGAATTTTTAAAATTATAAAATAATCATCTGTAAAATTGTGGAAATTAAAATTTACATTTTATATTCATATCCCATAATACTCTCATAATTATGTTAGATTTAATTTTACATTTTATATACATAACCCATAATACTCTTAAAATTATATTAGATTTAATTTTACTAATGAAAATTTGCTCTATAATATGTGATTTATTAAAATAATTCATCGTTTATTAAAAGGAGGATACTTATGAGGTGATTTGTAGAATCTTAATATTAAAAAACTATAATCTTTTAATTATTAACAAATTCATGAAGTTTTACAAAATTAAAACTATATTAATTAATATAGTATCAAAACAAAAAAATATTTTATTATTTTATTATTTGTTCCAAAAGTCTGACTACATCTTGATTTTTTTCACTTATTTTTGCAATTTTTATCATTTTTTTTCTCGGATTTCCTTTCATTTCTCCGATTAATTTTTTTTTATAATCATATTTTCATTAAACATAAGCATTAATAACAGTTTTGTACATTTTGTTGCGTTTTGTTAATTGTTACGAGTTTAAACTCCTATTGAGGAAATATATAGTTATTAAACAAGTGCGTAATAAAAATGCTTTTAAGAATTTAATTTACATAGCGATCTCTGGTGTCGTATCTTTGTGATGAACATTGAATACTTGTGGTTACCAATCTTAATCAATTAATTAAACAGATCACATAAATATATCCTTAACGAAAAACACACCAATTTGAAAGTGATGGTAAACTTAATAAAACTTTTCATTTAGTAAAAATATTATGACAGTTCAAAATTTGAACTTAAAATTATTACTCAGCATACGCAGCAATACTAAAACAGGTTTTTCTTTCATAAGGAATACAAGATGCGGATTCTTTAATAGCATCCGCATCCATATCCACGTAGTGAAAGTTTGCATTTCCAGAAAAAAAAATATTCTTAGCAAATTCCTTTTTATTTATAATAGAATACACAGAAAATAAATTAAAATCTTACAATAAATCATTATTAAATTTTAAACGAATCTCATTATTTTTCCCTTCTTATTTTAGCTACAACAAAATCATATCAAATGAATTTTAAAAATTCTAAGAATTCATTTTCAATTAGCAGAATATTAACTAAAATAATAGTATCTTATATATTGAATAGATATCCAAACGCTAACTCAATATCCAATTGTTTGGCAAGCCGCAAGTCTTGAAACTGAACTTTCTAGATCGCAAACTTAATTAACCAAGGTAACAGGCATAGAGATCGATCCTTTAAAGACAATTATTACTCAATTCTCCATCAATTTATACTCTTCTTGCCACTGTAACTTAATATTAAAGACCACTATTTAAGATTTGATTTTCTACATTAAATTATTACTAAAGTTAATAAATTTATCAAGCGAAATTCGATAAAGTTTATAGTTAATTTTTTAAACTTCATTTTAAATTACTTATCAATTTATTTAAACAAATTATTATATACGTATAAATATACACGCAAATTGTATTTTAATTTGAGGCCAATGATCGTTCACTTTTAGTGCACGAATTTCTACGAAATTGAATGCTGTAAATTAATTAATTGATATATATCCAGGTCATGAAATTCAATTATTTTTAATATAAGTAGAATTAAAGTTTATTTCGTTAATTAACATTTCATGATGTTTATACGTGCAATTTATGTTACATAATTATTCATTTTTTTCAAACAAACATCTCTATTTTATTTTATTAATATTAGAAGTGATAAGTATGCTAATTATTTCGAATTAATATTAAATGCTTTTTTCTTATTCCAATTTACTCAGTAGTAAAAGATTAAAACTATCGAATTAAGTGTACTTAACACCAGACAAAGATTAAAAAACATAAAATATTTCACTTATAATCCTTTCAATAAAATAAACTAATTCTTAAAACAATTATACTTCCAAGCTCAATAACCATTTTTGTAGCTCTTCCTATTTTCATTACATTTATGTATATTAATACAGGCAAAAGAGTCATTAAAAAGATAATAATAAGAAAAAAAAGCAGAAAAAAAGTAGACTATAAACGAATGAAACCGCAAGAACAGAATTGCAACGCGTTAGAAAGGAAAATATCTCGAGTTCTCCACATGTATGTGCATTACATGATATATAAAAAAAAAGAAAGAAAGAGGATAAAAAAAAGTATCTAAAGGCACGTGCCCTATACCCTCCGGAGATACACACAAGACCGCAACGTTATAAAGCCGCACGAAGTTTATTAACTCGTACAAGCTTTCACAACGATCGATCCCCAGAGAAACTAGCGCTGATAGTGATATCCTTTTCCTACCCAGGTTATGTTTTCACACTACTACAAAAGCCGATCATCTCTGAGCTTTTTTTTCCTTCTTCTTCTTCTTTTCTTTTTTTTTTCTTCTTCTGAAACTGCACGGTAAATTGTTCGGAAGATGGGGGAAATGGTAAAAATAAGAGTAGTACGAGGATGTGAGAGAGCTCAAGCGGAGCTCAACAAGTGCGAAGAGCTAGAGTGTGAAATGAGTGGTTTGGGAGAGCCTGTGCTTGTTGATTTTTAAAATTGTTGATGTTTAATTGCTTTTATTTTGATTTATAGATGAAAAATAAATTTTTTTCATCTTTATTGATCAGTTTTCATATCATAATTATGTTACTTAAATAGATAATAAGTACCGTAAAAAGGGGCGAAGGTAGTATACGCGTAATTATGTATTACTTAAATAGGTAATCATGTACATTTGAATGTATAATTATATACATTTTGTATAGAAGAAAAAAAATTGTTTAATATTTTTACAAATTGAAATATATCTGCAAAGTTTTCGAAAGAAGAATATCTTGTAAATATTTTAAAAGTACAGTACTAATATTTTATGAATATTTCAAAAATATTATGTTCTACAAGAGTGTACTGAATTAATTTTTAACGTATAGAAAACAAATTTTGTTTTCAACGTAGTTTTATAATAAATTTTTAATAACAATTTTTTTTTTCAAAAAATAAATAAAACAATCTTTATCAAAATTGGTACATATTGATTTTTCGTCGACGTTATTATTTTTGGAATATTCGTTGAAATTAATATTTAAAATTGGTATTTAGTTCATCGTATCAACTTTATTTATTTTTTTATAAACAAACTCAAAAACGTATTAAAAAAAAGAATTAGGGCAGTTTTAAAAAAAATCTAAAATATGCATCCAAAATAATTAAATAAATCATTTGAAAGTATCATTCTGACATAGATTCTCGACTGTAATATAATATTCTCTTTGTCAAGTTTCTAAATTCAAAACTTTTTAATTGCCATTCAGAATAATCAAATTTATCTCAAAGTTTTTAGTCTTTCGTGAATAATATTAATTTTTCAACTAATATATATACAGAGAGATTTTAATAAAGTTAATGGTAAAAGGTAATACCTTTTTTGTTTAAAAAATAATATTTTATATTGAAATTTCGATATAACTTTAATATTTCATAATATCACGATTATCCCTTTATACTTTGGCTCGGACGATCCCCATATCTCGAGCATCCTAAAACTTAGCCTTCTATCTTTTGCTTATATTCGCCGTATATACTCTTTCTCTAACGATTAGCCTGCAGTCCAGTGTTTCATCATCACTTTGCTTAACCTCCGCTCAAACGTCTGGAAACTCAAGCTCTTCATAATACAGTATATGTGTGTGTGTGTATATACATGTATAAATGAAGATAGTTCAGCATCCGTAATGTGATAATGCGTAAACATGAGACAGCTGAGTGAGATATACACTAAAACGAGCTTATCGTCTATATTGCAGCTTGGTTAAAGAGCCGTTTATACACCAGTAGTATGACTTCCGTGGAGAAGTCTATAATATGTGCATATATATATATATATATATATATATATGTTGAGAATGAATTTGACTAAACTATAAAGTCAATGTATATAGAGAAATTTATTGAGTTTACCAGAGGAATCCCTATGCCAGCGTTGACCACTATTACATATTCTATCGCTCTCTTTTTCGTTATATACTAATTCAGTTACTTGGACTTTCTGATAACTATACTCGTGTAATTTCTGGGCTTTCTGGATTGCTGTATCTTTCTTTAGTTAATTAACTTTGATTAATTGAGAGTTTTGCGATTTAAAAAGATTTATTATAGAATTATAAAAATATGTTTTTAAAAAATCTCAAACAATATTCGAAATCGCTGACGGTTTTTGTTAAAACTGAAAAAAAATATTCTTTGGATAAATCTAACAATGATGTAAAAAAATGGTTATGTTGCCGGTTAAAGTCTGAAGACTGTTTGAAAAATACATATTTTGACACGTGTATTTGGAAAAAAGTACGTAGTGCAACTAAACTTGTAAAATAGCAAACAGTTCAAAATCACTTTTTTGATTACTTTCATTTTGATCCATTGAATAATATATGTCGCAAATTAAATTTCAAAGGAAACTTTGATTAAAGTCAAATAAAAAACTTTTCGAATAACTTTATGTTTCTTATGCGCATCTTTTTACTCAACTTTTTACTTAATATACGTTAAAACATTTTTCAAACAAAAAAATCTGAAAATTCAAAAGAAAATCATTGGAGCCCTTTGATATATCTAACTTGGAATAGCATCAAACGTATGAGATATCTTAAAAATTATAATTTTAAAAATTTGCATCTTATATTTAGTAAATATAATTGAATATTCATATGAGATTGAATTTATTACAAATTGAAAATTTAATTATAAAAATTAAATTTTGATGTACATCACTAATATTGCTATCTTTATTATTCATAATATGTAAACTATTAAAATTATATATTGCTATATATTTGATGTATATGCGCACAAATATATTCAAAATATAAGGATTTATTAAATTTTAATCAATGGCCAGAAGCTCTAGCGTTAGTTTACTTTCAATTAACGAGGTTTAAATAATTTAGTTCAAATGATGCGTTTTATCAAAAAGCATATAACATATGATGAAATATGATTTATACGTTTGCGGTGGAAATTCAGAGCCCTTTAATTAACGTGAAAATTTTAATAAATAATTGAATTTTCCGTATATATACATGTTAAAAGGTACAATGATCGTGTCAAATGGTCGACACGAAGTTGAAGTTGTGACAAAACCACCAGCGACAAAAGGACATCATTCTGCCGTACATCCAAATTTCAATTACAAAGTCAAAATGCTTTTAACCATACGAAATTTTACTAAACAGGACGTTGGTACCTACAAATGCGCAGCTAAGAATTCTAATGGCGACTTTGAAAGCAGCATTCGACTTTATGGTGAGACAAAAAACTTTTTTTTTATCTGTAAATATCTTCAATTTTTTTATAAACGTTTTTCAGAATTTTTAATTTTATTTGTCATTTAGGTTTCAAACAAAATAATCAAGGTTTATAATTGCATTTTCCAATTAACATATGATTTTAATAAATGTTTTTATAACGTTAGCTTATACTTTTTTAAAAATTAAAAAAAAAATTTATGCATTAAACATAGTATTAGTGAACAATTTGACAAGAAAAATGGAATAATAACATGTGCACATACGAAAAAACCATCGCCTTTGATTAAATTAAAAAATGCCATAAAACCATTTATTCATAAGTAAAAAATGCTTTGCGCAAATAAAAATTTCACATTATTTACTCATTCACTGACCTGAATAGTTCTATAGTTCTTTTGCGCATTTATTCCGATCTTCTCTTTTTCTTTTTAATAAAACTTATTAAAATATTTATGTATTGATTTTAGTTTGAAAATTATAAAATTCAACTGCAGTTAATAAAAGATATCAATATATTGATTTATTAAAATAATCAAGGAAAATTTTTTTTAATCCATTATTTTATTTTCATTATATTCAAAATCATTATAAACATGAATAATTCTTCAAGAAATGAAGTTGATATATACATAAATATCATCTAAATAAAATTAGTCGGATTATAATAATTAGTAAATTAGTATCATAATTATAAGAAGTTTAAAATAAAAAGGATTGTGAAAAAAAGTTATTTTAAATTCGTTCTCATTGTTTAAAATGCTCTGGTCAAATGAAAGAAATAGATTCAATAATTAGAAGTCTCAGTGGCTCAGTCGGTAGAGCGATGGATTCATAATCTCGAGGATTCGAGTTCGAATCCCGCTCTCGGTGACCGATTGATACAAGCACCACTGTACGTTACATGTGCTTTGTTCACAAACACACTTACGACTTCCGTCGCTAATTGACATCGCTATAATAACATGGTTATAACGAATTAAAATAAAAAATAATTTTCTCTCTGAAATCTCGTGCATATTTATGTTTATTATTTTACTAATATTTTTTATGATTCACATTTGAATAAACTATTTTTTTTTCATTTTTAATTATGAATAGAAAGACATTTTTTTAAATTAATTTTATGACACTGGATGAATAAATTATTTGTCCGTATAAATTTACGTATGTGTTTGATATTTAGCTACATACTTCAAAATATTAGAAGTCAGATGCTAAACAAAATCGGTGTAATATAACTAAGTCAGTTTATTTATAATTAATTATTTCATAAAATCATAAATTGCTTTATAAGAATTATTTAACCTATTTCTATTACCTGACCAGGAGTATAACCGAATAAAGCAAATAGTTTTATAAACATTCATTTCATGACCTGAGTTTCAAGAAATCAATACATTAAAAACATCTTGAATCGATAAATTTATTAAAAATACATCGAGAATTATTTCTCAAACCGTTTATAAGCCTGAAATTAAGATGAAAATCACGGTAAATAGCTGCTTCAAAAAGTTATATCGTGTAATACAAAATAAATCATGTTTACAATAAAGTAAATATAAATAAGTGTATGCATTTGTGAAGAAAAGGTACTATTTAGTTTTAAATTGGTACCAGTAGCTTGTATTTTAAAAAAGTGAATTAGTAATAAATGAAAATAATAAGCTATATAATACACCAATATTTCCATCCTATGCATTTTAAAAATTTTTATTCATGAACATGATATAAAATTCAATTTTTCGACCTACTTTGTGAACATGAAATGCAATCTTAAGCCTGCATAAATGATGCTTATTGTATACAAACAGTGACCAAAAGCTTTTGATTTCATATCGCTGACCCTTGTGTTTTGCAGTTTTTACTCATAGCAAATAATTTCTTTTAGTTCTATTTCAACAATAATGATCATTTCATAAAATCGAAAAATCAAGCCAAAAGTAAGACATTTATACCTGAACAATAATGGTCACTTTATCAATTCGAAAAGCGGGCTGAAAGTAAGATATAACTGACTTACAAATTTTAGTGAGAACAATAATACATTATGCAACTAGGGAGTAAAGTCTCATATTTTTCCTGAGGGAGAAATTAGAACAGAAATAGGCTACCTTATTAACTCGAAAAGTGGGCCGAAAGTAAGATATGAAGAAATAACCATTTCTCCCGCTAATTTTAAAACTTATAAAATTGAATAGACTTGAATTTTTTTATTAAATATTAATATTAAATCATTGTTGAGGTAGGAATAAAGCACAATATGCAACTCGGGAGTAAAGTCTAATTTTTTCCTCGGGAATTTACTTCCCTTGCTTTGCTCGCTCGGGACGCAAACTTCCCCTCGGGAGAAAAATGGGGCTTTACACTCTAGTTGCATAATGTACTATTTCATCACGGGAGTAATTGAAGAATGCCTTAAATCATATGTTTGTTACCCAAGCCGAAGGAGAGAAAATTATACTATACATTCCCATTAAATTAAAAACTTATAAAATTCTATTAATTGTTTAAATTTTTATAAAATATTGATATTTCATTAATAAAATATATGAAATTCTTTTTCGAATACATTAATAAAAATGATTTATAAAGTATCAAATCTTAATAAAAATCAATGTATTATAAAATTTATATAATTCTAACGTTGAAATTTCAATTTTTTTTTCAATGGTACCTACTTTTTTTAAGTTAATAAAGTGATCACTGTTGAAGTAGGAATAAAGCTTATCATGCAACTCGAAAGTAAAGTCTATTTTTCCCTCGAGAATTTAATTACGCTTCACCCTTGGGAGAAATATGCACCTTTACTATCTATAGTAGCACAATCAAAATTAGCTGGCAGTAAAGTAGCGTATTACTGCCTGCTAAAGTAGGGATTGATATATCTGAATGATCAGATTTTGTTTTAAATTTTAATTAAAATATCAATTTTATGATGTTAAGTTAATGAAGTAGCAGTTGAATTGAAAATAAAGCAAATTATAAAACACGGAAGTTGAGACGAAGAACCACAGCGTTCGTTTCCCTTTACTTTTACAGGCTGCAAATTCTACAATAAATTTGTTCATTTGACCTATATGTATATTCGCATTTAACATTCATAAAAAATCAGATAAATTCAAATTCATATTACTATTTTAATATCAAAATTTTTTCAGCCGCATTTTATAAATCAAAAATCCAATTAAGAAATTATTTATAAAAAACTTGAATTTAAAAAAATAAACTATTTATCTTATACTATTCCAACCAAAATAAATTTCATCCAATATAAATTCTACTGTCTTTCATTTTCAAAGCACAATACATAAAATTCACATCTTGAAAGAAGAGTACACATCGCGTATCACGGGCTTACGACGTTACTAAAACTGATTCAAAGCTTTTTACCAAATATACATGTACATAAGAACATTATACTAACGTATGCATATATAGAAGAATCTAAACGAAATCTTGTCGTAAAAAAAATAAAGCTAAGGCTCCCAATTGTCATGACGGGTAGATGATTCAAGTAAAGAAGATTGTCTTATATTCGTGAGAAATAGCTAGTAGGCAAAAGACGGATATTTGTACATCTTACATGCATCCTCACTTTGCAGATTCTCTTCCTCTCTCTCTTTCTCTCTTGCTCTCGAAGCCTTTAGGGATTTTCTTCTTGTCGAGATAAGACGCGACGCCGCCGCCGATATACAGACAAAACGGCTGTACGAAAAGTACGAAAGGAAGCAGAGAGGAATTATATTTGAATCCTTGGATGTGACGCTTCAACACGACTTGTTCCATATTTATTTTCAACGTTAAATTTATATTTAGAACAAGTTTACATTCAAATAAATAATAGATTTAAAGGATATATTTTGTTATTTTTAATAAAAATAGTTTTTGTTTACTCAAGAGGATTCAAAGTTAATTTAACTTATCGTACTATTTTATCTTCAAAATATCGTATATATCATCAATTTCTATTACTAATTTATAATATAAATTTTTTTTTTTTTTTTTTTTCGATTAAATGCATGTTATTGACAACGTTGATTATAATAAGAAACTTTAAAAAATCTATACATGTAAAAAAAAACAAAGTTTCCTCAACGGATATAAAAAGTACAAGAGTAAGGAGCAATCGATACTTTTATTACAAATATTTACATAGTCAACAAGCATTCTTTGACGCCTGTCTCGACTGTACTTCCTTTCTATATAAAAAAACTTTGCCCTTCCGTATCTCTTTTTTATTTTTTTTTTACCCTTGTATCAAGCAAATTTACCGAATCAAAATTCTTTATTTCTCTCTTCTTTTTTTCTTCTTCCTCTTCGGCGTTATAACTTTATGAAGAAACGAAGTATGCAACGTCGCGACTTTATTAAATGCCGATATTAAAATTACTATATAAATTTTCGTGTCTTTTTTCTTCTTTACTTAATAATCTTGTTTTATTTTTCATCGTATCTCTATTACTACATTATTTGTTCAGCGATGAGTCTGACAATGTTTTTCTTTCCCTCAAGCAAATTATCTTTATTAAGCTTGGGAACCTTATGCAATTGTTGAGAAATAATTTGATGAAGCCAATGCAAGTATGCATATACTTTTTATGTTTTTTTTTTCTTTATTTGATTAAATATTTCGGCTACATAGTCTTTTGACATTTTTAGTTTTTTTTTAAGGAAAAAAAATAGAATAAGTGAAAGAAAGATTTAACAAAATTAGTCGCCTTGAGTTTATTTTTCTTTTCTCGTTTACCTAGCTTTATTGTTTTTTTCTTTCTTTTTTTTACTTTTTTTAAAAAGACTTGTTTTAACGGTATATTTTGCTAATTAGTTTTACGGGATTACAATTACAAATTTCGCTTTGTCTTTCTTAAGTGGGCTAAGCAGATACGGGCGTGAGTTTTCAACGGTTGCCAAGGAAATTATTTAAATAGTTCGAATATACATTTTTTTTACTTGTATTTTTAACATTCGAAAGTAAGTTGAATTCGTAAGATAAAAGTCGAAGCTTTTTTTATTTTTTATATTCATTAACTTTTGCGTTGAATTCATGAAACGAATACGTGATATTAATTATCCAAATTTTAAAATATACTTTCGCTGTTTTAAAAATTAAAGTTTTTTGAAAAATTATTTTCTCCAAGTCTTTTGTTCTTAGTCATCAAGGTAGTTTAAATTAGTGGTGAAATTTTAAACAGAGTTTCTTGCTTAAATAATTTACATTTGATTACAAATATGCTTTTATATTTAATTTTGTTGTTTTGTCCACTAGAGAGGGATTTACATTTAACAATTAACTTTTTACGTCTATATATCTTCCAAAGATTTGCTTTTTGGTTCTAGTAATTTGTGTTTTTTAACACCAATCTGTCTAAGATAATATCTTACTGAAAATGGTCAAATAAACAATCTCGTGTCCAAAACAAATGAAATTTGATATTTTTTGGGTCTGTATATTTTAAAATAAATAATTACTTCAGAAGATACTTTGTGAAAAGTTATTTTCTCTAAGTTATTTTATACCCTTCAAAACCAATATTTATTACAAAATTCATCTATAATATTCGTATTGTTTTAAAATAAACATAATGATCATATTAACCTTTTCATGAAAATATTTAAAAATATGTGTGTGCAGATATTATAATTATGTTTATAAAGTACTTTAATAAATTGAGTAAAAAAACACCAGCACTCACTTCTTCACGTAAAATACTTTAAATTTTAGTTTATACAATAAATATATATCTTTCATAAAAGATATTCATATAATTTTTTACATTTTTTTAACAGGACAAGCATATAAACTCTTCTTTTATTAAAGTTTATATATATGCAAATATTCAAATAATTATTGCAAAGTAATTTAAGCGAATTAAGTAAAAATAACACCGATATTTGCTGTTTCAGAAAAAATGCCATGAATATTACTTGATACGATATACTGCTATACATAAATATTTATATTATTAGTTTATCATTCATTAAATTAACTGTTTGAAAAGTATTTTTCAGTCTATAACTTATGTAGATTAATACCCGAACCAAAGCCGTGAGTGACAAACCCGTGCTGTGAGGTCGTCTTTTTACCTCCCGTGATGCTTATACTATTTTTCACCATAGCCTGGCCGAAAATACCACTTTCGCTCTTGGCTCCGAAACGCAAAAATGATATTTTCGACCCGGGTATGATGCAAATATTAAACGCACTACGGGAGAAAAATGCCGATCGCACAGTGCTGATTCGGCTCGGGAGGCAATTTGTATGTGCTATGGTCTCGCCAATTCTTTACTTTCATAGATGCGTAATATATGATACTATTTCCCAACAAAGAGCTGCAAAAATGACATTCCATTCTCTATATCAGGAGTAAATATTTTTTCGGTCCGGTCTAGAGAATGGTATATTATAACCTAAGGACGTAAAATAGGAAACTTTGGTCCAAGAGTGAGTTTTTCGCCTGAGCGAAGCGAGGGCGCCAAACACACGAAGGACGTAAATTTTTATAGCAGCCATGATGTATATATTATTTTTTAACTCGAGAATATGTGTTTTTACAGGCTTTGTGGATGCGCAATGCCTCATTCTTGAAAAAATAGTTTCTACACTGAGAAAAATTTTCTCGTAAAAATTAAAAGTTACATAGTAGAAAAAGCACAGGCTGCCATTATAGCTAAAAATTACTATGCTACATAGTAAAATTTACTAGAAATATAATAAAAATTCCTGTGTTTCTTGTAAATTTTACTATGTAGCATAGTAATTTTTCACTATAACGGCAGCTTGTGCCTTCGCTACTATTGTACCTAGGAATTTTTATCGAGAAAATTTTTCTCAGTGTAATCACTTGATGGAATTCCGAGATTTCGCAATTAATATAAATTGAGAATTTTTAGAAAAATAACTAAATATGAGTCAAAACCATCTTGAAATTGTTTTTAGAATATTAAAAAAAAAAGAGAAATAAAAAACATATATATTTAAGAGGACTAAACATATATTTTATTATAATCTATTCTTAATGTATGGAAGCAAAAACAAGCGAATAAGACATTAAATTTTAATTACGTTATTTTTAACTTTCCTTTAAAATGAAAGAATTTTTTTTATTTAATTAACATTCTTTTTACGTCTCACATGATAATATTTCACACTTTATATTTAAATACTGAATTAAATACCGCATTTGTGGGCATCTTTCTTTTTATAAACATTGGATTATAAAATCATAAATATATACATTTATAAGATAAATAATATATGCATTCAAATGTATGCAAATGGAAGTTAACTTCAAAGCTAAACAGAAAGCTTTTCAATTAAATGCCATTTAAAAGAATAAAATTTCTTGAATTCAGCAAATTGAAATTTTAAATAAAATTTCTTAACAATGAGAATATATCGTTGCATATGAATTAAAATCAAAATGGTATTGTTACGTTTAAATTTCAAATTAAAAGAAAAAATTTTATTTCTACTTATTGTGGTAATCTTTTTTAACAGTAATATTTTTTACAAAAATCTTTTTCAAATATAAAAAGAAATATAGTGACAGTATTTTGCAATTTTTGTTAATAATTTATATTATTTAACATCGCTGTATTTAGGCTATCATTGCGATGGTAATTAGCGATGGAGGTTTCTCAGTGTGTTTGTGAACAAAGCACATGTAAGATACAGTAGTGCTTGTATCAACCGGCCGCCGAGAGCGGGATTCCAACTCGGATCGTCGAGATTACAAATCCATCGCTCTACCGACTGAGTCACTGACAACCTCTAATTCATAATATTCTAATTTCTATTCATTAAATGTCATTTAAATTTATATGCTTTCATAATATTTTATATTTGATAAAAAAAAATGTTACACAAATTATATAGTAAAATAAGTACTAGATTGAGCCAAACAATTATGTTTTTATTTAAATTCTATAAAATTCTGTAAAAATATTTCCATTTTATAATACTTACTCCCAAAACAACTTTTTTATCTCATTTTTCAGACATCTCAAATGCTGTCAAACAAAAACCACCAAACGAACAAAACTTCATCGAATCAAATAACGAAGATAATTACCACACGAACGACGACGACGATGATATGACTGATGAAAATTCCGGTATAATCGAGCATTCAGAAAATAATCGTGCATTATCGCTCGATAATACAGTCCAAGGTCACGTTGGATCAACCCAATTATCAACACCATCGTCAAATATTAAATCACGCGGCAAGAGACCGCATCACCATCAACAATCGTCTGCAACAACGACAAATTATCCATGCTGCTCGATCGCTGCTGTTACTGTTCTGATTGGCACTTTACCATTGTTGCTTTACTACAGGTGAAACGTAAGACGGTAATAAAACACTTGTGATGGTTATTGATTTTTTTTGTTTTTCCAAGTGTATAACTGATTGTTTATTAACCGAGGATATGCATATACTTTAAAGTGAAGCTTTTTGGAAGTTAAGTATAAAAAATTAATTACTTCAATGATTTTATATAAACGTTATTTTTATGTTATTTTTTTAATAGTATTAGTTGAAAATGTTTAAATAACGTTGATTATGAGAAATAAAAGAAATTAATCTTTTTGTACTTATGAAATATATTAGAGACTGGAGATTATATTTTCAACTAATGAATAAGGTTACTGTACGCTGCAAAAATATAAGAGTAGATAAAATATTTTTAGCTAATAAAAAACGAGCTTTGTAGGATAAAAATTTATAGAAAAATAAAGGGAACAATGGATATAAGGGAGTTAAATTACTTTTATTATTGTAATGACTAATTTATCGTTATCTTAATTTTAATAATTTATACGTGGTGTATAATACCTAAAAATACAAATTTCAATTTAATTTTTCTATTTATTCCATATCAAGTATAAGACTGTTTGATGTAATGAATTTTCGAGCAAATGAACCGTGTTGGTAAAGGACATCTAAATACAAGTCAGTATGAAATACTGAACGTAATATATATAACTGAAGTAAATTTCCTAAATTACTGCAGTAAATACCGTTTGCAATATTATATAATTCCATATTGAAAATTCGTAAAAGGAACATTTATTTAAGCATTATATATGTTGACAGAAAAATCTTTTCATAACGATAACAAAATCAAATAAAAAATTAAAATTCTGAAAACGAATAAAAAATATTATTGTTTTAGGAGGAGATAATATTAAAATAGTTTTATCAATTTCTCTTCGATTAAAATAGTCAATAATTTTACTGATCGGATACTAAACTTTTTCCCCCGTTATAAAAAATAAAATAACACAGTAGAGAATATACAAACCATTAACAAGCTTTTGACTATCCAATATTTTGTATTGTACCAATTTTATTTTTTCCTTTTTTTAAAAGAACCCTCACTAGTAAAATACGTTCACTATAAAGTATTCATTGTTCGCAGCTTTTATTTTTTATTTCACCGTAAATTGAAAACATTTTAAAAACAGAATAATTCCTTTATAAAATCGAATGAAACTCAAATTATTCTGTGTTAGCCGAGAGAGAAAAAAAAATTTTTTTTTCAATACTTCAAAGACGTTTTTTAGGAAAATCTACAGAACGATGACAAATGATAAAACATAAATAGGTCAATATATTATTAGCAAAGTATTAAATATGAAATGAACACAATCGGTAATCAATAATTGAAGATATTCGGTACACGTTGAAATGTTTAATATGTATATTCGCGAAATTGAATTATATATTTAAATTATGAATAATTTATAAATAAAACAAATGTTTAATGTTCCTATTTTCATAATTTATCGTTTCATCGTAAATAAAGAAATAAAGTAAAACGTATTAGAATGAAATAGTTAGAAGAATTTTTGATACTAATAAATATTTTAAAATACGACAGCATCAAACGTTACTAAAATTTATCAAAGCTAAAATTCAATTCGAATCCATTAATTCATGATTAGCATCGTAGCTTTGATTTTCACAATTACGTTTAATATTCTATTATACAAGGTAAATATTTATTTTAAATTAGTAAATAACTTCCGTTTTTGTATTGATAAATTTTCATTAAACAAAACAGCATGGTATTGTACGTAATAAAAAAGCTTCGCTTTAACAGTATTCGTCATCGATATATTATCGCTACTTGAGACATTCATTATATAGCAAAATCCAAAATAAAAAAAAATGAAGTATAAAATACGTTAGTTGATTTTGCGTTCAATATAAATGTGAATGCAAGATAAAAAAAAATAAGAATTAAGGGGACAAAGAAAAAATATATCGCGTAAATCATGGTATTACCATAATACATTTGCGTTAATTTGTTCTCCTTTGACCGTCGGAACGAAGAGATCGAAACGATCTATAAAAATATTTCCATCCCTTCGTTTCACGTTGCGCTGTTAAATATTGCACATAACTATATATAAATATATTATAAATACGTATAAAAACCAACAAAAAAAAATAACAAAAGAGAAAATAAATAACAATAGAGTATTCTAGGCCTTTAAGAAGAATACGTATTAAGTTGTTCCTTAAAATTTCTTTTATTTTGAAAAAAAAAATAAAATAAAATGATGTATCGATTGTTATATGCTTCGTATATATTGAGAAATTCAAATCGTTATAACCGATATATGGAACGAATGAATAAACGAGCGAATAAGAAGAAGAAGAATGAGTTTTAAAAAATTTGGTACATTGGGGGAAAAGAAACGCATTTGTAACGAAGAAAATGTCGCGCCAAGTGGCTTATCGGAAAGGTGAAAAAAGGAGAGAGAGATGAAAAAAAAAGAAGAAAGACATCCGTTGCGATTTTTATGCTTATGCAATGCATCGTTTCTCTTCTTTCTCTCTTTTTTTTCGTTACTATATAACGATTGCCGATTGCGATATGAGCGAAAAAAGAAAAAAAAAATGAAAAAAAAGTGTACTTTATGATATTATATATATATACCGTGCTAGCAACGAAATAACGAAAAAATATTAATAATAAAAATAATAGTAAAACGCCAAATGGAGAATATAAAAAAAAGGAAATATGCTGACAAATATAAACGCGCGTATTTGATGGACATTATTATTATTATAAAACAGGAAAATCGAATGAAAAAAAGGAACAAACAAACAAATAAATAAAAAATAAACAAAGAAATATAATTGTGTGAAAATGAAAATGTATAAGCGATCATCATCACCTTTCTCGATCCTTTGATATGTACATGAGGATAAAATTGAAAAATATTGCAATCTTTCGTTATCGGTGAAGGAAGAAGAAGAAGAAAAAAATAGAGAGAAAAAAAACAGAGCTTCTTGTGGCGTACGATAAGATATTGGCTCTTGGGAAATATCTATGAAATCTCTATATATCTGTTTGTAGTGAGGGAAAAATTTTTATTTTGAAAGAAAGGCAAGAGATATAAAAAAAAATAAAAACTAAGAAAAAGATTGAAACCTTGTAGTCAATACAAAAGTTGAAAAAAAAAAGATACGAAACAAATAAAGAGAGAGAAAAAATAATGCTTAAATTTTGCAAAGTGATATGAAATGATATTTCTTGTACATAATCTATAAGTAGACGTATATCATGTTTCAATAAAAAATAAACAAAAGCTTTTTTAATAATGCTCATGTACGTGTACACTTCAACTTTTGTATGGGTTATATTCTTGGAGTAGTTTAAAATGTTTATAGATTTCATAGATTGTTTTTTTTTTCAAGAGCCAAAGCATTTATCTATACGTTACGAATTTTTTTTTTGTTTTGTAATACCGATATACTGACGAAAAAAAAGTAGGACAACGATAATAGCTTACGAGCTAAGGTAGCCTGGTATATAAAAAAGGTAAGATGAAATTTTATGCAAAGTTCATTGTATTTTTTTATAAAATTAGTATATTTTGTAATGTAGGAAAATTTACTGACTTAATTAAAAGATTATTTGTTATATTAAACAATTTTTTAAATTTACAGATTCTATAATTTTGTTATCTTTATTATCGTACATAACATTATTTATTCTCTTAGTAAAAAAGTAGAGTTGATTTTGATCTACGCATTTTTTGTCGAAATTTTAATTTAAAAATTTACATACGGTTTGTTGGTCATTATTAACAAAAATTTTTTATGTTGTTCATCTGGAATATAAGCATTTTAAATTGCACAAAAAGTTATACGGTGTAGTTTGCTTTTTTAAAGACATATTTTTACATTATGAAATTTAATATCATAAATGTATAGTGAACCGTGAAAAATGTGAATCAAATTCGTAGCCTAAATTGCGGTTCTCCCTACTACCACAAATCTTTACAAACTATAAATTTTTAAACAAATTTGTTCAACCAACAGTTTTTTTTATCAATTCATTGATTGTTTATATAGTTTTTAGTTTACATTACTTTTTCATTTTAATCTTTTATTTTCATTGCAAATTAAATTAAAAATTATTGAATAACGATAACTGTATTCATTAGTATTCAATTTTTCTACTTACGATTATCCTTTAAAAATAACAAACGAAACAATGTAATATAATCGCGCAAAAAGTATCATTATTTATTCAAAATGAGATCGCAAATTCGTTAAAAAATAACACGATATAATAAATTATCATTATCAAAGTAACGAAAAGCTTGGAATTAAATATCGAATAAGCGGTGGGAAAAGAGTAAAAGAGAAACAATTAAGTTCGAGAGTGTGCCAATAAAATGTGTATATGCTGAGTGATGTATAAGGTATGAATCATATATGATGCATAATTGAATTGTTTGTTATATAAAAATTGCAATATAGACTGTAACAATATTATATGATGAAAAATATTATAAACATATATATGCATACACATAGTTATGCATACATGCATATATGTATATGCATATATAAAATATATACATATATTATACAAACATACATACATATATATGTATATATATACACAACAATGAAGAAACAAAAATGAAAAAAAAGAGTGAAGCTGAAGAAACAAGCGTAAAATAATATGATAAAAAAAGCGATGAGAAAGGAAAAAAAAATGACGGTAGATAGTTGAGAGCTGACCCAATGCGTTTTGTGTAAAAAAAATCTATTTGTTGCCAAATAAAATTGCAATCCGCATGTACTATACACGCACGAATATCTTGTTACGAATTTTTTTTTCGAAACCTTTTTCTTCATCTTCCTTTTTAGTTATTTTATTTTATAATTTCATTTAAAAAAATAATATTTATTTTTAATAAATTTGTGTTTGATGACTGTAAATGAATTGATAATTATTTAATAAACTTTACATTCTCACTCTTGATTTTTCAATTAAATTTTTAATTACGTACATTTATTATAAAATTTATGTTTATCATTACTAAATCAACTTCATCATTATCATTAAGATTTTGAGTTTGAAATATCAAATTTGAAATATGTGTGAACATGAAAATTTTCAAGGATATAAGCTTACGCTATCTCAAAATACATTTTTTCAGATATCGCATGAACTACATTTTTTTACGAGATATTGAAGATTATGGTGAGTATTTTACAATAATAAATATAAAATATTTCTAGAAATAATATTTGATAATTTTATTTAATTTCACTCTATTATTTAGAATTAAATTCATACAAACAATTAAAAATAATTATCCAGCTGGAAATAAAAACATTCTGAATGAATAAAAAGAATTATAATTACCACTTAATTATCTTTATCTCGTTAAATATTAAAAGAAACTTTAAACACGACAATTTTCCAAGACTAAAGAAGCCGGTAAACGAGTACTCAAAAGTACTTACATCAGTCTCTTCTTTGCTTTTATCATATTCTGAAAAAAAAGGAAAGAAAGAAAAAAAACTGCCTTGAGGAGTAAAAAAAAAAAGAAAAAAAAAGAGCCAGTTTTTACAGTAAAGAAAAGAATAAGAGAAATCTAGTAGTATATATCCGTAGCAAAAAGCATAGACGTTAAAAGAATTTTCACACAGCAGGTGTCACTGGTTAAAATTGCTACCCCATGAGAAGCCCTCTAGGGGACAAGTGTAGACCATTATCATAAAAAATGTCTCCGCACATCTTTCTCTTACTTTTAACAACTTGCTTATAAAGACCACGCAACGTTCTTTCCTTTGTTTTATTTTTTTTTACTTTTACTCTTTTTTCCAGATTGTAAAAAGTATTATTATATTTTCAAAGCAATGCTAAAGTTATAGCGATGAATAAAAAAGTTAAATACGTTGTTTAAAGTATTTTGGAATTTGATTATTTTTTATTTTGTTATAATATAGTTCTTGATTGATACATTTTTTAATTTTTCAGTATCCTATATTAATCTTAGTAAACCTGATGAAGTTTTGTTTGTTTCATAAATTTTTATTTTATCACATTAAAATATGATCTACTTCCATTTATGAAATTCCAAATAAATCTCTATTACAATACTTCTAACAAAATTCTAAAAACCGTAAAAGATTATAACAGCGTATAAAATTCGTTTGTTTTTTTATTTTTAAAATTTCCATCTTAATTCTCGTTGAAAGTACACGTATATAATATGTTTTCATGCTTCTCGTTTTAATGATAGAACAAGCAGGGGGCATATCACTCCGTCAAAACTTTAGTGAAGCGCAAAATTTAGGCTTTTCAAGTATAGTTCTTCTCTTTTTCCAGTCTTACTTGTCTTATACCTTTAAAACTTCTATCCCTCTTTATGTACGCCCATTAGGTGAATTTGCTTCTCCTACTCGGACCCATTCTACTGCTCCTTTCCTTTTCTCCGCTTACTTCACTTCTCTTTTACCCTTATATGCTCTTCTGCCTCTGTCTTCTATCTTTCTCTTGCACTTACTCTTGCTCTTTGTAAGTCGGGCTTGGTTAGTTCCACTTAGAACCAACAAACAGAGCGAGAGAGTATAAGAGAGAGAGAGAGAGAGAAGAGCTCTCGTAATTTCTACACGTGCGCCCCCAAAAGCTGCACCTGTCGCGCCCGACGCGCTTACTCTTACTCTTATTCTCCGTTACTACTTAAGGCAAAACTTATACGATTGGTAAATTTCCTTATTATTTTATACCTTTTGCAAACCTCTTTTTTTTAGTTAATTAGATATTGGCGTAAGTTTTTAAGTGGGATGCGTTATTTTTAAATCTAATAGAAATTTCTATTACCAATAAATATTATCTTGAATGAATTTATTTTATTTTATTTTTCTAATTGAATAATGCAAATAATTGTTACTGCAAAGTAAATTAAAATTGAATGTTAATGTTTCAAACTTTAAAGTTTAGAACTTTAATAAAAACCTAAAGGAAACACTCTCAATTCGTCTTATCTTTTTAAGTAACTTCGTTACGAAAGTATCATACGTTAGAAATATATTATTAATATGATTATTTTAAAATAGCTTAAAATAGCTTAAATTTAAAATATTCTTGAAGATCGTTATTAAAAATTATTTGATTGTTTATTTAATACAATTGCATAATTTTATTATTCAGTTTTAATTTTTTAAATATTTCATTAAAATTAGTTCTTCCAATTCAAATAAAAAAATTATTATATTCGTCATATGAAATAAAGAGTTTCGAACGATGTAATACATGAAGTTTTACTCGTGTAGCAAAAAAAAAAAACATCCACGGGTACAATAGCAACAATATATAATTTCAAAGATCAAATAGGGTAAGTGTATGAGTTATCGTGCCTTTAAGGTTAAGGCAGACACATTTCCGTCAATTAAATAAATCTCATTATTTTTTAAAAGCTTTATAAACTGTTTATTTAAAGTAAAGCACATTATCTACAAATAAAACAAATTCCCTAAGTGAAAATTTAAAAACTGTTAATTTGCTGATTGAATTTACAAAGTTTATGCGATGTGTCAGTTTATCGTGTGTCGTCTGCTTACCATATAAATGCATACTTTTATTATCGTGCTTTGATTATCGACATCGCATGCTTTAACATAGGGCACGATAACCGGGGAGGGCACGTTAACTCCCACACTTACCCTATCATAACCAAAAAACACTTTCTATGGTTTCATTTTTTTTCAACGTCGCTCTTCACGAAAAAATCTGGAATGGCTGCTGTTGCAAACCATACAACTATTAGCACACACGGGAAAAAAAAATAGAATAAGAATTACAAAAATTATCGTAAAGCCGCCATAGACTGGCATTATGGCCAAAAATTGAGTTACCACTAGTTTATAAATGCCTCGCCCGAATCGGGAATGTTGTTTACCTGGAACTTTGCTTACCGCTACATCAAACATTGTGAAACACAGCGCACCCAGTTAGAATATCGTGACTAACCTACATTTTTTCTATGTTTTTTGGAATATTTCTCCAATACCTTTTTTTTAAATAAAAAAAAATACTGAAAAATAACAACATAAAAAAGTGGTTCTATCAGAAAATTGATAAAATATTTTATAAAATCTCTATATGATAGCATCAATTAAAAAGAAGGTTTAAAATTTTTTAAATTGTTGGTTTATTTATTTAAAGAATCATAAATTTTTAAAATAATAATATCAAGAAAACATCATGCACCAAAGTAACGACAAAAATACTCGTAAATAAAGCTCAGACCAAAGAAACACAACACCAAAAGCAACAAATAAAAAAAAAGAAAAAAAAAAGTTACGAATACAAACGACGATGTAAAATGAAATAAAAAAAAAGTACAAAAAAATACATACTAGCAAGAAAATAAACGCGTGCGTGCGTCAAACGTAATTTAATTAAGTCCAATTTAATTTGCCAAGCTTCCGGTTCTTTTTTTTCTCGCTCGAACCAACAATTACAGACGTTGAATTCGCAGAACTCTTAGTTTTCGTAAATAAACCATGTACAATATTGCAACTTTAAAAACAATAAAAAAAAATAGAGCCAACGAGAATTAGAGAAAAACAAAAATTGTTTTATAAGACATCATCGGCCACGCATAAGCAGAGTAGGATATTTACCACTATTCATTTAATTTTCTATATTTAACGAAGCTATAATAACAAGCTGCAATTACTCCCTTGTGCTTCATGAACACAAGAAGAGAGAGAGAAGAATCTCTCAAGTTGGCCAAAGAAAGGAAATAAAATCAGCATAAAGCTCAAGCTTTCTGTAAACTCAAGCTTTCACGGAAAATCGTCTTCCAGTTGAACCTCTTTCTGATTTTCTCTTCTCTCTTATATTCCTTTACTTCTTTCTTATTGTCTTTTATCTTATTCGTTTGGACCTGTCCTTTTGCTCTAATTTACGATTTCTCATTATGTAACTTCGTTTATATGTATATATATTCGCATGACGTTATTAATGGCTTATTTACTTTGCGTTTATTCTTTATTAAGAGCTGATGCGTTTTAAACACTTAGCGAAGATCTTTGCTTTATAATTTTATAACCATAAATTTACAACGCTATATTAATTTACGTATTATTTATCATAAAGAATTAAATGATTGTTTAAACATCTGAATGAAGAGACTACGTTATAATTAACCTTTTAAAGGTACTCCGTTTGAACTGTTGCGCAAATGAAGATAGAATAGTCGAATCTTTTGTGACTGTAAAGATAAGATTATCTTTTGAATTTTAGTTATAACTTTTATCATTATCTCAAAATTATAGTACTAAATAGTAAGATTAATATATTGAAGTATCAGTAATAATAACTACTAAACAGTTTATTTTCCTTCAATTATGTTGTCCGTTTGTATCGTTTTAATATCTTTCAAAGTCAAAGCTATCTCAAGAGTTTTAATTGGTATCACTGTTCAATACGAGTGAATCGAGCTGGATAAAAGTTCTATTTTACAAAAAAAAATAAACTTTTCGAATTGGCAATTGAACGATACTGCAGCGCCAAGACCCCGCAGTAATTTTCATACAGTAAAAAATTTTGGAACTCGTGTAAGAGTATTTTTTCATATATGTTGTTGAGTGCGCTTCACTCGCGATATATTTGTTTTATTTTATTTTATTCAACGTCGCCGTATTGCGATTATTAACGACAAAAATCATTATTCAATATGTTTGTACATTAAAAAAAATAATAAAAACCACAAAAAAAAGAACAATTTTTGAATAATGTTCAATCATCTCTTTGTTTTTTTTTTTTTTTTTAATTATATTTGACGTCACTCTGTTTATGCTATTTTTTAATGCTAATTAGCGACGGAGGTGGTCAAAGTATTTGCGAACAAAGCACATGTATCGTTATACAGTGGTGCTTGTGTCAATCGGCCGCCAAGAGCGGGATTCGAACTCAGGACCTCGAGATTACGAATCCATTGCTCTACTGACTGAGTCACTAAGACCTCTTTGATAGGTTTGTTTTAAAATTATGTAATAGGGTATATGATTGCCGTTTGCAGTTTTCCGAATTTTAAATTTTTATTATAAGTTTTCCTAATTATCTCTATTGTGTTTTTTATTAGTTAAAATGTAACACCATAATATAAAGATATTTTTTTAAATTTTGTATTAAGAATCAAAAATATCGAAAACTGTAATGTCGGTATTTTACATTACCTTATGAATTTCTTAAACAGACTAATACGCAGAATAGATTGCTTTTGATTTTGAAAATCTGAATTGTCTTTATTTAGATTTTTAGATTGATAAAGAATTCAAATAAATTTTTTAAATTAAATAAAATCAATTTCAGCTGTAGGAAATAAATGAAAAACTTCATTTTACTCATTAAATTTAATTTTTAATATAATGATGATTATAAAGTGTTTTTGGTCGTGTAACAATCAAAACTAAGGAAATCAAAATGAATAAGTATTATTGCCAATTTTTTTTTTGAGTAATTATAAAATTAATAGAACGTTATAAATATAATTTTGATATATATATATAAAATTAAGTAATAATTGATGGGCTAATATTGATAGTAATTTGTTGATCGGCACAAAAGTTTTGATATCTTTCAAAATCATTATATTTAATATATTTAAAAATTGATTAATATTATGTTCTAAATTTAAAAAAATAATTAATTGTATCATATTGTTCAGTTAACGGTGATATCATCTTTAACGCTTCTTTTGCTGCCATTTCAAAGTTATATGACCATATTAGATAGTTTTTTTGTTTCTCTCGTTTTCGTCAAAGAATTTTTTATATGACATTAAACAGTCAAAGAATATATAATAAATATGTTCGATACACCTGTTTCAATCCGATGAAGATTAACGTTTTTCTATGGTTTTCCACGAATATCAACACTTTTGTATAGTTGTTTATGAAGGCTAACACTTTTCTTCGATGTTTAATGAATAATATATTTTTTTTATTTATGGTAATTTTCAAGACAAAGTTATGAAAGGTATTTTTTATATTATATATTTTTCTTTCTTATGCATGAAAAATATTTTTTTTAAATTAAAAGAAAACTATTAGTTTTTACTGAGAGTTGGTGAAAAATGTTCTTTGTGTAATACAAAAAACTAGTGCTAGTCTTCGTAAGGACTATCAGAATAATTAATTTACAATAATTATATGAAATAATTCTAATTATTCACTGGTAAAATGCAATGCTCACGAATCAGAAATCGGCTCAAACGATTTCACCGATAATCTTCAAAAACATACCGGTGATTGATGAATTTGATTATATTGATAAATAAATATAGACGAAAATTATGATTATGGCTAAATATTTTCGAAATCATTATCAAATAAGGCTGATAAGGTGCAAGAGTAGTCAAACCGGACTTATACTCCAGAGATTAGTTGTGCTATATTATAGTGAAAGCACACCTTTACCAAACAAGGTTTAGATTGACATTGAAATGACATTTATTTATTTTTCACTGCGATTGTCAGTTTTTACAGAAAAAAAATAAATTCTTTCTCTACAAAAGGGCAGAGATATGCGATAGTATACTTAAAGAGTCCGTGACTATACCTGACATGAATATACTCTTTCACTGAGAAAGCAGAAATAACTCTCGCGCATCAGTTGTTATTGCTTAAAGCGCCCTACTGTACGGAGAGAGTAATATTTGTTTTACTCACGAGTAAAAGTGGCTTACTTTTTTTTCGTGTGTATGGAACCTGTAAAATTTTATAGAGAAATTGTACCATCTTTCAAATCTATTTTTGCCTTGTATCGCATTTCCTTTTCTGTGGCAGATAAAAACATCAATGATCTTCTAATGGTGAAGGATTTTAGATTTTTAAAGTTTCACTGTATTACTTTTTTCAATAGCAGCTGTCATCCGTGCAGTATATACTTGGTATAGTTTTATCACTTCCAGAAATAGTATTTAAATAATGATTCTAAATCAATCAATTCAAATGAAATTTTTGATTTAGCTGGTGTTGTGCAAGAATAAAATGTTTCCATAATATTTAGATGAAAATTCCTCACCTACATAAAAGAAAATTTACAATTTGAAAATCTTTCTGAAACATTTTAGGACGTGTTTGGAGTATTGCTTCGAAAAACATATTGCTCCGGTAAGAAAAGTCGTGGTTATTGATTCAATTTTTTAAATTTACATTTGGTTATTTCTATTAAGGAGATAGATTAAAATATATTTAATTTTTATAGATTTGAACAAAAATGTTTTCTATATAGGCACTTTGCAAAGTTTGTAATTTCGATTGCATATCGCCACTACTTTTATCAACAATTAAACTCAGGGATAAAAAACGTAGTAAAATAGGTGTTAATAATATTCATAAATTAAATCATGCTAATTTGAAACCATTAATGTCTATCAAATTGGTTTGACGAAAAAAAAACGCAATATTTTACACTCTTTTTTACGTAAGTATCATGTTGGTAATGTGTTATAGATATTTTAAGAGATATTATAATTAATATTGCAGAAATCATTATGATTATTTTAGTATACTATAGCAATTTGTTAAATATTTTCAGTAATGTTTTTTTCTGTATTCTTTTACGTGCGTTACAATTTCTTTCGCAACAAAATACATGTAATATATTTACAATATGGCTTGTATTGCAGCAGATATTAAAGTTAGTATTACAAAAAGTATTGTAGGAATTTTTGTAATTCCTTTTCATGTGAATACGCAAATATTGCCAATACATATGGTTATGCGCGCTTGAGCAATTTTTACCTATTTGCTTCAAGTAATAGAAACTTATTGTTTTTTCCCTTATATGCATATATATGTGTTAGTTTTGAAAAACATGATTTTACAAAAATTTTTACTGGTGCTTTTACATTCAATAATTTTTTATATATTTGCAATATTTTTTTTAATAAAATGACTGATTTATTAATTTGCTTGATAAAACATTTATCTTTCTCTGTACTTCATATTTATATTGTAGTTCTGGTAATTAAATATAAAGTTAACAAATATCAAATTAATGTAAGAATTTAAATTTAAAAATTATATTATTTCACATTAATATTATGCTAATAAATTTCAAAGTCTTTTGACCAATCTGCTCTAGATCCCTCTCCGCGTATTGTATTTTTATGTTTCAACCAAAATCTCTTTTTATATTTTCTTCTTCTCTCGCAGTCTTTTTCACAGTCTTACGCATAAGCCACGTTCTCCAAAGAGCTTGTCGTACGCTTCACTTACCTTACTATCTCGTTCTGCACACGAGCTCGTACACTCTTCCTTGGGTTATACTTGGATACTCATACACAGTAAGAGAGAAAGGGAGTAAGAGAGAGAGAGAAAGAGAGTGTAGCTCACGAGTACTGCCGCCAAATGGTGCAGGCAGACCTTAATGAAAGTACCGGTGCGGCAAGGAAAGCAGCAGCAGCAGTAGCATAGTATGCGCGCGGAACCCTTAAATTAATTCGCGATGAATTACGTCTGCGCCAGCTGCTCGAGTAGTTGTGTTTATTTATGAAGGAACTAGCCCGATCTTCCTCATCTTTTCTCTCTCTCTCTCTCTTCTCTAAACTCGTTTTCTTCCTCCTTTCTTTCTTTATACTTACCTTTTCTTTCATCCTTATGCGAAATCGTCTACTACTTTTACGCTACTGCAAAAGTCGCGGAGCCACCCTTTTCAGATTCTTTCCGACCTTGCTTTTACATTCTTTCTTTTTTTTTCTACTACTTGCAGTGTTTTCTGTTTTTTCTTCTTTCTCCTTTTTTTTCTCGTTTTTACTACTGCACGCGTCTTCTTTATTTTAAGCGTTGACTCCCCATTGTGTCCCATGCGTTTTTTTTTCTTTTCTTTCTCTCTCTCTCCCTCTCCCTCGTGGGTCTAGTTTATTTGAACTTCTATAAACCTCTTCTTTCTTTTTTTTTTGGATTCGTTTGCGTGGTTATGCGTTATATAGAGCAGTCTTCTGGAGATGGTAATTGAAGGCACAGATTTTATGCGAGGGGGAAAAAGGCAGTATATGGTCGAAAGCAAAAAAAAAAAAGAAGAAACAAAAGTAAAGTGAACGCTGACGAGGTGAAAAGTAGCATTTTTATTGAGTTTTAGATTTTGATGATGATGCTGATACTGTTTTTTTTTTCTGTTGGTAAAATGAGTTTTGTTGTTTTACAATGTTGCTTAGAGTGCTTTTCGAGTCTTAAATGAGGTTTTAAAATTTAAAATAGCTATACATAAAATTAAAATTAAAATTAGGTAATGAAACGACACACTCTCAATTTCAGTTTTCAAATAAATATTTCCTCAATGAAAAGCAATTTATTAAATTCTAAGCTACGTATATGATTATAAATTCAGTAGCATTAAATTCTTTCAAGAGGTAATAAAAATAATCATAATTAGGATTTTAATATATGCTTATTAAATTTGTAATATTAAATTATTTTATCAAGAATTGGTTTTATTTCAAAAAAAGCTTGCGTATATAGATTGAAATTTATTGAAAAAATAAAAATATTAATGGGCAAATAAAAGAATAATGTGAGACTGAAGTGTGAGAATGTACGAAAAGCTGGTAATAAAAGTTACACAAATTTGCTCTATAGATTATACAATAAAGAAAATAAAGAAATAGGTCATACTCGAGGTTGTAAAGAAGCCAAAATGAGAATAAACTAAAAAAAAATGATCGGACAGAACAAAGAACAGAAAATTATCAAGTGATAGTAGAATTTTTTTTTTAACGTCGCTATATTTATGGTATGCTATGTTTGCTATGCTAATCAGCGACGGAGCTCGCAAGTATGTTTGTGAACAAAGCACATGTAACGTACAGTGGTGCTTGCATCAATCGGCTGCCGAGAGCGGGATTCGAACTCGGGACCCCGAGATTACGAATCCAACGCTCTACCGAATGTGCCACAGATCGACTCAACCAGTAGACTTGGGATGTTGTTTACATTTGAAGGAATTTAAGAGGATTATCAGGAAATGGAATAATGAGTATAAACAGAAATATTTTAAGCAACAAAAATAAAGTTGATAGAATTAAATACAAAAAATGTAATAATAAAATATAATTTTTTTGTGACATACAAAATACGAATTAAAAATCATAACGTATTTTATATTTATAAAATTTAGCATGTAGAAATCTATTATAATTTAGAATTACATAAATTTTTAAGAAGAAAAATAATCGTGCAAAGATCATTGTCATTAATTACTTTTGTTAATTTCACACATTTAATTAAATAATGGGGACGAATTTTAAATACTTTAATAAATATCAGAAGTTTTTTAATATTAAATATTTATCAACAAATTTTTTTCAGCATGATATAGCTGTTATAGATATAGCCTTTAGTAAACAAGCATGCAATTTTTAAGGAATTTTGAGCACCATAGACGCAAACTTTCTACGGTATTTTCTTCGTTATTGAAAAATTTAAACGAATGACTAATTAATTATCAATAATAATTCACCTGCATTAAATACTTATTTTTCGAAAAATTGCAGATGCAAGCAATATTAATCAGGACGCAGCAGCTTCGTAAAATATATCAATAATAAATACAAACATTGATAAAACGAAAGTATTTTTTTTTTTGTTATACTTTTAAAAAATAATGAATAAACAAAAAACTAAAATTTTTAAAATAAATATTTAACCTTTACATTTATTAAGATAACTTAGATATTACGTTTTACTAGAATGAAGAGCTAGTTTAAATAACGTTTTTATTCTATTCAAACAAATTTATATTAACATTAAGAGTATAACAAGAAATTTAAAAAAAAGAAATGTTAATTGCTCTGCTACTGAAGTAAACTTTTCCTGAATTAAATTTTTAAAGAGCTACGTTTTACGGAAAAGAAAATTACGTTCTTCAAATGAAGTATATTTTTCAAGATGCAAATTGAAAAAAATTTTTCTCATATAAAACAGAATTTTAAATATTCTTCCATAATATATATTACAAATAAAAAAAAAATAAAGAAATTTTTAATATAATGTATATTAAAAAATTATTAATAAAAAAAAGAAGAA
The DNA here is from genome assembly GCA_017163975.1 of Anastatus disparis. Lineage (NCBI taxonomy): Eukaryota > Metazoa > Arthropoda > Insecta > Hymenoptera > Eupelmidae > Anastatus > Anastatus disparis. Next base: position 19,841,914 of record JAFFSR010000227.1, on the reverse strand, counting down.
AAAAAATTAATTCCAGCGAAAAGAAAACAAAAGAAAAGGTTGAGTAAAAACACTGGCTAAAGAATAAACGTCAAGCGCGCGTAGCACAATGATCCTCTTGGTATTTCCTAGCCCATTCAATGGTAAAGCTTCTTGCAAGCTCATTTCCGCGTTATCGGAACGATAGGATCTTTACGCGTCGTCGATGTTACCACAAAGATACTTCTCTTTCTCTCTCCAATTTAAAGACTTTTCTATACTACGAAGAGAATATCGTTGGGTAAGTATTGGCACGCTATATACCTTAGACGTATATAGAGCTTTTGGCAAAAGTGAACAAGGAGTAGCTACTTGATATCTAGATCTAAAAACGCTTACCTACTTCAACATCCCATTAAATGATCGTTTTTGTTTGGATCTTTTCTTCTTTTCTTCTTTTTTTTCATACAGATGCGTACAAGTAGGTTTTTAAATGTTTATGTTTTAATTTCCATTTTTTATGAGCAATTGAAAACAATATTGTTGTAATTTTATTGGATTTTCTTTCATGAAATAAATATTTCTATAATAATCACCATAAAAATTATGGTAATCTTAAGACACATGACTTTTAGGAATTTTTCACAGATAATTTTTTAAATTAATCTTATTTGAGATTAAAGTATTTATTAGATCGATTATAAAAATCAGCTTCACATATAGAAAAAAAAAACTAATAATTTTTACAGGAAATTAATGACAGTTTTTAAAAATATTAAGTAATTCTTACAATTGTCTTCAAGTAATTTTGATTTTGATTCCATCATTTTAAATATAGAATTTTGTACAAATTTGAAATAATAATATTTTTTTAAATATGCTAATCACTGTTGTGAATAAAACATTGACACTCAATATGTCTTTCTAAAAACATATAAAGTAATAATTTCCATTAAAATATCAAAAAAGAATAAATATCTTATAGAACTTCAAAGACAAAAAAAAACTCAAAATTTACATCTGACTTGCGTATTTTTTCCTTTATACTTTTCCTAACTTGAATTATACAAGGAAAAAAAGACTATGTATGCACACTCACACATATTCAAGCTACGCACATCTGCCCTTAAGGTATCTCTTATATCCGCGACAACGAAATAACTGAAAAAAAAAACTGAAAAGAATGACAGAACAAAAAACGAAAAAGAAGAATAAGAATAAGAAAAAAAAGATAAAAGGTGGAAAGAAAAAAGTTGGTTCGTGTCACGCAAAATTTCTTCAATAATATTTTAAAGTTCGGCATATGTATATACATATATAAGGGACACAGGTATGGCTTATACCAAAACTTTTAGCTCGTCTTCTCTTTCTATACGTTTCATCCTTAGTGTCGTCGTAGAACCTATACACATACATACATATGTATATCTGTATACGTATACTTTACGCGCAATCTCTGTGCTTGCAAAAGCTTACTGCTATACCCGTCTCCTTTGCCCCTCACTAGTAATTTCTCCGTCTTTCTCTATTTTTCCTCTTCTATATACGCACGTGCAGCATAGGGGTAACAGTCAAACACTTGGCACCAGCCGGCGCCTGGTATGTGACATGAATATTTGTTTCTAATAAGATATGCTGCATAGACGCCATTTGATGTGTCGCTACAGTAGTACCATAGTTTCTTTCTTTTTTTTTTCTTCTATGTATATACGTATATACGTATACATATTTTTTCAAGAGTTCAGTATAAAAGATATAAAAAAGAAGGGGGTACTTAAGGAAAGAGAGAGAGTAAGGTACCAAGATTTACATTAGAACGATTAACTGCACCGAGAAAAGAACGAACTTTCAACTGACCTCCTTCAGTTCTTTTTTTTTCTTACCCCCCTCGTTCTCCTTATTCTCATTCTCTGTTTTAAGGTCCTTCTTATTTAAGAGAACTAAGCAAGAACGTGAGATCAGTGCTGCGTGTATTTATTTTTCAAATTGCTCGAAACTACCCTTTACCCCACCCTCTCACGTACATGCGGAATTACAAATTTCGCGTACTGCTAGCATAGACGTTCTATATATATTAAATATCGCGGAATATAGTGCTGGACTACTTTTTTTTTTCTTTTTCGTAGAGTGCACGCGTAGTGGTTAACGAGTGAACGAGACAAGGATAAGTTTATTCAGAACGTATTTTTTTGAATTTTTTATTAAAAACCTTTGAAACATTCAGTTTTTCATTGCGTTCAATTAGTATGATAATTTATTAATTTTTACTTTGGAAGATCTCAATTTTTATAGTTGTGAACATCTAGATTTATTACCTTCATTACGATTCTTTTGTAAATGGATAAGATATCTTTATAGAAATAACAACAAAAATTATTAGAAAAAATACCCTAACAGTCAAAAATCTTGTGATAAAGTAGACGTTTTAGAATTATTAGCAAATATCGTAATCGTATAAAAATTGTAAAACAGGGTAAAAATTATCGCTTTTAAAAATACATTAAAAATAATCTAAAAAATTTATATAAAATAAATTCAAGCCAGTTTGGAATTAGTGAATATGTGGAAATCAATGCTATTCTCTCGCAATCGACTTCAGGATAAATTTAACATTGAAGTAAAAACAAAATTATCCATACGAAGTAGTAAAAATGGCTTAACGTCCTTACAAATTTTTATTGATTTTTTATAAAAGTTATTAATAGTCGTTTAAAAATATACCTGTAAAAGATTTCTGAAAGTCATATTCTCTTAGGATCACCATAATTTTCATAATAATCATTACAAGTATATTTTCTCCGTAGACATTAATTTATATATTTCAATGTTTATCAATAGTGCTTAAATTTTTTTTTATCTCAAGCACTTTTAACGTGTAAAAGGTAAATTGTATTAAAATTATTGAAACGTAAAACTTTCAAAGTTAATTAATATTAATCTTATAATTATTAGAGTAATTATTGTTAACATCTTACTAATAGCCTAAACTTCCTGACATTTAAAATATATTACAGAAATTCACCGAATTTGAATTGTTTAACATCTTTATTAACATATATCTTATACAACTATATATAGTAAATTTGTTTAATTATTTAATTATTTCATGAAGAATTTAACACGTGGCGAATTCAAATTCAATCTTTTAAATAAATTAAATACTAATCAATCAAAATCTGAGCTTACAAAAAACCATGGCATCAAGCTACAGAAATAGTTTGCATATGTATTCAAAAATCAATATATAACTTGAATTTTGACGTTTTTAAAAAATGAAAACATTTAAATAATATATAATTTCTAAATAAACAATTATATCGGGTAACCCAGTTCGCGTTTTACATTTTTAATATTAAAAGAGGTCAAATGACAAAATTTTAAATTGACCATTAAAATAATATGAGTTAAAATTTTTTATTATTTCTGTAAGTGCTGAGAGAAGAAAAACTCGAACATTTGGAGTTTTATTTTAATTTGTTTTGATCAAAGAAATCTTTCATGTGTAAAAAATTAATTTATCGTCTGCCATAAAATATTCTAAATAAATTCAAGCAAAAATCATTGCTTCGACTTTTATTTCTAAAAAACGAAAACGCATAATTTTGAAAGTTAAGTTGAAATCTTTTTCTCTTTTTCAGACATTGCCACTTTGAACCATCATTTGTTCCAACCGACGTAAAAGAATTTGTCTTAGGTGCGCTTCAAGAAATGATTGAAAATTGAATCAGTGATAACATTGCATCAAAAAGATCAAATTTCTCTCAACTTCGAATCAAACAATAATTGAAAAAATAAAATCTCGATGCTATCTTATATGTTAATTGAATTATTCATAATAATAATCATAAACTTTAATGCACTTACCCTTAAATACTTAACGTTACTTTAATCTTTTAAATTTTCATCATTATAATTCTTAAATCTATCCTATAAATATATATCCATCGAAAATTTCAACAATTTCCTCTAATAATAGATAAGATTAAAAGGGAATTAATTCAAACGAAGTGTAAAAACAGGATAGGAGACGCCAATAAATTAAAAAGCTGTATATCCGTTCTTAAAGTGCCTATAACTAAAGCTTCTTAACGTCTGATCCTTTATCCCTTACCTAGTCGAATCCCTTTTACTAAAAGCATACTATAGTCAAGGAAAGCAAAAAAATAAGACGTGCGCTAGTAAAGAAAGACAGATTGCAAGTCTAGATATCGAAGCTAAGACGAATAAGCCAGAAGATGGATACAATACCTACAGGAGAAAAGAGTACGGCGAAAATTTGTCTCGTTCTCCTTCGGTGTTAAAGGTAAAACAAAAGGTGAAAAATAAAATAAGAATAAGGAAAAATTTAAATGTACAAAATAAAAACGTGTTGGAAGTTTAACGACTGAAGCGTCTACTACTTGACGATTATAGTAGTAAGAGAAAAGTGAGAATAAGGAAAGAAAGACCGAAAAAAGAAAGGAATTGAAGAAAAGGATAAAGATTTCTCTGTGTGTACGACTTTAATCTGATACTGAACTAAGAATTTTCTTCTTATTGTTTATATCTTGGATGAGTTGGTACGACATTTTTAAACCTTGATATAACGAGTTGGAATTGTGATTTTTTTGCTATTACTATAAAAATACAATAATAAAATAATTTAATTTATATTATCTACATTATCTTTTTAATAAGGAAATATACTTCATTAAAATTCTTTTGAATAATTGGTCAAAAATGTTTAAATGACAAATTAAATTTGTATTTTTGAATTTGTAAAAACGAGAAAGCATTGATTGTTATTATAAATTTACAATAAGTGTTACATAAAATTATTAAGTACATTTTCATTTTATCGCTATACTTCTGTAACTTTTTTTTCATTGAAATTAATTAAAATACATAATTGTAAGATAATAACAGTTTATTTTTTTTATTGAATCAATTAGACTTTTGAAATGTAAACCTGGAGAACGCTCTGTCAACTTTGATTTTTCAACAAAGAAAAGAAGTAGAAAAATTAAACGACACTGTTTGGAAAGAATCAAATAAAACTCTAATTTAAAAAAAATACAATGCTCAAGTTTGTTCAATTAAAAGATGATTAATTTAAAAATTGAAATATGTCATTTATGAACAAAAAGTCTATTTTAAATTGTATGAACTTAAAACGTAAAGGTTTAATTTACAATTTTAATTCTGATTGACAGTTTTTTCTAAATAAATTCTAGATAAATTATTAATAAATAATCATCAATAACTTTAAGAATAAATTCATTATTATATTATAAAAGTAGGTTAAAAGCCACAATTTATTGAAAAATGAATAGCCAAAACTTACGTAATTAAAATTATTCAAAACAAAATCGTAACATCTATTATGAGAATAAAAAACAAATCAACATTTCACAAGATATCAATATATTTTTTTTTTTATTTGACGTCGCTGTATTTATGCTATCATTGCGATGCTAATTAGCGACGGAGGTGGTCAAAGTATTTGCGAACAAAGCACATGTATCGTTATACAGTGGTGCTTGTGTCAATCGGCCGCCAAGAGCGGGATTCGAACTCGGATCCTCGAGATTATCAATCCATCGCTCTACCGACTGAGCCATCGAGACCTCTAGAACTTCAGTATATAAATAAGAAAGCTATTATATACTGAAAAATTCAGTAGTAAGAGACTTTGTGTTTAATTATGGTATCTATTATATTTGATATCAAATAAACTTCTCAAAAAATAAGCTGTTTTTAATAATTTTCTTAAAATTTTGATGTTACCAATAGTTATCACTCTTAAATGATAGTCGATGCAAGAATTGAAAATTTTTTTCTAGTAATAGCAATAAAAGTATGTTATTTAAAATTAAAAAAATTCACTTTACAATATGCGTCATTTTAAAATGCGAAAAAAAGATTTGCTTTAACGGAAAAGATAGGTATAGAAAATTCCTTAATCCGCTTGAAAAAGCCTGATTTATCCTTTTTAGAAAAAATTTGAATTTGAAATTTTTTAATAATCGAAATATACGTAAAATAAAATAGACACTTTTTAAAGTATTTGAAAAATCTCGAAAATTTTATCAAAATTTAAACAATTTGAAGATTCAAGCGTGACACATCTCTCGTGCTTACGAAGAATCACCCGGTATACACGAAGACGAAGTACGCGAAAGACAAAGACAAACGCGAGACTCGGAGTAAAAAAAGAACAAGGACGAAATTTATTTTACTTTGAAGAGAAACCCAAAGTAGCCTTTTCTCTTTCTTCCTCAGCGGAGAAAAGTAAGGAAAGAATAAAAAAAAAGAGAGAAGAAAAACACAAGTCTAGAATGCAATGAGACGTAGAAAAATGAATTTCGTTTAAAAATACAAAGGAGTAAAAAGAAAGATACAAAAAAAATGTAATCGCTGAATGTAGATGTAACTTGCATATTATTAGAACGTTTGTGGGTGAGTACATCTTTTGTAAATGTATAGTTGAAAAATTCATAGAAAAAATATTCTATCTCACTGTAAAATTAATAGAAGTTCAAAAATTAACCGAAAACAAGGATGAAAATTGTACAAAAAAGTGGTGTAAAGTGTAAATTAAAGTTTAAAGATAAAAAGATACAAATGAAATAATTAAAGCGAAAAATTTCAACCATAAATTTTCAAATAAATTAATTAGTTTTACCTTAAATTAGAACTATTTAAAAAATTTGAATCTTTCTTAAATATCAGTAAGATTAATTTGTTATAATAAATCCGTAAAAACAATAATAATAATTAAATAATTCAAATAATATCAAACTGCAAATAGACTTTCTCAGATTTCCTTAAATTTGCATTATTACATAACGTAACAAACACGAATTATCAATTACAGTAGAACAAAGATCCAAATATACGATGATAATTAGCTCATTCTCTCGCTCATTAAATTAATCATCAAGAGCAATAGTACTGTAATAAAACTCATTGAAATAAATATAACTATAAACAAGTTTATATCTGGAAACAAAACGATTTATCGCATTAAATCCCTTAGATTTTCCGCCAAACTTTATAAGCATTACGAGCATGAAAACCTTTTCTCTCTGCAACTCGCGCGCGAAGCACACTTGTTACAAAAGGTTTTTGTAAGCGAGCGCTCGCTCGATGGGCAGGAGGTAAGGCAATAAAATCCTCAAAACTTAAAACTAAAGGTTTGCAAAAGTTATCCTTAAAACCTGAGAGAAACAAAAGAAAAATGAAACAAAACTCTACTCCAAAAGATATGGGGAAAAAGGAAGAGAGAGAGAAAAGGGATGAAAACAACTAGCGTCTATTCAGATATATGGTATATATGTATATATAGAAACAATATTTTGAGAAATATGCAGCAAGTACTTGATGCTAATCCATGTGGCGCGTCAGTATATCTGCGGAAACAAGAGTAGAAAACAAGTGGAGAACTTGGTAGAGAATCCTCCTTTTACTTTTACATACATACATATAGTTTGGTGTCCCTTACTGCTTGTGGCTTTTACTATATATATATAAATATATATGTACGCTTATACACATTAATATGAATGCACACCTTGGAATTCAATAGTTAATCGTGAATGCCAAGCACAAAACGTAATTGCATCCTTGGCACGCGTATACAAGCTTATATGCATAAGCGTCATAAGTGTGGGGGAGGGGAGGGGAGCATGTGGTCTTGCATATGTTAAACGATTATATATAAGGGAAGAAGGAGAGATAGAAAAGGTTCTTTGAAATTTCATGCGGTTGGAAAATTTAATGGAGGGTGCGGCTAGATTTTGGCCTTTTATGTTAAGCTTTAAATAGAGATTATTTTATTTTCATAATGCGCATTCTTGTCTGAGAAATTATTTATCTTGTTTTTGCACCTTATTTTTTATATTGATTACAATTTTAATCAAAATACGTTATTAGAATAAGAATTAATTGTGATATTATTAAATGGAATATTATTAAAATAAAAGGTAATTATTATTTATTGATTGCCAATGAGACATAAAATGTTTTCTAAACTATTTTACAAGTTAAAGTGTTTGGAAACAGTATTAAAAAATTAAATAATAATAAAAAAATTTACAAAATGAATAATTTAAAAATATAATTTATAAATTTTTATTCGTTGGTAACTCTAAATTAATTTTAATTAATGTGCATAATATGTTTCGTTGTCACATATTTTACTAAATATTCAAATATTAACATTTTTCTGTAAAATAATATTAAGATAAAAATGTGCTTCACACAGCATAAAAATTAAATTATATTAACACGATAACAATATATAAAATAAAAGATTAAATTTATGTTGTATTTATTTAACTATCAAAAAATGAAAATTCATCCTTTTTTCAATTAAAGTTCACGTATAGGAAAAGTTATTTCTTCCAACTTGCTAAAACAAGATAATTTTCACTCGGCGTATAATGAACTTATGTTATACAGCAAAATATAATGAGTACAAAGACTGGATGAAATCTTAAAGAAAAATTTATCTAAATCAAAATAAACTTTTCAGACAACAATTATAACGAGCCATGAATTATTAACGATCAAGAAAAATAAGAAACAAATTTGTAAAAAAGGTATGTAATTTTATACGGAATGTATTTTCATGTAAAGGTTAATTAATTTTAATGAAATAACTTTTAAAAAAGTTTGTCAACCGTAAAATCAAAGCTTTCGATTAATGAAATTAAAATTTTCATCTAATTTGAATATTTTTATGAGACAAGCATTTTAAAATATCGTAACTAAAACTATCTTTAATTCGGGGTCAGGATAAAAATCGAAAAAAATAGAGATCTACGAAAAAATTACTTGCAAATTCGAATTAAACTTTTATTCTTCAATTCTTTTTTTTTTATGAAAAAGTAGGACACAAAATGAAAATAGAAAAACAAAAATTTAGTTTGAAATTATATTTTAACATTGCTCTTTCTTGAAAAAAAGAAAAAAAAAATATGACTTTAATTTATAATTGATAAGATGAAACAAGTTAATTAATTCCAATCATCTTTTTGTAACACTTTTCGAAACAACTAATTGAACATGTTTTTTGAATCTTTTGAATAAAAAACTTGCATTCACGCCAATTTAAAATTCGTTAAAAAGTTAAATTTTAGTTGCAATTAATGTAACAATATTTCTTTTTCCACTATTTTTTTTAACAACAGATTTATACTAATAACAAGTTCTCATAAAGTAAAATGCAATAAAACGTACTAACTAAAAATACAAAAAAAATCATCTTTCACATTAAAATCTTTATATTACTTATATATTTATTAAATTATTCAGGAGTCACAAAATTGTGAAGACTGAAGTAATATTTTATGAAATAATTGATCAGGTATACGTATTTTTACGTATTGTAATAAATATATTTTAAATATATTTTAGAAGTATTGAAAAAAGGTTACGACTATGAATAAAAAAAATTTAATACAATTTAATTGACCTTCAATCAGTTTACTATACATGTATGGCAAAAATCATTAATTTAATTTTTTTTTAATTTTATTTAACGTCGCTCTATTTATACTATCATTACGATACTAATAAAGTGACGGAGATCGTGTGTGTGTTTGTGAACAAAGCACGTGTTAACATACAGTGGTGCTTGTGTTAATCAGCCGTCGAGAGCGGGATTCGAACTCGAGTCCTCGAGATTATGAATCTATCGTTCTACCGACTGAGCCACTGACGACCTCAATTGAATATATCAATAAAGTACATAGGAAGACTGTACAATATAAGTACAGTCAATAAATATATCTAAAATACCAATGTAAACGTATTTTGATTAATAAATGGATCAGATTTTGAATATGTATTCGATTATTAAGCGTGATGATCGACGACGCAGGGTACGGACGTTATTTTTTAATATTCTGGGTAAATAATCACGATATAAGAATTTCATAAAATATGCGAAATGCAATTTACGTATACGTCGATAACGTTGTATTTTGATAAAAAAAATTTGTTAAAATAACTAAATATTGTTAAAATAACTTATTTTAATCTTGGAGTCAGTAGGTCAAAAATAATATAACGAAATAAATTTTTTTTTTAACAGAGATTCTCTTTATTTTTAAAAGTTATTTTTGATTTATAAAATTTATTAAAAATTTATTATATATTATCAACTTAAAAATAAATAAATTTAAAAAATGTCTTATTACGAAGTCGCTTCGACTGCCACGCAACCAGTAAATTCAAGCATAGAAATCGGACACCTAAGCATCCTCGTTTCACCCTTTTTCTTCACCAAGCGTATACATACCTTGTGTACGAGATTTACTCTATAATAAAACTAGTCGCATTGCAAACAACGAACGAAACAAAAAAAAGAGCAAGAGAGAGAGAGAAACATTTGTTTTTATATCTATCTCTGATTGGCTTGCAAAAAAAAGAAGTGAGAGGTACACATTTTTTTTTAGTTTGCCTTTTTATTCGGCTTTTCCAAGGTTTTTTATATATACCCTTTGGTGGAAAAAAAATCATTGCAGGAGGATTATTTACATTACGACGGTGGGGTTTTATTCATTTTTATTTAGTTTTTTTTGTTTTTTGCTCGGCAATGTTTTTTTTTTCGTTCATTGGAATTTTATTTTTTATCATTTATATCTTGAAAAATTCAGATAGTACAGTAGATAATTGCGTAAATTTTTTGAGGATATAAAGAGAAGAAATTTTATTGTAATTATAGTTGATTCGCACTATTGAAAATTGATAATTTAGTGCAAAGAATTTAAAAAAGGTTTTATTTTCTATTGGGATTTATTTATTGATTTTTGTTATTGTATAGTACTTTAAAGTTGGTAGCTATTATTTATTGAAAACCGTTAAAAGTTTTATTTTGAAAAAAATCCTTTAATAATGATGAAATAACGTGTATACATTTTAAAATTTACGACTTTGAATTCTGATTTCTCACTAAAAAAGTTAAAGTTTGTTTTAATTTCCTACTAAATTTTATAATTTGAATGTGACAAATTTCAATATTGAAACTTTAACATTGAACTTTTCACTATAAGCTATAAAAAATTACATCTACAACAAAATAAAAAAAAAATATTCATTTTAATTTTCAGAAAAAACATTTCTCAACAAATCCAAATTTAATATTTTGAAAATTCTCCAAGAAATTTGAACCCTCTATAATTTAATAAAATAAAATATATCCTAAACAAGCTTTCTCGTTTACGAAAAGCCAGTAAACCTCTCGCCATAACATTCCTCTCCCTCTCGAAACAAAAAAAAAGGAAATCAACTCGTAAAACAAGATATATAAAAGATCTTTCTTAGTACTCTCTTAACGCCTAAAAAGAAAAAGAAAAAAAAAATAAAGAATCAGAAAAGAAGTCATGCACGCAAGAATAAGTAGATCGTTCCTCTTGCTCCATCAGAATATGGTGACGAATGTAAAAAAATAAAACCAAAAGCAAAAGGACAAAAAAAAAAAAGAAGAAAAAAAATTAGAAAGGTTACTGAGCCTTTTTCTCTTCTCTCTTTTCTTTCTTTTTTCTTTCCTCTTTGGTCATACGTATTAGAAGACATGGTCGAATGGAATCACGCGCCTCTTATCAAACGTCCTCAGAGATTTCCCTAGAGGGGTTAAGATGTGTATATATATAGTAATGCTTTTTGACAAGCGATTCCTCTCTCTCTCTCTTTATTTTACTCTTAGTCTATTCTCTCGTTTTCGTACTAATCAAACTTCTCGGCCCGTTTGGTTGATGCCTCAATTCTTGGGCTCCTCTCTTCTTCTTGTCCCTTTTCGTATACGCACGTACTTGCAGCTAGCTAGCTAGCTATACTCAGAATGTCTTTCTCTCACGGCTTTTATGTTGTAGTTGCCTCGTTTATCCTTAGTTGTAACTCACTCCTCTTTTCTCTTTATTACTCTTATCTTTTGCGTCTATATAGTGTTTTCCTTTCCTCCTCTCCTTTCCCCCTCTTTGTCTCTTTCTACTTCGCGTTCTATGTCTTGTTATATACGTCTTATGGTTTTGATACCTTTAAAGGTCTCCTAAGATACATGTATATATGTGTGTGTATATGTATATAAAGTATGTTTGTTTGAGAATGCTTGTTTTCAAGACTATATCAAGGGGGAAGAAGAAGAAGAAGAAGTCTTTTTGGTTTATATATGTATATGCTTTAAGGTGAAACGATAAGCGTTTACGTGACGGTCGACAGCTAGCTTGGCTTTTGGACGAAAATCAATTTTGTTCTCCTTATTGCACTATGGGATCAGATACGTAGACGTATACATCAGCGACATTCTTTATTTTTTGTTCTTTCTTTATTCTTCATTTTCCTTCTTTTTCTTCTCTTTCTATAGGTTTTCTTTGAATTCACGATTGTATACGATTTTTGACGAATTCTCTTGAGTTTTAAAAAATGTAGGAAAAAAATGTATAAAATTATTAAAAAAGGAATCTATGAATAAGTAGCCTCTAATAAAGTATGCCTATAAATAATAATATGAAAATTTTGACAGTGTAGCATAAATAATTTGAATCACAAATAAAAATCAATAAAAAACATATAGTGACAAATACACTCGTATATATAAAAAAAATAAAATTTTTCCACCAATCGTGCGAAATTTCTACCTGCGAGTTTGGGAAAGAGTAGGCAAAAAAATGTAAATAAAAAATTTATAGCATTACTCGCTATTGGGAAAAATTGAGGTGAAAAAAAAGGAAAAAATTTTTATTTTCATTTTCGAAGTCAGGAATATAAACTTTTAATAGCTGAAAAAAAATCCAAATAACAAGAGAAAAAAAAAACGTCAGTTGATATTGAAAATATATTTAACTGATACTTTGTCTGATAAAGTAAAGAAGAGATTTTAATTAAACATAATGATGACGAATTACATTAGGCTCAATAGTAATGAAATGAGTATCAATATTTACTATTGATATGATCGACCAAAATCAAACTATCATTTGATTGAATTACTACATAAATGTTATTTCTGTGCAAAGTATTGTATTTATATATAATTTGTGCCAAAGATAATTTCAATATTTGCATGTAGCAATAAAAATATAAATGTATATTTAGTTCAAAATAAAAAACTAAACCTTCTTATGATAGTTATAAAATTGAAAAATAGTAGCCATTTGAATTTAGACATTATCCAGAATTACATATTTTTTAAAATAAAATTCTCTTTCAAAACGCAAGCTCTTGATATTAAGACAAATATGCACACAGATAAAACGAACCGAAAAAAAAATCAATGTCCAATACGGTATAACTAAGCAGTTAATTTTCGTATCCCACGAAATGCGTGGAGAAAAACTAGAAAAAAAAGAAACAAGAAAATGAAAGAAAATTCGATGAGAAAAGGTCGACAATGAGAGAATCGGCATCGTCAGCTCGTACTACCTATATTCGTTTTCATTTCTTTCTTTTACTTTCTCTCTCTTTCCTTTTTTTTCTTTCGTGCGCGTCGTTAACGAACGTCGCATTCGCATAAAAGAAGAAGAAAAAAAAAAAGAAAATAAGGAAAGAAAATGTTGAAGAAGCAGCAGTAGCAGCCAGCAGTAGCCGGCAGTAGAAGACAAGTTAATGTTAGCTAAGTTAGGGGTTAGCCTCAAGAAGAGCTGATGAAACTGTCAAGGAGTTTGAGAGTTAAACGGGAAAAGCAAAGAAAGAGAGAGAGAGAGAGAGAGAAAGCAAAGGCTGGTGTTACTTTGTTAAGGTGTAAAAGAAATTCCTGCCAATAGCTTTTTGAGGGCGAAAAAGAGAATGAGAAAAAAAAGGGATCATACGATCGTGTAAATAAGTTCAATTGACAGAACAAATGTATTAGTTACTTCAAACGATACTTTAGAGTATTCAAGACATTTTTAAGAATATAAATAATAGAATTTCTTTAAGTCAAAATTTTTAATTAATATTTAATTTGATATACGTAAATATAAAATTAGATTGCAATAATAAGAAACTGAAAAAGAAACAATTAAATTACTTTTATTTTTATTAAATTTTATTAAACGGCTTATAAAAACGTAAAATTAATTTTCTAACATTAATGCGTAGAAGTAATATATGAACAGTTTATAATTATAAATAAATTCTATTAAAACATATCATTTTGTTTCCAGAAGTATAAAAAATAATCAGATATTAATATAATTAATTAAAATGTATATGGAAATTTCATATAAAACGGGAAAAATAAAAAAATAAATAACGTTATTTATTATAAAATTTAATAATCTCAAAGAAATATATCAATGTATCTTTTGAAAACTAGAACTAAATAATTATTTATACTTCAAACAAAGAGTAAAAAATTCATTGTATAAAAATAACATTTTTTTTGAAAAGTCTGACTCATTCCTAATTATACTACTTGTATACATTTCGCATCTTTCGATCACTTTAAATTTTTTTCCTGTAGCTTGATTTTTCTCGTTTCTTTTTTAAACTTCCTCTTTTTAATGTTATTAAACGCTTTAAAAACATGACATTTTTCGAACTTCAATATGAATACAATAGATTTAACTATCTCTTCTCCTTCGTACAATAAATATGCAGCAGCAGCATTTGCATTCGCAATATTAAAAAGTATATACATATAACGCTTAACTGTCGACTTCAGTATACTCGAATAATTAACTCGACGCCACTAATTTCGTAATGAGCTCTACGGTTATATAGCAAACCCTTAAACTATATTTATAAATATATGCCGTTTAACGTATATTAAAGAGCCGCAGAGAATAGCAGCAACTCGTTTAAACGATAAAGATATGAAAAAAGAAGAAAATAAAACATAGAGAGAACAGAAGAGAAAAAAAAAAAAATAAAGTTAACACGAAGTCGCGCGAGAAAAATCAGAGAAAAATAAACTCTCACGAGCTAATAAAATGAAAGAGGAGAAAAAAATATATAGAGAGAACGAGATTGAAATAAAAAGATGCGATAATAATTAGGAGAACAAAGGAGAAAAGAGCTTGAGAAGAGAGAGAAGAAGAAAAAAAAGAATAGCGGGGAAATTTATTTTGGAGTTAGTTTAAGCGAGAAAGAGAGAAGGAAAAAAGAATTGTAAGAGCGTCGCGACGGCATTACGTATATACGTACAGGAGGGGGTTGAGAAAAGCGAAGTAGTAGTAGTAGAAGATAAAAAGGAAAAATAAGTGAGAAAGAGAATAGGAGAAATGGGCTTCTGGAAAGAAAGAAAACAAAAAGAAGAAAGAAGAAAAAAAAAATTTGTTAGAGAGAAAGGAAAGAGAGGCTGGTGTGAAAACGGCTTACGCGCACTACTTTGAGGCGCTAAACAAAGTCCAGCACATTACTTTACGAGGGCGCTAGAACGTGATCCATTTCGTCGTTAATGTGACGTGCGAGGCATCTCTATAAAAGCCAAACCTAACTATTGGCGAGAGGACTCTATCTATCCTTCTTCTTCTCTCTTTTTCCATTTTCTTTCTTTTTTCTTAGCTTCGTTTTTTTCCTGGAATTTCTTTTTATTCCTCTCTTTTCTCTCGAACAGATGGTTTTCTGATCTTTTTTTAATGAAACGATAATTTAATTGTATTTCAAAAATTTACTCTTTATTAACTTTTAATAACGACAGTGTAATGAGCTTGTAGAATTTCAAGATTCTTCATAATCATTATTCAAAAAGTAGAAGCAAGCAAGATGTTTATTTTAATGAACTAAATATGAATTTTTTTATGGAATTATTGTCAATTGATTTATATCAGTTACTCATTGTTTAAATGCATTATTTTATTTTAAAATTAATAAATTTAATTTACTTTTTAATAATAAATTGAAATAATATTTTAATTAATTATAAATCAAAAAGGAATTAAGCATTTAATTGAAACTGAAATGATATTTACAACCCATGATTATATAATGAAAATTTTCATATTTTGTTATTACATAATAATATTACAAACATTTTTTTACACAAAAATTAATTTTGAAATGTTCTTTTTATAAATTTTTGTAAAATTTCTACGTTGCAATATTGCAATATTTACCATACCTTAATCTTAATAAAAATTGTTTTTAATAATCTCGTTGAACTTGAGGAAAAAAATTTAATACTAGAACAAAATTCAATTTTTAAAATTAATTTCAGCAGAACAGTTCATTTAAGACTTGGAATTTAAATTTTAAACTTCGAGGGCATCATTTTGAATTCGAAATACAAACCGGCAAGAAAAAGCAGCGGAAAAAGCAAAAGACGTACAATAAGAATTGCGCTGAAACGGAAAAGAACCAAAACACAGAAGGAAAAAGAAAAAAAAGTAAAAAAGAAAGAAAAAAGAAGCGATATAAACATTGTTGTTTGCCGCTTACTTTTACAGACAATTACGCAACGAACTAGAAACCTTAAGAATTTTCTTACACTGAAAACAGATACTATTAAGAAAAAGAATATAAGAAAAATGGTGTTTGAAAAAGATCTTCTGAACACTTCTCAAAGGTCTGCTTGATGAACAGAAAGAATTTCTTAAATAAGTAATTTCTTTGATATAAGAAAAATTTCAAACTTTTTTTTTCTAATGAATTAAAAATATGATTGTAAGTGTGATACGTAAATATTTTATGATTTAAAAACTTTTAACTTTAGCCTTAAAAAAAGACGGATATTAAAATTAATTGATTAATTTTGTTCATTATTAATAATTAATTTAACAATTCCACGATGCAATGATTTTCGGCCATTAATGAAGGTAAAATATTTAATTAAGTCATGCGAAATGATTTGAAAATTAAACAAATTATCAATAACGCTGTTCCAATTAGAAAATATCCAGGTCATATTCGTTCGCAGAAAAATTCATAAATAATATGCGCTTTGAAATAAAAATTTTTTAAACAATGAGAAAGGATCAATAAATAATTATACGTATTTTATTGTCTCTCATTGTATGCAAAGGTATAAATAAATCTTTTCCATCGGCGATATAAATATAATTATATCGTTGATTGTAAAAACGAAATTTTAAATAAGATATAAATATTTTGTTTCGATATTAATTTATTCACGATTGATTATTTTAATTTTAAAAGATGTTGAAATTGAAAAATATAAAAATGTGAATTATTAATTTAAAAAAGTAAATTTATTAATTTTAAAAAATTAACTGTTTATTTCAAATTTAAAGTTTTTAGTTTGAAAACTTATTTTATAAACAATTTTCACCCTCTAAATAATAAAAATCTGCGCAAATTTAAAATATTCATTGTCACTCGTACTCAAAAGCAAAAAAAAGGAACTTCATCCAAAAAAAAGAAGCAAAAGCAAAAAAAAAGGAAAATTAGTTTTCAAACAAGTTTTCTAAAACTTATATCTTAAAGCTTTCGTAAAGGTAGCTTGGAATGTCCCCATTGTATAAAAAAAACCTAAAATTATTTTTCAGAATAGTCAAAAATTCGACTAGTTTTGTGAGTAATAAGTATAGGTGAAAAAATTTAATTTGGCGTATTTTAGTATGGTTACAGTTTTGTTAGTGATTTTTAATAATAACTATACTGTTGCGCGATTTTACTATAAAACCTGATGATTAAAAAAATTTATCATTCAAATTTTTCAATAACATGACATCCTCCAAAACAGTAAAAATTAAAGTATAAATCAAGCAACCGTTAGTAATCTTATTTTGGATTTTTTACACTCAATCCTCCAAGAGTATTTGATATACAACTCGACAGTAGTAACCCGACGTATATAGACAGACAAGAGTTTCGTACTTATTGTATAACCTTTAGTTAAAGTTTATAACGTTTACATGTACATACACACTGTACCATCGCTGCAAGTATGGGGACACTTGATTATGCTTTTCCTTTCCCTTCCGAAAACACATGCAAACGCTTTAAAGCACTGTAGGAAAAGCAAAAGTTTAACTCGTTGTACATCTGTGCAGCGCCGGTATATAAGCGTATAAGTAACAAACTGTCCCTTGCGAGGTATATAGTTTAGCATATACCTTTTTTTTTTTTTAAACTCCCAGAAAATAGTGTAAACCCACGCGTTTAAAAACAACAAACTTAACCGTAAACGTGTCGAGAATATATTTTTACATCTCTTCTCCGCATAATGCTAATTTTAAAAACTATTTCATTTCCTTTTTGCTTTGCTCTTTTTTTTTCTCGTCGTTGTAACACGTTGTAGTATATGAACTCTCGAAAAATGTAATTGCTCATACGGGGTATGGAAAAACTATAGTTTGTTACGCACGGTAGTGCAGTTATGTTCTTTTCTTTCTTCACTTTTTCCTCTTTCTCTCTTTTTTGTTGTATGACGCGCCAGGGTAGGGAAAAAAAGCGCGTGAAAAGTGTGATAAAATAACGAAGTCGTTAAGGAAAGGAATATATTGTGCGGAAGGTATAACGAAAATACGAGTAAAGTTTTCGAATTGATGCTGTTGGTTTAGTCTTCTCCCGTTCTCTTTTTTTTCGCTTTTTGTTTTTTTTTTATACGTTTAGGTAGGAAAGGTTTTATTTCGATGTTTTAGTTTTATACGGTTTTCCGAGACTTGTCTGCATGTGTATACGAGATTTGTTGCTGAAGAGCTTTTACTTGTCTTTTGATCCTATTGGATCGAACGTTAATGCTATTTACGAAATAGTTTAAAAATTACGATGGATAATTTAATGAAGACTAATAGCTGAAATCGCGTGTTCGTTTTAATTTTTGATAAAAATTTAACTCAATCAATGCATGTGCGACTACTGAATGTAATCTGCCTGTTAATATATAAATAAATAATTACGCAAAATAATTTTTATTTAAGATACATATAAATTCTCTTATTTAAATATTGTCTAGACTGTTTCAAATAAATAAATTGTTTAAGTGGCGCATTCATAAAAAACTTCAAAATGTATTTTAATAGAAAGACAAATTAAAAATAATAATGTTAAATCAATCTAAATATTTAAAGTCACATTGTGAAAATTTTGTTCATTTGGTGAAACGAATTTGATATAATATAAAATATTTTTCTTTATAAGTTATTTAAATAAATGCCAAATATTATTTCAAGTATTAAACGTTCAGAAAAATATATTAGTATATTTATTACAATGCTGAATGATAAATAACACGTAAATATCAATTTATTAAATTTCTCCGATTCTCAAACGTGAATTAATGAACTCAAAAATCATTAATAACCACGTTTCCCCTATTGGGTTAAAAATATAATAGTCATAAAAAATCAAAGTTAATTCTTTCCATAATATATAAAACCCTAAAACCAACGAAAACGAATGATTTCAAAGTCGTTTTAGAGAGTACCATAAAAATTTCTCTTAGCTTAAGTCATAGAACGAAAGCGGGCCAAAACGTCTCTAACATACATACATCAACCGTCTTTGCTCCGACAAAAGACCTTCTCTTTCTCCGCTCTCCAAAAAACACGAAAAAAAAAGAAAAAGAAAAACAGCACGTACCAAGGAGAGAAAAAGATAAAGAATAAGCTGTAGCGCGAAAAAGCGTGTAAACGTCCATTAGAAAATGGCAAATAGCAAAGCAATGTCCTGCTCGAAGAGGAGTAAAAGAGAGAGGAAGGAGGAAAAAGAGGAATGGAGAAAGTTTTTGAGAAAAGAAGGAGGGATATTGTGTAGTGCCTGCTAGAGGCATTATTATGAATGAGATTTACACTGAGTTGACGTTAAACCAAATATTTCAAGTGAAACGAGATAGAGAACGAGAAAAAAAGGAGAAGAGAGAGAGAGAAATAACATTTTCGACGTCCTGAATGTAAATAGGCAGATGGAAAGCTGAGATGCGCTCTCTTACAAGCTTTGAAAAAACGATGTGTGTACGTATGTGAGTGTCGCTGGAAAATGCATCCTATTCAATGTTTAAACAAACTGTACAGAAAATAAAAGGAATTTAATTGTTTATCAAAGCTCTCGTGACTTCTGTATTATAAACAAATTATTTTTTAAGGAATGCAATTACAGAGTGTAAATATCACATTTAGATATAGTAAAGTCATTTATAAAGAGAAAATGACAATTTTATAGAATTTTTAACCTTCTTATGTGTAAACTTAAAATTTTGTATTTTTTTATATGTATTATTTGTTTTAAAATTTGTTGAATATATCAAAAAATGAGACAAATTTTTAAATTAATTTTTCAAGTTGAATTCTCAATTTTACTCATATTTTGATGAAATGATTGGTTATATATTTTTTAAATGTATTCAAAATCTAAACCATTTTTTTTCTTATACATTTTTAATAAAAAGCATTTTGATGAAACGAACATTGTATTTTGTAATGCAATTTATTTGCAAAAAGTTGAACAGAAAATTAAATCTTTTATTTGAATCCATTTTTTTTGACCTGATTCGTGATTTTTTTTCAAAAACTATTCTACTAAAACATTTTTTTTTTAAATTATTATATCTTATTTATTTAAAAATATATGTTTAAAAAAAAATTAAAACAATAGAATCATATTTTATAAATACAGAAAAGAGTGAGAAAAGTTCTCGGTGCATTAAGTTTACAAACGTCTATGATGAGTAACTTCTGTCTGATCGTTTATCAGAGAGTTATACCTTATAGTAAAGAATCGAGCTTACCAGGAGAAATGATTATGACCTTTTTTCGATGCTCGCACACACCAGCCAGCCAGCCAGCAGCCAACATACAAAGTTGACATGATCTTTTTTTTCTTTTTGATTTTCAAAAGAAAAGTTAAGAGTCAGCTTGTCATCAGTCTTAGAAATCTCTCGAGTTTTCCATTCTTGTTTGAAACAAAAGGCCTTATCATTCTGATGATATACTCGAGTTAATTAAAAAGTAAGTTATACCTCCTCTCTCTTTCTCTCTCTCGCGGCAATACGATGAAAAATATTATTCAGCCATTTTTTTTCTTTTCCTTTTATTTTAATCTTTGATTGTCAAGGTATTAAATGTGGTCGATTAAAAATCATTTCGCTGTTGGTAAAGAAAAAAAAAGTTTCATATCAATGGATTATTTTTATATCAATAGATTAAACACTATTTTTGTAAGAAATAAGTAATAATAAATTTATAAACTTTTTATAACGAAAATTATTAATTTACTATTTTTAAAATACCAAGATCACAAACAATTTGAAATTAAATTGTTTGACAATTATTTATATTTACATTAATTTAACTATTATTAATTATTTCGTTGCCATTCATTAAATGATATTTGGAAAATTAACTTTACAATATATTATTAAATATGTTATAAATATATTAAACTCGGTCGAAAATTTAATTAACATTTTCTTTTATTGTATTATTAATTCATATTGCAAAATTGGCTAAATGAAATCGGCTACGCGTAATTATTAAATTAATTTACAATTTTAGAGTCACAATATTAAAACTATTACAATAAGTACTTTTTTATATGTTTTTTATGTATCTATAAAACAGTACATTATAAATAAATTTAAAAAAAGGAGCTTCGCATATTAAAAAAAAAAAACAATCTTTTACTTAAACAATTAACAATCCAACATATGAAAGTCAATAAGCATATTTCAAGCATTTTAGTAGAGAGCTGTTTGCTGGAGCACAGGTGCAAGTGGACAGCAAACTGTCAAGCATAAAGACAATATATATCACGAGCTTATTAATTTTACTTCACTAATCTCCAATTTGTGTCTCCTTACTTTGTAAAGTATTATACGTACTACAGCAATTCTCCATTTCTCTCTTTCTCTTTAATTTTCTATCTTTCTCTCTTTCTCTCTCTCTTTGCTGTCCAACAAGCACGACAACTTGTTAGTCGTAACAAATCGTCCGCGCTTTTCCGACGTTGATGCACGTATGTGTTTATAATGTTGTAAGGTGATTCTTTTATTCTTTATTATTTTTAATATTTTATATTTTATTATTGAAATAAAAATTACATGATGTTTCATTAATTGGATTTAAAATTTCTATGGTAAAATTTGTTTATTATTATAAGATAATTTTGATCAGTAAGAATTTTAACTATAGGTACGAAACTTATGAAATAAGAATAGTTTAATAGATATAACTATTTAATTTTGTTTAGTAAAATAAACTAACATATGATATCAAGGTAGAATTGACACAAATATGCAAAACAAATCTAGATTAAACAAAAATATTTGATATCAACACGAAAAAGTTCAAAAATATTTGAGCAAGAATCAAATTTCTTTTTCTTGATTACGTATAAATATTGCTAACTTCAAGTAAAAATTTACTTTTATTTTTTTTATTATTTAAATAAATTATTGAATGATGAACTATAGGAATTTCAATAACTTGTTATACCATCAAAACTCCATTTATTCTTTATTATTCTAGAAAATCATTGAAATAAAAACAACAAAAGTTTCAACTTGAAATATTCATTTCCGAGCGCATTCATAATTAACTTAATCGAGTCGTTTTTAACGCTAAGAAAGAGATAAGAAAATTTCTCTCTCGCCTAACAAATTTTGTTTTTCAGCACAATGAGCAAGCATCACCAGCAGCGAGTAAACATACAAGAATAAGTGGAAAGCAAGTAAAATTAAATAAAGAAATAAGAATAAAAGAGAGAAAAAGAAAAGAGAAAATTAAAAGCTAGCCAATCCCACGCTCTTTTCGCGGAAGCGTGTTAATTAATGTCTAAGAAAAGACAATAAGACGATATGCAACTTAAATAAAGTTAGTATCATTATGCTTTTAGTATTTTATCTCTTTATTAGCGTTAATTAAAATATATACTGTTGAATATTTGAATATTAAGATATTAATTGCGAAATTTTCGTATTGATAGTTTAAGTCAGATTTTTATAAGAAAGTCAAAGTTTTTATTTAAAAATAATAACGATCTGAAGAATCTTAAAATATACAACTTCATAACAAAATATCTAAATTTATAGAGCTTATTACTATTTTAATAAAATATATTTATATCTGAAGTAGAAATAATTGAATATAATCAGACGTTAAAAATACTTCAATAGTATTTATTTTATACTCTTAAAAATCTTTGAATAATTACGTTTTAACTTACGCCAATTACGGACAATCTTAATGAGTACACAAACGTGATAGTTTAACTTAACTTAAGATTATGAACGATGTAATGGGATGATAATATTCAAAAATGTAACTTTAATATTAACTCCTACTTGGTATACCTTAAAATTTTGAATGAACATAAAAAATCTTAAAAGACTATAATACATAATGGATTTTTAAGAAGTAAATATCCAAAACAATTAAATTCAATTTCCTCGAGCCTAAACAGAATCAGAAGCCAAAACTAATTTTCACTTCACATCCAAAGATATCATACTATATTATAGTAGTAAAAGAGGAAGCTTCCACGCATAGATCGACCAAAAACAAGAGACTTCAACATCCCCCCTCGATCATGATAACGTACAACTTTCACTCACTCTCTTTCTCCCTTTCACGTATACATACACACACTTTCCGTATTGTCCTATAAAGATAAGCAAACCTCTCGAAGAGGGCTGCCGCCGCTGCTTACAAGACTATATTCAACCGCACACACACATATTCCAAGAGCTAAAATATCTTTCCATCTCCCTTTCTCTCTTTCTCTCTTTTGCAGCCCATCGTGTGTGTGTTAGCGTCGTTGGCGCTGCGATCCTGTTATCTCAAGCAAGCCTGTTTTCCTGGTAATTGTCTTTCTCTTGTACCTCTTACCGTGTCGTTATCTGCTGAATTATTCAATAAACGCCATGTATATGTATACTAACAACAGAAGCCTTTCTCATCGGACTTTTCGTGTACTAATGAAATTTCACGCTTGATGCGCG
This sequence comes from Anastatus disparis, assembly GCA_017163975.1. Taxonomy (NCBI): domain Eukaryota; kingdom Metazoa; phylum Arthropoda; class Insecta; order Hymenoptera; family Eupelmidae; genus Anastatus; species Anastatus disparis. The sequence goes on along the minus strand of JAFFSR010000227.1, from coordinate 19,818,153 downwards.
CGTATATGCCTACCCTTACCCTAACGTATACGCTAAAACAATGTACAGACTTAGGTCTTTTAATTCGTGAATAGACAATTCTTAGATTATACTATTTGAATATCATGATTTTTAAAACTATACTTTACGTAATAATTTAACTAAGAATTAAATTTTCAGGCATTTATTAAGTAATTTTTAATTTATTTATTTTGAAAAAATAATTCTAAACTGGTATTGGAAATACAAGAATTTAATTTAATTTGCGTTTTTTACATTTATTTGGTTAATAAAAATTGTCAAAACTGAAAAAATTGAAAAAATGTTTTATTGCTATTAATAATTAGCATTATTATTTAACAATATCGAGATTTAAGCATTACGAAATTGATTAAGACATTTATACTGTCAAGACAATAGCAATTTAACTTTCAACTCTTTTAAAATATCAATAATTAACAAATGCTGTAATCACACAAAAAAAATTGTTCGATTTTATTAGAATAAAAAAAACGGTTAATTAATTGTAATTTGTTATTAAATTATATATAATAAGAACCAGTTAACAGTTTATAATATTTATTATCATTAATTAACTTCTATTAATCTTTTATTATTCCACATTAATATTTATGCTAATTGAATCCATTAAAAATCTACAAATCTGGCAGAGCTTAATTAACATTTTTGTTAACCAATAAATCAAAAGTTTTAAACGTATTAAAACTTCTAAAATTAATCTTTTCATATATTAAAATATTTTCATCAAAACTAATCTCAAAGAAGCACAAATAAAACATACCACTCTTAAAGAACTCGTCAGTGGCTCAGTTGGTACAGCGATAGATTCGTAATCTCGAGGTCCCGAGTTCGAATCCCACTCTCGGCGGCCGATTTATACAAGCACCACTGTACGATACATGTGCTTTGTTGAAAAACACACTGACAACCTCCGTCGTTAATAAGTATTGTAATAATAGCTTAAATACAGCGATGTTAAATAAAATTTAAAAAAAAAACGCTAATTAACACATAAACCGTAATTTTTAAAATAACTTATAATTTTTTTATTTTATTTCATTTTTTTATTTCTTGAGCAATAAATTTACATAATAAATCCTACAGAAACAAATCAGATTGTCTACGTGCAAGTCTAGTATAGATATATATTAAGTAATTATTAACCAACTTACAAACTACTAAGCGCAATATTAAAATTTTTTTAAATTAATTACAAAATAGTAGTTTGCACCATTAATTTCTTATAAATTTTCGCAAACAAGAAAAACAAAAAAAAACTTATCGGAAAATATACTTCATTGTACATTATATGTGCTTTTGTTCACAAACATATGAAACAACGCACGTGATCTCCGTCGCTAATGAGCATCACTTATAGCGAGCTTAAGTAAAATAGAAAAAAATATACCACTTTCTAACAACGAGATCTTCTAGAGCTTGAAAATTAAAAAATTACGTTCCTTCAAACGTTCAAATATTTCAATTAGCAAGAAATGTACAGTGCGGCTAATTTTCAACAACTTCATCTTGCGAAGTTTGATAAAATTAAGAATTTAAACATTTGTTAATTCCAACCAACAGAAAAAAAATAACGCTTTTCAGAGCATCAATAACAAAGTAAGAATTCTTTTTCTTTACATATGCAGCCATAAAAAAAGGAAAAATACACCTCTTACGGTCCCCGTTTTGGTTTTCCACGCGTTCGCCTGCTCTCTTATGAATCTCCATATACGTAATCATTGAGACAGGCTGGGTGAGTAAAGCTATAACATATAAGGGATAAAAGCAAGTAAAGTTTTCTCGTTCTGTGTGTTAGCACAAAAGAGATTTCTGCTGGCGATGTTCTGTTTCCCCTCTCGTGCAGTCATTGTTAGGGATATATTAGAATGACTTATATACGCATATATACTAGAAATACTTTGTTAGAACAAAATGAGGGTGGAGACAAATTTGCAGCTAATTTTAATCTATAACTAATTACCTTAATTCAACTTTTCAACATTTCGTCGAAGAAATGATGCATATGCGTCGATAACATAAAAAATTATGATAAAAGGAAATGGAACAATAGTTTTGAAAATTATGTAAGAAATAAATTAAAATTAAAAAATCATTAAATTTCGTAGATGACATTTAAATTATGGGAAATCTAAATATATAAAAATTATATTTGTTTTTTTTAGAATGGATGAAAATGATTTATAAAATGATAGAAACATTAATTGAAAATTTGCAATTTTTTTACAACGCATTTATATTAATCACAATAAAAATAAATTAAAAAATAATCCACTTGACAATTTCTCCAGTGCTTATTGCAATTCAATGTAATATGCATCCTTTTTAAAGTAAACTTCTTATCTTATCTCATGGAGCAAAAATTAACTTATCACGTTTAATTCAACTTGTATGAAAATTGAAATGTAACAGTTTAAAAAATACTATGGTCGCAAATAAAAAAAAGCTAATATTTTTAATGAAACTAAAAATAAACTGACATCAACCGTATGGATTTTTATTTAGAAAAAAAATTCTGTTTGTATACTTCAAAGTGCATTACAGAATAAAAAAAAGACTCGAAACACATAATTTCTCACGAAATCGCCAACATTTCTCCACAAAGAACAAGCAATGCAAGCAAGAGACACGCTTGAACACGTGTAATCAGACCAAAACAGACGCGCTGTGTCCTGCACTGAAATCTGATTAGCGGTCTGCTTGCAAAAAAAAAAAGAAAAAAAGAGAAAGAGAGACACATACACGCCGACAGTAGTCTCGTGTTATAATCAAGCGTCTCTTTGCGGTGTTAAACCAGAAAAAAGTATGAGTGCATATATATTTACATATATATATATATATATATATATATATATATATATATCAGAGTAACTAGAACTGAGTGAAAATAGAAGCAGCAGAAGAATGAAAAAAAAAATGATAAAAAGAAGAGGCTAAAGAAAGAAATGAAAAGATCCTTTTGTAAGGTTCTTTTCTATGCACCGTTAAATAGTTAATCCAGCCAGTATACATATATTGTACTATACCAGTGTGGCAGACATCCCCCGCGCGCTTTTGCTCTGGCTATATAATTTTCCAGGGCGCTAATTCTCGCGTGTCCTCTCACGTGCAGTACTGTTAATTTCTTCTTTTTTTTCTCTCTCTCTTCCTCTTTTACCGGCAACTCTCTCATTTCGTAGTTTGCACCTTTCATTCTCTCAGTATGCTGCCCACATATATACATATATGCGTGTACAGACCAAAAGCACAACTAATTCAATGTTCTTCTGGCTCTGCTTTGGATCATTATAATTAAGGCGTGTAAATGGGATTAGAATTCGTTTGCCACCTTTTTTTTTCTTCTTCTTTATATTTAACTTTCCCTCTCTCTCTTTCTCATTTTTATTTTTTGTCATAGCTATGTAGTGGTTTCTATGAGGCTTAAAATGACGCGCTAAGTGCAACCGACGAATAAAAAATTATAATGAAAAATATATTTTTTACATTCGAAAAAGAGTATACATGCCATATAGCATGAGCTTACGCTCACCCAAGTGATTAACGAGCTGCCGAAGATGCATTATTTACGTGGTAACACTTTTTTCTCGCCTCAACAAGACCAACCTTGGCTATCTTTTTTATTCCAAGTTTTTGTAAATTATATTGTACCTTTTAAATGTTAGATATTATTGTATAAGTTTTTGTTTCTCATTTACAAATGTTTAAATATTTACTGAAATCACATTTTATTTCATTATTTATTAACGTAAACAAATGAAGTTTTTGCGTGCTTTAATACGATACTATTTATAAATTCAGGAAAAACAAAATTTACGATACTCATCTATTGTAATAATGTGTTCATAATATCGAAAACTTTTGAAATATTGAAATAGCGAGAAAAATTTAAAAAATAAATTTCTAATGCCATTAAATCAAAATTTTATAAAGTAAAGCTCTGCCGCTTTAAAATTCTCCTCTATAAATTATGATTTCAAAAAGTTAAACGTTTATCTAGCTATATATTGAAACTCAATAATTTCTATTCTATAAAATTAAAAAAAAAAAGAGAGGATGAAGAAGAAATAGAACTTTTGTAAGTTCATAAATCAATTAACCGAGATTTAAAGTATATCTAACAAAGGGATTTTAATGTTAAAAATAATATTTTTTTTATAGATATTGAATTGTGAAATTTCGAAAACTTATTGAAATAAAATTAACCCTCTATTAATGTGTTATAATGAGAGTTTGTTATATTAAAACTTTTAATAATGTTATTTAATTATTCAACATTTAAAAGGTTCTTTTAACAATTCTGACATTTTTAATCGATACAAAAAGTCATCATTGAATGAAATCAAATTATTTTTGTCTTTTGAAAATTTCTCATAAAATTTTCAAAAAGGAAACGATTATCCGTCAATTATTAAACTGAAAGGCAATAATTTCACAATCTTCGTTCTGCATCGAATTTTCAAAATTAATAATTCTTTACAATAGATATGTAAATTTCCAAAAAAAATCCATTTAATTAAATTTTATATTTCACTAAAAATTCAACAATTTAAAACCATCCAAAATAATTAAAAAAAGAGTTCATAATTTAATATATTCCAGCATAATTTAAAATATAGAAAAAAAAGAAGAAATATAATCCTTTGATAAACACTCTAACAATCCAACATTAGTTCATGAAAAAAGGAGCCTATCGCTCTTATTGAAAAGCCATCTTGATAAACTGCCACGCTGGCTTTTTTTAAAGAGGCATCAGAGATATTGACGGGATTTCTTTTGGGATACTTTATATATACATATATAGTTATAGTAACTTTTTTTTTCATATATGCTTGAAGAAAAGGTTCTCGATTCCCTAAACGCGTTCTTCTTTTCTATGTGAATTCAAAGTCTTTTTTACTAGTATAGCCTTTGGATAAGTTCCAGACTTTGCGCGCTCACACACACATATCCACGCGCGCGGCTTATCATTGAATAGAGTTTTGCTAAGCGTGAAAATAGGGGAGTAAAAATTTTATAATAATAAGAATGAAGTAATAAATGTACGAGAAAGCAATTGATAATGAATATAAATCATGAAAATTTAATAGCGATCGATTGAACTAAATTTTAAAAGTCGTTGTATTGCCAATATTTTTTTCAATTGCAATCACGAGGAATCTTCTTTACTATTTAAAATAAATTATATTCTACAAAATTTTTATACATTTATTTAATTAGTGTACCAATTATTCTAAACATTTTCACAAAAATTTTCTTTTTCTATTATACATTAAAATCGAAAGTAAATTATTCTCTCTAGACGAATTTTTAAATCAAGAGTTAAGGAATAAATGAGTGAATAATATATTTTAGCTGTTTAAAATAAAATAAATTTCTACTTTACCTTAATGAATGAAATTGGTTGTTTAAAGCTTTCCAGCAAAAATATTTTATTGTATTATAAATATTGAAATGGTATAATTAATTTTATCATTTATTCAGGTGAATTAATTTTTTGTAAGCGTTAAAGATACCGTTTGTAAATTTAGAAAAGTAAATTAACGAAACTTATGTATTGTAATAATGTTCAAATTATTACAACAGATACTTTTGAATAATTTATAAATTAATAAAATATTTAATTTCATTTTTATTAAAATTTTTCTATTTATAAACTAAATGGGCAATAATTAAGTGCTTTTCGCAGTTAATGATGCTTCAATGTGCTTTTTATATAAAAGCATATTAAAGCATAAAAACTTTTTATTATTAATTAATCTTCATAATAATTTCTTGAGCCAAGCTGAATTTCAAATAAAACTCTTTAAAAAATTAATCTAATAATAAACTTGGAAAAATTCTATATGCAAATTATTCTAATTCAAATTATTAAATGATTTTTAGAAAAAGATTGTTTACGCCTTGAATATAAATCACTTATCACGTCAAATCGAACTTCCATCACATCTAGTTTCCAATAAAAAAAACAAAGCTAAAAAGGAATAACTGGCTAAAAAGTTCATCAAGTTTGTCCACGAGGAAAAAAAGCTTGAAGGCATTAAAAAAAAAGCTTCAAAAAAAAGGATGAAAAAGTGATATCACCAAAAGAAATAAAAGGAATAACGCGGCATTGAATAATTTTTCAATGCTTCTTTTCTTTGAAAAAAAAGATCTAAGGTACTCGACGTTGGCACTCCCCCTTCAAAGTGGCCATTTACCAAAAAAGAAAAAAAAATAAAAAAAGACCTCTTGCTCTCTTTTTCTCACATGTACACAGCTAAAGCTTAATAAGGCTCGTGTACTCTATAACGAGCTCATATTATTTAGTGCTCTCTCTTTCTCTTTTCACAGTCGGAGCAGCCACATATATACGTATATAGTGTCAGATTCGTTGGATTCGGTAACGTACTTTGTCCATAATTTAGTTAAGAGCGTCATGCGTGTGACGCGTCAGAAGGATGGTACGAGAGTAAAAGAGAGCAAAGCCACGGCGAGCGAGAGAGAGAGAAAGTGAATAGAGAAATGAATTGGAGGGACAAGCGAAGCGCGAATAGAAACTTGGCATTTAGCCAAAAGCCTAAAGGGATAGGATAGAGATAAAGATATTCAAGCTTTCACACTTCCCGCCTATTGTAAGTGACTTATTATCCAACGTTTATGTCTGCATATATGCGCAGTTCATGCGCAAAATGTCTATATATGTATAAGCTTTAAATACTTTAGACACGTAATGGGCTTTAAACCATTAAAGCCTAAAGACACAACGATGACACTCTTGAACTTGTTTAAAAGGAATAAGTATAAAGCACGTGCTACCTTCAGAAAGGTTTCGATGTGTGCGTATATTTATAGATCGCATATTACTTATATGAAGTCAAAAGAAAAGAGGAAGGATGTGGGTGTTGAAGATTTTATTGAATTTAGGAAAAGGATCAATGACCTTAAGTAATATTGTTTTTCGATTATAGAGTATAGCATCAAACGCTTTTTTGATGGAACTTTTTTTTAGAAATTTTATTTGCCATAAATAGGACTCTGAATAAATAAAAGATGGGACGGACAATTTTTAAGCGATTTGTCCTAAAATAAAATCTTTCGATTAGGTATTAATAATCGCTTATTAATATAATTTTGTAATTATATTAAATATCAATTAATATTCTAATGTAATTATATTAAATGTATATACCACTTAATAAAAAGAAAAAATAGTTTTTTAGAATAGGCTTAAGACTAAAAATTTAAGAAAAAATTAATATTTTCATTAGGAAATAAAATAGTAAAATAAAACTATGAACTAAACTTGTATCTTTGATTACTTGACTAAAAAAAGAAAAGGAGAAAATTTTTAATGAAAAAATTCTAAAGAAAGAACGATATTAAAAAAAAAATTAAAACAACCCATATCGTGCGCTGTTTTTAAAATTAACCTTCTTATAATATCAAACATGTAAACATTTAAAATCAATGATAACTTTTTCTAAATAAGTAAAGTATCTTTGAAATTTTGCATTTAATACTTTTATTATGTGCAATTAAATTATTTTGGTATAAGAATGACTTATAAAAAAAATCAATAATTCCAGATATATATTTTTTTGTACTTTAAAAAGACTCATGTTTGTTGCATTGCACTGTTTTATATTCATGGAAGTATTGATTTGTTTCTATGACACGTTTTGAGTGATAGGTTTGAATAACATATAGTTAGATATGGATAAGCCTTCATTATTTTTTGAATCATATATATTTTTATGTATACCAAAAAACCAATATATTCTTTTTTTTTAAATTTATTTCACAGACCCATGCACAGCGAATAACGTAATAACGACTTTTAACACTCATTAGTCGTGAATATGCGTGATATTAGTTTTTTGATTTTTTTTTAAATTCTAAAACAAAAATTACTATGTATAGAAAATATTTGATAAAATATAAGCTTTTTTATAAAACTTTTTTCCTTTAATATTTTCTCGTTTCAAAATTACTTTGTACTAAATCCGTAAAATGATGTGAACGTCATGATGCCAAAAAAGAAAGTGATTCTGGTTTAATTATGGATGCGTTATTTAAACAGCGTTTTATAAAAATATTATTCGTATATGAAAAATTTAGTTTACGCATCTTTTAATATAGTTTGCACAATTTTAAATTAGCAGTTAATTAAGGTGAAAAAATTTTAATTAAAAAATTTTGTTAGAAAACGCTTTAATTGTGTGTTTTTTCTAAGAATTCTAAGTCGAATTAAATTCATGCAAATAGTCAAAAGATTATAACAGTCAATTTTCCAGAAATATCTCGAATGACCCGAGTTACTCGAATGGCCCGAGTTATTCGAACGAATCGAGTTACTCTAATAACTCGAGTTACTCGGATAACAAGAGATACTCGACTAACTTGAAATAAAACACTATATGAATACTAGAAGTAGACTGCTATCTGATAATGTAGAAAAAATAAGTTTTCTTCATTCTAATATTAAGATAATCTAATAAAAAAGCGATTTTCTAATTATTATAATAAAATGTAATATTATTTTGTTTGTTACCCTACTCTTTGAAATAATTAATAATTTTTTCATCTTTGAAATGTTCGATTGAAATAACTCGAGCTATTCGAGTAGCTCGAGTTATTCGAGTAACTCGGGTCATTCGAGTAACTCGGGCCATTCGAGTAACTCGGGTCATTCGAATTACTCGGGTCATTCGAGTAACTCGGGCCATTCGAGTAACTCGGGCCATTCGAGTAACTCGGGCCATTCGAGTAACTCGGGCCATTCGAGTAACTCGGGCCATTCGAGTAACTCACATTTTTTCGAGTAGTTCGTATTTTTCGAGTACTCGACAATCTCGAGTACTTGACTCGAACTCGAAGAAAAAACTCGACTCGACTCGAGCTCGAATATTCGAGTATTTGCACACCCCTAGTCGATAGTGTAAACTTCTTAATATACAAGAGCTTATAGGAAAATTAAATTTTATTTTTCTCAATAAATAAACGGTAGATCACATCTATTTTTTAAGGAATTTTTAAATTTTGTATATTTTACAATATTTAGATGTCAAAAGTCCCAGCGTTGGAAATTAATTTTTCATTAAGAGCTGTCTTAATTCATTATCTTTATAAATATTTCTTGTTTTTTCATTATAAATTAATAAATTACCACAATTCTATTACTGATAAATATAATAAATTTATTTATACTTCTCGTAAAAAAATCTGAATGATTAATCTAATTACAATTAAAAAGTTATAAAAACCCAAACTATGAGTACCACTTTGATATTTATTTATTCATGAATAATGTATTGCTATCCATTAAAAATAACATCAATTAATAACGTCAAATATTTATAAGTAAATTATCGCTTTCAATATATCGGGCGTTACTTAATATTGAAAGCGTAACTAAAAATCAAATTATGAATTATTAGTAAAATATCAATATACGCATCGATAAATTCATCAATGCGCCTTTTAAATTTAATAATAAAAAATCAACAGAGGTCTTTATCTCTCATAAATCATTGTCCATTCGAATTCTGATTAAATTATCCGAAAAACAATGAATAACGAAATTAATACGAATAATGAAGTATTTAAAATTTTGGAAAAAGTTTGATAAAAATTAAACCAACAGTCTCGAACCGTCTTCGCTAATCAACGCATATTTAATGAAATCAGCATTTACGTTTAGACATCCCATTTCCCAATTCTCTGACTCGCTCGGTAACTCTTTCTCTCTCGCTCAGAGCTTTTCCCAAAACTGTTCTTAATCCCTCATTAATAATTTTCACTTTGCCTTTACTCCACTCATTGGTACGGCGTCGTAGTACTGCAAGCTCTCAAACTTCAGCGCGTGCACAATTTCACATCCCTCTTCATTCTCTCTCTCTTTCTCTTTCGTGAATTTCAAATGCTTACCGCACTCGAATACGGAAGATTGTGGTGAACTTAAACGGTTTCTCATATTATAAATTTTCGAGAAACTTTTAAAATAACATTAAACTTATATTTTTTTTTCTCCCAAGTTAAATCAATATTTTAATCGAAGATGGTTTTAGATAAGAGTTGAAAATATTATAATTAAGGAAGAATCAATTGTAATTTAAATTTTCTGAAATTTCATTTACTTCATAGTTTTAAATAGACTAACTACTTTGGGAAAACATTTAATCATTAGATTCATTTGAAGAATCAATTTTTAATAATTAAATTGCGATTCTTATACAAATCGAGATATGATTGTTAATCAAAATATTAATTTTTAGCCAAAATTAAAATAACAAATGGACAGTTTATTATGAAACTATTTTCAATTTCTACTAGATGATTTATGTTTTTTTAACGGGTAATAATATAAATTTTTTCTCCTTCAATATCCAATATCTATTATCCATACGTTTTAATTCTCTTCAAAGTCTATTAATCACATCCATAAAAAATATATCAGTTCAAAACGAGTTTAGTTTAAATTGTTTGATCGTTTGACAAATGTATAAAACATATATATATAGATGTGTGTGGGTTCATGTGAAAATTTGGTAGTAAATGCAAATACGCAAGTTGGAAAATTTTCGAGAGAAAGGGATAGAAAGGTGAAAAGGGTATATACAGGGGGGAGGGTACAAGTAATTAAGATGGACAAGCTGGAGCTTGCCGACGATGCAATTACTGTCCGAGTGCAATTTAGCAGGGATAATTTCATGATATGCGCTCGTCGCCCTCGCGCGCGCATTTCACTTGTTAGAGACTGAAGTGGATAATTTCATGATGCGCGCGAATGAGTGCCCGTTATATATATATAAAATACAAATGAAATAGTAAATTTATGGACGACCGATTTCTGAAATTTATTGTAGAGAAAAAGCTTGATGGGAAATATAGTATATGGGAAATTTGAACGTTTGTTATTAGATGATTCAGTGCTTGATGTTATATATATGCTTTGGTTCTTTAATTTTAAATTGATTGAAATTCTATATTAGAAAATAGCGTTATAAATTTGAATTTTAACGTAACTTTATTGAAAATTTTAATTAGAGAAAAATACATTGTACGCAACGGAACTCTATTTTAAGTTTTATATATCGAAAAATGGAACACTTAAAAAAATGTATTTATGATTTATACATACTCATAATTTTTTTTTAATTTATACGTAAAATAGAATATTTCATTTAGTACAAGAAACAATAAAGAATTTGATGTTCTTGTTACTATTTGTGTTTTTTATAAGACTGGAAATTTCTTTTGTTTGAAAATTTTTCAATTCTTATAAATATTTTTCAAATTTTATTTCATCACTACATTTTATTTTTAGTTTATATTGACTATTTAAAGCAGAAATAATCTTATCATTTTTAATATTAATGTAATAAATTGCATTTTGTTTTTTGACATTTTTTTAATAATTGTTTTTTATGATTGAAATATTTAAAACAATAAAAACTTATTATTATTGTTTTTATAACATTTTGAAATGTATTCTTGCTTACATTGATATTGATGTAATTTGAATGATTTTATATTCTATTAGATACTAAATTCATAATGTAATAGAATTTAAAAAATTTAACAAACAATCAAATTATTTTTTAAATTTTATAGTGTTAAATCTATATCTATAGTATCAATCACATTAAATGAAAAAAAAAAAATAGTCCAAATAATGAGTAATATAACAAGTGACTTGAGTGTATACTTGCTGGCTGAACCCTCTTAATTAATTGAAAATTTCTCTGTATAAACATGTCCTACCTCTTGCTCAATTAACTATCAATATCAATTAAACGCACGTGCAACGTCGACTATCAACCGCGTGCTTATGCACGCCGTCAAGTAAACAGAAACTACCCCGCTCTCTTTCTCTTTCGCTCTCTTCTGATAATGTATATATAACGTATAACGTATCCCAACATCGTAATGTTTCTACAATATATGTGTGTAATATATATAAACCCATCGACAAACATATTAGCTAATTGTCCACTTTGAAATTTGATACAGAAGCACAAAAGAAACAAGTGATAAGTAAAAAGAAAAAGAGAAAAAAAAAATAGTATAGCGATGAGTCACACTTTAGTCGATAAGCGCGTTGAGTGAATCTTCAAATATTTGCTTCGTACTTATAACTAAAGAGAAATTAAAACTATTATAAGTTAACTCTATCTTGTCTTTTTCTTGTCTCTCTCTCGTTGTTATCTTTTTTGTCTGTAGTATAGATATAGGAAGAGGTTTTGAAGGAAAAAGGTGAGAGGTTCGTATAAAGTGTTACGATGTGGTAGACAGGCAATGTAGCACTAACTGGGTCTAACTGCACGTCAATTATGACCCCTCGACTATATATACCTTACTATCTCTCACGCTCTCTTACTCTATATACTCCCTCAACTTTCTACTGAACAAGAGCGTTTATAACAGCTTGATTACTAGCTACATACTCTTGCTATACTGCTGTTGGCTACTCTTGTTGTTGCATTACTTTTTTTCTTCTTCTTCTTTTCGAGAATTTGGATATAGACGTGTGTTTCAGAGTAACTATCTTTCCTTTGGATTACAAGTTTTTAGTTTTTCACTTTTTATTAATCAAGTACTAATAATTTCGAAAAATTTGAAAGTTTAAATACTTTTTCAAAAAGTACAAAATTAACATTTAAAATATTTAAAAATTTATATGAAAGTTTTTTTGTTAATTTTGATTAATATCTAATTTTGTAATCTCGATGGATATATTAATTTCAGTAGATAGAAAAAAATTTGATGCATATTAAAAATATTATAGTTAAAACTAAACTATTCAGAATTTATTTTAATTTGTCCTGACCGGCAGACACATATGCGTTTGGATATTAAATGTATTAATATGCAATTACAAAACCATTAAATGCATTAACTTATTTAAATGAAGAATTTCAAAATCAATCAGTAAGAAATGTATTAAAAATAAAATATATAATGTTTTAACGCAAGAAAAACAATAAAATATCGATGTGCATGATTGTATGGAAAATCGCCGATCAGAATAGGTTTTACGATTTATAAAACAAATTTCTATAGTTAAACATAAAAATTTAATTCTTTTGACATTAAATATCTGAAATAATGCTTTAGTTATTTAAAACCTTAGAATATCAATTGCATTCTATGGAATTAATTAACGAAGCAAAAATTTACCAAAAAAAGAAGAATCAAGAGTAAAATTCCGATTCTATTAAGTCTAGGAAAGAAAGAAGCAATCAAAATCCCATGAAAAACTTAATCTATATTAGACCTTTTACCACCCGCATATCTTTTCACGCGCCAAAGAATAGCAAACGTCGCTAAGCTTTTACCGGTTATAACAAATGCTACCAAACGAACTACGTCTATACAAATTATCTTGTCTTTCTCTCTCTCTTACTCTCACTCAACCTTTTTTGGATTATATACAACCATAAAAGCCCTCGTTAAATTTATCAAGAAAGCAAAAGCTCATACTCTCTTCTTTACAGAAAATGCGCGTGTATATATGTATTTATTAACTACTGTATTTCTTTATTTTTGCAATCTCTATATAATTTTCAACTGGTTTATTTTAATAGTAAACTCGCACACGAACGCACACACACACGTACAAATATATATTATTAATCTTTTAACGATAATAGAGAAGAGAGTTGCGTTGTATAAAAGCAAAGCGAGTAGAGTGGAATATACAATTGAATTTGAAATGCTTTGGTGAATTCACTTTTGGGCTTGCAAAAGTGACTTTGGAAATTTAATCGGTGAAGTTTTGTTGAATTGTATACGAAAACGTATTTTCCAAAATTTCAAATTACTTAAATGTTAAAAATAAAAAAGAAAAATATTTGAATGGTTATTTAAATTGTGATGAATAACAATTTTGTTAATGATAGTTGCAAATATTGAATGAATTATCAATTTTTATACGATAATCGATCTTACTTAAATTATTAATTTTATTATATTTTCTAACTAAAGCTAAGAAATTTTCTTCGTTGAACATCTTGCATTCTTAATTACATTTTCCAATATTGGATTTCAATAAAATTTCTGTTATAACTAATTTTTTGAATTCTCAGTCGTGAATTATGTACGTGAATTCACATGTCATAGTTGTAACTCTTTTAAATTATATTAGGTATCATCTAAATGAAAATATTGTAAATTTTCAATTAAATTTCTTGACTAACAATATTATTGTCTTAACAGGTAATTTTACAAAGTTCATAATAAATTAATAGATTAAATCATTGATGAAGTTCTGTAAATAGCACTGCTGCATTTTCTTATATTTTTCTCATATCTGACTTTTATGTTTTTTTTAAAAAATATACTAACTAAAAATTAAAAGAAACTGTGTGAAGGTATAATAAAAATCTAACAGTACTTACAAGTCTACAGTATTTATAGATTAAAAAATTTTAGCTATGAAATTTATATAATTACCTATAATTTCCAATAATCATTTAAAAGTATTTTTCTCTTAAACGAAAGTTACTTTAAACAAAGAGTTTACATTTTTCAGACAAAGTGTATATACATGTTTATCAAACATCTCAAATTTTATTAATTGAACAATGATGACATTATAACATACACCTATCATATTATGCTTTGTCATCCATTGCAATCTCAACACATCCAAGTTAGAAAATTTGAGATTCTCTTGCATTCTCATCCTCTATATACCTATACATAGACATATATAACAAAATGAGAAAGCCACCAAAGTCTCCTCTTTCTCAACAATTTCTCTCTCTTATTTTGCGGAGGGAAAGAAGAGATGGAGGGAGGGAGAGAAAATAGGATAAAGCCACGAATGACTTTATCTCTTACTCACTCGCTCACATATATATATATACTCTCTCTGTACTCACTCCTCCTCTTTTGGCGGATGGCTAGTAGTCTGTAATTATCTAACTAACGGTCCTGCGCTCCATAATTTTCTTTAATCACAGAAGAGACTGTAGCCTTTCTCCTCCTACCTCCACCTCTTTTTGGTCCCTCCGCTAACGTGGCTCACTTTGACGATGGGAGAACGGTACACATACACACGTGTACACACAATGTTATAAGCATAGAGTTGCGGGTATGCCTGATATATAGTATAGTAGCACAAGGATTTTAAAAGAGCTACAGCATTTACAAATACGTTGAATATATATATGTAGATATATGCATTGTGAGTAAAAAGGGGAAAACGGTCTTTGTAGAAAAAAAAAAGGAGATAATGTTGACACATGCTTCTATGTACTAAACTGCTTAATTACTTATGCATGCGTTAAATGTGTAAATTAATGAAGGTTTAACCTTTCATTTCGTTTTTTTTTTTATTCTTTTTCAATGTTAATCATAATCTATGAAGTGCATTATTGCAAAAGTATGTTTAATAAATATTATCATGTATTTGACATAAAAATATTATGATAATTCGAAAAATTTCTATATTAGAAATTAAAATATAATATTTTAATTTTTTTAATACATCTAATTGAATTATGAAATTGAGTAGAATATAAAATTATGAAAAACTGTGAAAGGAGGAACGCTTAAATTTAGTAAAAATTAAAAAAAAAATTAATGTAAAGAGTATAAAAAAACAAACGATTAAAATTGCGAAAATGAGTGAAAATAATCAAGATTTAGTCAGACATTTGAAACAAATAGAATAATTAAATTTTATTTTGATTTTTCTAATGCTAAGTTAATAGATTTAGTTTTAATTTTGTATTCCTTTATACATTTTTTAATAATCAAAAGATAATTATTGTTTAAGACTGAGAGTTTTCAAATAACTTGATGCAAATCCTCCTTTATATAATTTTGACCACATTATGACTAATTTACAATATTTATACCATATAAAAAAATCCTTTTAAAACTTCTTCACAGACATATATTTATATATCCATGGCAATTATAAAGACAAGAGAAGAGAGAACTTAAACTATATTTGAACATGAATACCAGTGAGTATATAAGAGAAAGTAAAATGACAAGGGTGGGCGTTACTAAAACGAGACCACACGAATGCGTTTGGTCAAAGAGAACAAAGTTCATCCTATAGTGGGGTTAAGGTAGTTAAATTTTGAAGATTTTACACGGTTAACGCATAAAGGCCGTATGTATGTATGGGTGTATGTGGGGGGAAGGCATGAAGAGTAGATTTGTACAAAGTTTTCGGTACATATAATACACACATTCAACAACTGTAAAGTGAGTGTTAAAATTAAAAGACACAGGCAACACTTTGAAGAATATATAAATGTCGAATGTTTAGCTAAGTTTTCTAACCTTTGTACACATAATTAAGCAATTAAACTCTGTTAATGGAATTTCCAAATGTTAATCTTTGATCGTCAATAAGAATCAATTTTATTAATATAAATAAGTCGGTGAGTTTCTTATCATACATTGTCAAAAATATATGAAATTTAATGCAGGTTTCACTGAATTTCGCACATTAAATTTAATAGATTTTGATTTACATCTAAATTTATACATCGCACTATAATATAATTTTACTGTAGGATTACATGAGATTTCATACAAAAAATACATGAGATTTGAGTACGCTTAAAATATATTAATTTTTATGTAATCAATACATTGAATTTCATGTAAAAATTTTGTTGAAAATTAAAACAAACGCATTAAATTTCATGACTCCTTTAAGAATGTAATGTTTGTTTAAATTTTGTAAGAATTGAAAATGTATTGTATTTAAAATATCATAAATATCTCAACGTTCATAAACTGATAATTAAATTTAACAATTCTAATTAGAAAAAGTTTGATTTCTGATTTCTATAGAGATTAATTATTACGCTTTTAATGAGAATAGTATACAAGTTTTCTCTTATTTTAATAAGTAAAATATTCTTTTCTGATTTTAATCAAAATAATAAGAAAAAATTAAAGTAGAATAGAACATATGCATGTATTTCAACTTAAGTTTAAATTTGTTATACATATACGTATAATTTTATTGCATATTTACAAAATAAGTAAATTTATAAAAAAAAAGGGTTGGAAAAAATAAATTTCATTTTTTGAAAAATCTGAATATTTAAAAAAAAATGTCAGTAAAATATTCATTGTTCAAAATTAAATTAATAGCTGATCGATTGATTTTAAAATATGAGCTTTCTTTTAAATAAATTAACAACAGTCTTTTAAATAAACTTCAAACGTAACATTCATAGAGATATTTTAAAAAACGTTATTCCCATCTGAAAATTATTTTTTATATTTTATTTATTCACATATATATTTTATTTACATCTATAAATAAAAATTTGTTATTTCAATCGGTTATTTGCAAATCTTCACATTTATCATCAATTTACACGACTTTCTAAAATAAATATTTAAAAAAATGTCATCGTTGACAACTAAATATCAAAATGACAAAATAAAAGAAATAATCGCAACCATATATACATAACAACTTTTTTATTTGAACAAAAATTTTTTCAGACATACATCGACGCAACATATTTTTCATACGGCATTCATCAATAATAACTTTAAAAAATTTTACTATGCATCGAAAAACTTTGAAAAAGAGAGGACTTTAAATAAAAAAAAAAAAGAAAAATTCAAAAAGTAAAGTAAAAAAACAGGCGAAAAAAAATAAAACTTTAAAAGTAATCCAAATAACATATACATAGAATGACTAACTCGAAGAATGTCACGGTACATTTCACTTCACTTATACTCTTGTATTTCTCGAAATACATGGACATCATCTCCAGCCAAACATAGCCACACAGACACAGAGTCACGTGTTATATACATAACATCAGAGTGCATAGTCAGACAAGGGTATACAGGATAAGGAAAAGGAAAAGGAGGAGAAGAGAGAGAGTTGGGAAAAGCTGGCATATAATTGGGATGAATATTGAGAAGTTGGCAGTGAAGTTGTAAGTAAACTTGGATGCCTCAGGCGGTACTCTCTCGCTACGCGTTTGCCTTGAGAGCAGAGACGTGTTGCGGACAGGATTCCTCCTCTCTTCTATCTCTCACTTTATTTATATACACTCATCTCTTTCTCTTTCTTCCACTCATCCTCCTTTTAACCTTCTCCTCTCCCTCTCGTCTTTCTCACCAAAACTGTCAACCCATCCGTTCTGTATATGTATATACGTAAACTCCTTTACTTCTATATAACAAATATTTCATAGTACTTTCATGTCGATAATCCAATCACCTTGATTTTATCCATCGATCGATGTATATACTACACTCGAAGAAAATAATTGATGCTGAAAAAACTATTTTTAAAATACTTTTAATCAGATTAATCGATTAACATTGAATCTTTCATGCTCGAATGGTTCTTGCAAGCTTTTATTTATTTACAATTCTTAACAGTTAAAGAAAAAGATCTTACAATTTTAATTTACGTTAAATTTTTCTTAAAAAAGATAAACAAAATTTATTCTAGTTTGAGTGGGGAAAAAGTTAAAAATTCAATAAATTAAAAAGTAACCAAAAAGGATCAAACCAAATGATGAAAATCAAGTTATGAAAAAAATTTAATTGAAAAAAGCATTTATTTATATTAATTTTCAAAATTTTTATTGAAAAGTTGTCCACAAATAATCATTTTATATTGTACCAATTTTCTGGATTTTTTAAAATTTAATTTAACGTCGCTGTATTTATGCTAGCGTTGCGATACTAATTAGCGACGGAGGTCATCAGTGCATTTGTGAAAAAAGCATATGTAACGTACAGTGCTGCTTGTATCAATCGGCCGAGAACAGGATTCGAACTCGGGACCTCGTGATTACGAATCCATCGCTCTACCGACTGAGCCACTGACGACCTCAAATGAAGTAATAAAAATTTTTAAATATGTTACTTTTTATTTATGCAAATTTATGAAAACGATTATTTAATTCATACTATATTTTTTATTAACATCTTACAATATATTTATAATATTCTATATAGTTAATGATCTTGTTTCTTATACATTTATTATCATTTCTAATATTTTTTTAATGAATTTATTGCAGTTTACTATAAATCTACTCAAAAAGTTATTTCTAATTATTAATATTATTTAATTAATTATGTTCAATTAACTAGGTCACCTACGTACAAAGTTATGCTCAAATTTTGTCCACATGCTGGATCGAAACAATACTTTCACATAACAATTTATTTTAATTGGATTTCTTAAATATTTTATCTTGTAAAAAAATCATTCTCTATCCATTAAATATTAGTTTTAATAAAACATTATTGGAAAAAAAAAGTTTTAGGGAAAATATTGTCCACATACTGGGTACTTCACAATATTTATGAATAGGTCATGACTCTAAATTTTTTGAATCATTATAATCAGAATAATATAAATATGTATATTTTTAATGAAAATTTCAAATAATTCAAATCAATAAATTTATATTTCATAATCTATCTTCTGTTTGACAGTTAAATAGTTAACTTAATCATCTGTGTAAGTATTTTAGTTAAGACCATACAGTATTTTAATACCGTATCGCGTCATAAACCAATTATAATAATATATAACTCAATTGTACGAAGTAATCTCTTTTTCACAATTAATTTTAAACTTAGAAAAACAAAAGGATAAAAAAAAAATAATAATCTCGTCGAAAAAAAAGAGTGACCACGTTGAGGGAAAAAAATCCTCTCGCCGCCACCTTGATCACGTCGAACTTTTAAAAAACTTCCTAATGAGAATATTTCATATTCAATAGAGTAAAAAAAGAAAAAAAAGTTTAAAAAAAAAATTATAAAAAAAATAAAGAAATCAATAATCAAAGGGACTCTCTTTCTCTCCTTACCACTCTCTTAAACTCAACACTCAGGACTTCTTCTTCAAGTTCGGAAAGAAGAAGAAGAAAATCATGAAAAAAAGAGAGAGAGAGAGAAAGAAAAACAAAGAAGGCCAAGTAGAAAAGAAAGAAAAAAAAGAAGAAGTTAAAGGACAAAGTGAGAAAAAAAAGGAATGATCGAGTGCATTATCTTGCGACGATTTTTGCGTCTGTTCAAATCTCTTTACTCTCTTTTTTTCCCTTTTTTTAATATAAAGTATATGTATATATAATACGGTATAGCTATAATAGAAAAAAAGTAGAGAAATCGAGCTTCTCATAATGGGGTGGCAAATGGTATTTTCAATTAAGGGCTTGACCAATTAGTCGCGTAGTTTAAAATTCAGACTCTTTAAAAAGGAGAGGAAAAGAGAAAGTGGGAGAGAGAGACTATGTCAAAAACGACTCCGCCTATCCAAAGCGGTTGGTAATGTACTTCTTCTCTTTCTCTCTTACTCTTTCTTTCGGTATAGCTGTGATAAGTTGGCCATTTATCGCTTTTCATTTACCTTCCGCACTTTATTTTCATTTTATACCTACTCTACTCTCTCTCGTGCCTTTTTCTTTCTCCGTGATGTACGAGTTTCTGTCTACTTTTCTTTAGATTTCTCATTTTCAAATTTCGTTTGTATATAGTTTTCGAGGAGATCTTTCTTTGTTTTATTTCAAAAAATTTTTTGACTTAATTTTTAATTTTTTTTTCATAGAAAAATATATTATGGAAAATGTACTTTTTACCTTTAAATTATTTAATTACTAATTTTTTTAGAATCACTTAAAATAAAAATAAAACAAAAGTGTGATATTTAGAGACTGTTTTCAATAAAAATAAGCTTAGTTTTTTAACTCCATTAATAAAAATATACTATTATTATTAGTAAATTAAAAATAGCTAATAAAAATTAGAGCTTATTATATCAAAATTTAAACAACCTGCTTACACGTATTGAACGTGCTTTTACGAATTGATAGTACCAATGAAATGAAAAAAAAGGAAAAGTTTAATTAAAGATAAAAATAGAATAAAAATATTTTCAATCAAAATTTATTTAGTCTTTTCTTGTTTAAGTCTTAAGATATATTCAATGCGAATTAAAAAAAAAAAGTGACGATTGAAAGTTCAACGTCTAAAATTATCACGCATTAATTTTAAATGTTTAGTGACTCTGATTTCGATATTTCTTCGATCATATTTTTTTTTTACTTTATTATTATATTTTAATTTGCATATATTTTTAACTTCATTTTTAAAAATCTATATTTATTCAACCTTTATTTGCATCCTTTTCGTCTCTTTCTCTCTCTCTCTTTCATTCGTCGAATCTGTCTATGAATATTCATTTGCACCAAATCTACAAAACTGACAGGTTTATGGAATTTACTTTATAAAAAAAAAGAATTGCGAAGAATAGCAAGTACACTACAAGCTTTTCTTTTAAAAATAATACAAAATTTTAACTTTTAAACTTATAGTTTCATTTCGTATCGACCTGCGTATGATACTTTCGAAAAAAAAGAATGATAAATAAAAAAATGTAGAAAATAAAATATTGAAAAATATTAAACTACCTTTACATCCAATAAATGTTACAGTATGATCTAATAAATGTATGTCATGTGTTACGGGTTATCAGTATTTATAACAATTCAATAAAGCTTCCAGAAATGCATAAATCACAAGGAGCTTTCAGTTATATCGTATTTTAATGCATCAAAATAAACTGGTATTCTGCCCTACAAATTATTAATAAAACCTTAACATTAATTTTTGAGAAAATATCAGATTTTAATCGAAAATTTATGCTATTAAAAATATATTTACGTTTAATCTATTAATTTCGAACAAATAAATCGAACGTTAAATTATGTAAGAATATGTAAATTAGATATTATTTTAAATGTTTAAAATGACATTTGAAAACTAATTATTCTATTAATGAAAATATTATTTAAACTTTGTAATTTTAATTAAGATACAAAAGAACCGCGTAATTCACTAAAATAATTAAAGTTACTTTCGGTAAACTTGTTACATAAATTTCATGACCAAGAAGTAACGTGTCTTTTTGCCATGAAAATTATTAATTAAAATGTTACAACTAAATCTATAATACGGAAATTAATAATGCATAATTATTACATTAACGTTAATTACGTTAAAGAGTCATTTTATATTATAATAATGAAACAATTTTCATTCGATAGCACGTTTATTAGTAATGTCAAACAAGGCAAAAAAGATCAATTAAAATTTAATTACATAAATACTTTTTTTCTGTTTGAAACTTTAAAGTTTCCTGCTTATTTCTTTTAATGGAAACGTAATTGGGACACTAAAACGTTATATTTTATTTAATAAATTTTCATAGACAATTTTACCTTGTTTTACAATTCCTTAATGTCAACAGTAATATAATTAGCAATTTACCGAGTAAAAGCAAATTAATTACAAATGCAAGTTACAATATTGAACAAGTAAAACAAAATTTATCTACAGATTTTGTTTTCATGGATAATTAACTAATATGGGTAGTACGAAGAATGTCTATATTTTAAAGATAAAACTCTTATTTGTTGGAAAAACTGATACTTGAGTTAAACATTCTTTTATTAAAATTTTTAAGTGAAATATACTTTTATTAAAAAAAAAATTCATAAACGTTTCTATTCATAAAGAAACAAATACAACATGCTTTTGTTAATAAACTGTTCCAGGATTATAATTTAAACTTTACTCTAAACATCACAAAAAAATTAGAGCATACTACTTAATTAAATTATCTTTAGTAACAGAGAATTAATTTAATTTTTAAATAACTTTGCACATACATTTTACATTTCTTTTTAAATTTTAAAAATGATTCTCTTTTGATCCGATCTCATTACATTATCCACCCTTTTTCGAAAACTAAAATCCAATCCAACCTATCAATATTCTCACCCTCCCCTCAACAAATCGTATCGATAAAAAAAAAGAAAAAAAAAGAAAAGTCTTTAATTATCACCTCGCGCCAATTCAAAACCGCGCAAATCCACGCGCGCGACCAAACCAGAACTTTGCAAATAATTTCCTGATCGTTTAAAAAAAAAATATATATATATATACATATAATAGAAAGGTTTATATCGAACGAAACTATACAAACCACACGAACATAAATAAATTTATCTCTCTTTCTCGCTCTTTCTCTCGCTCTCTCCATCAGCGGTTTTCGACTTTCATATAGATAAAGAGAGAGAGAAAGGGTCGAGATGGGGGGATGAGGCATGCCGCTCTCTCGCTCGGTTGGTTGAGAAAGGATGAATGGACCGACACTGGCGGCCTGCCAGACAGCAAGTAACTTATTATATCTGGCATTAAATTATTATAGAGCTTTCTCTCTCTCTCTCTATTTCTCTCTTTTTAAGCTTCAAAAACCGACAATGGGCTAGCTTACGCAAAGCAAGTGCATATAGGAAACGATTAAGCCTCAACGACACGCTTTACATATATTTAACATATATAGTATTTAACTTTTCTAATTCATCTATTTCTTTTTTTATTTTTAATTTAGAGCAATAATTAAATGACGTTAAGCTTCTTTTGTACATTTATAAGTGCGTGAATAGAATTAAACGTGCAAGAATTTCATTTTAGGCTTACCTTTCGCTAGGAGAGAACGAGGCCTCCTTGTAGCTTGCTATAGTCATTAGATGCGATTAAGGCTGTTGAGATAAAGTAAAAGGGCAAGAAGCCAAGGGGAATCCGTTTTAATGAGTTCCGATGCTTCAATTTAATTAATATGATTGACTAATTTTAATTTCATATTAATTTTTTATGATTCGATTGCATTCTTTTTCCTTTTTATGAATAATTCGTTAAGACATTTTAAAAATAAAAAATTTTTTTACGCTTGTGGATTTGTGAAATTATTGAATTCAGAGATTAAATTAACATTATTATATAACTGCCGAAGGAGATTGACAAGCGCATCGGAAAAGATGAAATATGTTGATCTTGTGAATATTAATTCATACATTTTTAATTTTTTCACGGACTTATAATTTAAATTAAATTATTTAAAATTTTCTGTTATGCGTATATGCTAATGATATTTCGTTTAATAAGGTAATTTATACATGGAGAGAAAATTCGAATGAAAATTACGATACTTTTTGTAAAAATTAAAATGTTTTATCATAAGATTGCCACCGATTACCGTCATGGACAAAAATTACCATATGTTATAATAATTTTTGGCCATAAGAGAGTCTATGACAATTTTACGATGGTGTATACGAATTTTTGCAAAAAGTATTGCAATTATGATTCGATTTTTCACTCCCTGTATTCAGGGATAAAACTACAAATTTTTTATTTATGTTTAAATATTAATATTCATATTTTCATGTTTTTTAAAAATGAAATAAGCATTTTTTGATTCTGATAAAAATTAACAGATTACTTGTTTGAAGAATTCAACAATTATTTGAAATCTTTTAAATTTATCAAAAAAGAAATATATTGTTAAAAATATGTTAAAAAATAATTAAGATTCCTTAGATACAGAAAACGTAACAGGCATCTTTGAATACAATAAATTTAACATAAATATAAATAATTTAACAAAAGTGTTGATATTTATTATTCTTTCATCAGTATCAAAGTGTGAAAATACCATAAATTAAATTATCATTTTAAAATTTCCTTATAGTATAATTTAATAGAATATATGAAAGATAAAAGGGAAATATTATAAAAACAAAAAAAAAAATTGCTTATTTTTTAAACGTCCCTGCAAATGCCTCTGAAAACAAGCCCGAAAAACGAATCTGAAATTTAACCAAGTTCACTAAGCATAAACTTACGATGAATAATGTATGATACGATCACAAAGATGTATATGCCAAGGGCCTTTTGTTGTCGTGTCATAATTCATTTCGACGTCATATAAAAAGCAATTCAACTTTATATTTTATATTTTACTTGGGTTAAAAAGCCACTGCGAATAAGCGTTAGTTTGTTTGAAAACTCATTTTACAGGTAACGAGAATAAAATTTAACTTTATTATTAGTCTCTTTTTTTATTTTATTTTTTTAAATGTTAAAATTATTTGATGCCCCGTTTATATGTTGATAAAAAAGTGAAATTTAATTAAATTTTAGTTACACTAATTCAGGTATAAACGACATTTAATTAAACTTATAAAATTATTATTGAACTATTTTACATAGTACATAAATGAGTTATAAACGAAAGCGTAAATGCAGTCATTAAAATTATGTCAAGATTTTTATAGTCAGCATAAACGAATTAATTCTTTTTTTTTAAGTAGCGTATTTAAAATAAATTATTCAATATTTTGTATCACCACTTATCACGAATTGTTCAGCGGGTCCTATTTAACTTTATTCTTAAAGATTTTAATTTATTCTCTAACCATACAATAGCCCGGTATATTTCGCTTTTAGCTCATACAAATTACCTAATATTAAAGTTGAATTGCTCACATTTTAAAACGATTTAACAGCGTAATTTAGTATTAGTATATATTTTTAAATTACGCTCGAGCGTTAAGAGATAGAGAAAAAGGACTTTAAAAAATTTACAAAAAGGTAATCAAAATTTAATGTATCAAATTAAATGCTGACCTTATGGCAAAATTTTTTATTTTCAAAACTAAATCATAATAATTGTTCATCAAAAAAGTCATAGAAAATTTTTCATTTCGAACTTCTGTTTAATTTATTTTATGATTTCAACTAATCAATTAAAAATAATTCATATTATAAAGCCATGATATATGTTAACGAAAATTACGAGACATTAAGATATTAAAAGAACATATATGAGTCGGTCTGTGGCTCATTCGGTAGAGCGTTGGATCCATAATCTCGGGGTTCTGAGTACGAATCCCGCTCTCGGCAGCCGATTGATACAAGCACCACTGTACGAAACATGTGCTGCAGTTCACAAACACACTTACGAGCTCCGTCGCTGATTAGCATAGCAAAAATAGCATAGCATAAATATAGCGAGGTTAAAGAAAATAAAAAAAAATTCGAAATAGAAATAAAAAATATATTTAAGTTGATAATTTTTAAATTTCAATTGAAATTGATTTAATAAACATTGTATTAAATCTATTTTAATATCTAAAATAATTAATAATGTTACATATTAAATAGTTTCGAATGAAAAAAATGTTGCTGTACATTTCACCTTAATTCATCTTTTTTTATAAAAAATACAAAGCTCATATTAAAACATCAAATAATTATATTATATAATTATATTATTAAATATTTTTTTTTTAAAGAAAAATATCGATTAAAATTAAATAAAAACTCTTAATAAATTCTTAAATATTAGTAACCAATAGATCACACCAATATTCAACGTTATTAATAAAAAAAATATATATATATATATATATATATAACCCAACGTAGCATAGAATAAGTAAAAACCTTTGCGACTCTTCTCTCCGTTGCATTGATAATGCAAAAGATCCTGGAGCACGTTGCCATATACTGGTAAAGTTAGAAAAGGAGAGAAATTCTAATATATGCAGCTCGAAAAACCATATCGCGATCTAGCAGTAGCAGTAGCGATAGTAGTAGTAGTAGAGAGCAAAAGTAGCAGCCAGCAGTGGGTGGTATAAAACAAAACGGTCACCGCTGAAATTGAATACAAATTCTTTACCGCTCTAGCCTCTTTTACTACATGTATATACATATATATTCTTATATACATTTTGCTCTTTGTAAAAATATGTTTTGAGAGAAAGAGAAGTTGCTTGCATACGAAAATTATATGCTATGCGGTAAACGGTGCTAATGACCGTAAAAAAGATTCTGGATTCTTTCGAATTCTCCAGATTTTCCAAGTGAATTTTTATTAAATGCATATATACAAAATATTTTTTTTTCTCTTTTTTTCGGTTTCTTTTTTTTATCAGGGTGAGGCTTAATTTGCAAGATACGTCGTGATATTTTGCTTGGCTTCTTAGGTATTTTTTTTAAAGAAATTTATTCGTGCTTGGATTTGAATCTTGAATTGCAAGCTATTTTTTGCTTTAGAATCTTTTTTTATATAAAATTTTAGTTGATAAACAACATAATTATATTATAAGTAGATCAGTTATATTAGGTTACCATATAGAATGGAATTATTTTTAAAAAATAATCATTAAAGTTTATCGGAATAATTTAAATTTATTTCTATAATAATATTACATGATTTATTTTATTATATTAAAAATACTAATATTGGAATTTCAATGAAATTGAAGAGGAATTATTTTGAAGATCAAATCATATAATTGAAAATTTCCATTCTAATTTCTTCGAATGTTATTATCATTGATTTCTTTAAAAATGATTACACGGAAGGAAAAAAAAATAATCCTAACAAATCCATAAATCAATAAAAAAAAATTAATAAAAGCTCTTAAAAAACGAATTATCGATTTAAAAAAGAAAAGTGTTCGATATCTCAAAAAAAGTAAAGAAAAAAAAATGCACAATCCAGCAATATCGATTTTCTTCAACGAATGCCTAACTTATTAAAATCGAAACATACATATTGCGCGAAGTCCCTACCCTCCCTTTTTCCTTGAAAACTTTCTTAATAAATGCCAAGAGAAAATATTCCATGTAAATGCAATCCCGGTAAAGCTCCACGAGTAAGAAAGAAAAAGAGAGAAAGAGAACGAGAGAGAGAGAAAGATTGAACGCAAAAATTTTAATTTACAATTACGCAAAACACCACAAACAGCTTTCTTACGGTTTAAGATCGTTTAGCGTTCAACTAAGAATGAGAAACATTTCGATTTATATGCATCAAAATAAAAAAGTTTATAATTAAGTTTATTCTGTAAGCTTCTTTTTAGGATTATTTTTCTTTTTAATGTATAGCTTCAAATCATATACATAGTATTTGGTATTATAAATACGTTAATTTAGTATTACGCATATTTGCATGATTTCAAAGCAAATATAGATTCATAGTGTATCGCTAAAATGTTGTCTGACTAATTTCGGCACTTGTCTACTTAATCATAAAATGCGAGAATTTTCACTATCAATTATTTAAGTATTGAGATGAAATATAATTATTTATTCATTGCTTATGCAATAGATCGATCTTTAATGAACTTATTTTCTAGAATTTTCCTTTATCAACGGCTAGTGCCAAAAATTTTGCTTCCTGCATATTTTTACGTAATCAAATATCAAATAATTACTAAACGATATGAATAGCATCTTTTGCATAACCAAGTGTACATTGCCTATTGGACGCTGAAATTGACTAACTGAGATGGTCACAATAACCAGAATTACATATTTTTGCCTGATGTAATTAAGCAGAATCGCGCGATTAGTTACATCATTTTCTTAAATTTTTGAGTGAAATCTTATAGGCATTTTAGCCAGTTTAACTTAGTCAGTCCGAATATGTCCTGAGAAATGGAATGACTTACAGTTAATGTATTACGTATTTGCAGATTTTTATTTTTATAGTATTTGTAGTAAATCTTTATTTCGTATTATAATACTAATATTTTTGTTAAAATTTCTTCAAGTAAAGATTGTATATGCTTGAAAAATAAAATTTTTCATCTATTATAGTCACAGTATTTATAATTAAATATTGTTCATAAAATATATTAATTAATATATACTTATTTTCTTTTTTTTTTATATTTCAGTCATACTGAATGTTTTTAATTAAATGGATGAAAAATTTGAAAATACGTTGAATTTTAACTGTCAAGAGGTACGCGATTCGCAACATCCAAGTTAATATGGCTTAATAGCAAATCAATTTTCATTACCGTAAATCATTCTTTCTCTCATTGAGTTTAGCTCAGTTCCATTATTCTAAATATAGTCTCAGTATCGAATTATACAGATCAGTAAAAGTGTTCCACTATCGAAAGAAAATATGACTATTTGATAATATACATATTTACATAAAAACGTGTAAAAATTGTACTCTTAATAAAAATTAATCTCAAATACTAATCAAGGGGTCTTTATTCCATGCTAAGTCACTATACTCACCTATCCATACTTAGAACCAGAGCCAATCGACAGCCGACAAGAGTAAGTACTTTACCGATTCAAATAAAAGCTCTTGGGAGTTGCAGAAAACCGATCCCCTCTCCTCTTCGCGCAACCCTTATCTATTAATGTAACTGTTTGGCATTAGGTAGAACTGTAAAATTATCAACGAACATTTTTTAAATCTTAATTATTTAAATCTGTTCTTTTTACGATGTTATTCGTTATTAATAAATTTAATAAACAATTCAAGTAAATTATAGATTTAATTGATTATTTAGAAAATCGGAAAGTTTATAGTAAAATAAACATTTTTATAACTTATTCAATTCTATTTCTTTAATAAATTAGAGAAGCTTTAATAATAAAATAAATAAAAATTTTTAAAAAATACTGTTTTATAATTCTAAAATTTTTTTCAGATTTTTATGTTATTAAAAATTATAAAATTGAAAGTTAATCTCTCTACCTAATCATACAATACGCAAATGATTCTTATATGGCTAATTCATAGGAACAGCACCAACATATCATAAACAATAGATTAATAAATCAAAGAATCATATGGGTAATAATAAATTAATATCATTGAAATATGAATGCAATTAATTAAGAAAAAAAAAAGATAAATTTTCTTTCAACGACATAAAACCGATGCTCCTATAAGATTTAATATTCAAGTTCTCATAAACATTACGAGTACGATTTCAATATGATTCCGTATATACTCGAAAGTTTGTCTGTACTTTTCCGTCAAATATCAAAAGTCAACTTGAAAAAAAAAGTAAGGAAGCTTCTTTTCAACTCTTGTATATGTTCAGATTAAAGCATATCTTCCGACCCATATACACGCGCCTATTAAAAACATTACCCACTTTAAAAAAAGGAAAAGAAAAAAGAGGAAGAAGAAAAAGTTCTCGAAAGTAAGAATCAAAGAAAAGAAAATAATATTCAAAGTTCTTTTTATCCAGTTAAGAATTATTGCCATCTGATGACAAATAAAATTCACGCAAGCTTCTCTCTTCTTTTTTTTTGACTTCCTTCCATTTACACTCATCCCTCATTTATTATATTATCTTGTATGTATAAAGATAGTGCAAAAGGAGAAAGAGAATAGAAGAAGAAAGGGTATGGGAAACTTATTCTATCTTCTGAAATTAGTTGAGCCGTCTTGGCACGTCTTTGTCGAGCTGTTGGCGATAAAGTTTAGTATGCTAATTCTGTAGAACAGCTGCACGATGGGTTGCAAAGCAAAATATATATATATACGTATAAGTCAACACCTTAACCGTGACGCTCGTACAAGCTCTCCTCGTCGTCGTCGTCGTCCCACGTTTTAGGAATGATATCTTAAGCGTAAAGCGCGACGCGAGTCGCGCGAGCGCGTGAGGCATCTTTTGCAAAATACCAAAATTATTGAATTTAAATTGCCATAATTATAATGTCTTAGTTTGAATGCTTCCTTCCAGTTAATATAGAACACAAGAATGCAAGAGAGAGAGAGAGAGAGACAGTAGGTACATCAAGTAATTTAGAATTCTCGTGAGATTCTACATAAACTTAAAGCATTAAGAATTGAGATTATAGATTCTTCGTTTGCATTTAATCAAAATATTTGTAACTTTGAAAAAAATAATTAAATCAATTTTCTTTTTTGGTATCGAAATGCATACAAACCGTGTAATACGTATCGTTTAGACTTGATGAGAAAAAGTAGAATTGCGAAAAATCTTGTATAAACGCAACAAGTTAAGTTGGATTTTACCGTTCTGATGTAAATATCGAAAACTTTTATTTAAAGCGTCAGCGAACGATTGTTTTTTTCTTTATAGATTTATAAGTACAACAACAAAAAAAAGGAAAAAAAACTTGAAAAGACTTTCTTTTCTTATTCTTTGAGTATGGCGGACTTTGATTAATGCGGAATTGGTTCAAAAGAAAAAAAAAGAGAGAGAGAGAGAAAGGGAGATTTAAGATTATGAAAATTTTCAAGCAAACGGCCTGCCAGACCGACTGCTTTTGGCTTATCTTTTTTTTTTATTTTATAAATTGTTTGAGTTTTTAAGAGGTAAGAAAAAAAGTCTTGCTATGGCAATTTTACAAAGCTTAACCATTTTTTTAAACTTTCTGATGAAGTATACTGGAATATAATTATAAGGGATTTTATTGTTTTTCTTTTTAATCAAAATCGGATAAATATTCTGATTCTATTAAAAGGATTCTTATTTTAAAATTAACTAAGTTATTATAATAATACCATTAAACGCCTTATTGTATTTAATAAATAATTTTAAAAAATTATAAACTATACCTTCGGTTCAAGTTTCCTGATCAAAAATTGACCACATTTTGGGCAGAATTTCTGGTTAACGGTAAATTAAAAAGACACCTATCTAAAAATTTTGTTCAAAGAATTCCAAGATGAGTGTCATTTTAACTTTCGTTAACCAGAAATTCTGCTCAAAATATGTTTTTTACCAGAATCCATTCCTTCCCTTATAAAAAAATATAATCAAAATTATAGTTTTTTACTACAGTAAAATCATAATATATTAAAAATATCAACATAGTAAAATTACAATTTGCTATATTATTATTTCGAGATACTATAATCATTACTATGAGATTATAACCATCATTTGCTAATAATCAGTAAATACATTGTAGGTATTGATCATAATCTTATAGTAATGGTTATAGTTGCTATTTATAACAACTCCAAATTAATATAATGTTCTGTAATTTTACTATAATAATACTTATAGTATCCCATAGTTTTACTATAGTACATAGATTTGATTATAGTTTCATTTTAAGGGATTGAAATATAATTCTACATTATTGAATAGCTTAATAGCAATAAATATGTAATCCCTATAGAGTTAAAAACGCAAATTTTATGAAACAATTACAATTAAGAATCAAAATGTTAAATATTATATTAAAATCTGATTTATTATATGAATGTTTTTATTCGCGTTTATATAACAAAATAACACGAATAATACTCGTTGACACATAACATTAATCCCTTTGTAATTAATTTCCAAGAAAATTGCATATTGTTTGGAAAATTTTCTATATACTATAATATTTGCATAAAATCAAATTTCATACAATGTTTTCAGTTTAAATTTTCATATTTTTGATATTAATCAGAAACAATAAATCAATAATTTAATATAATTGCAGTAAATTATGTTTTCGACAATTCCACGAACGATCGTTTTAAAAGTATTGTATACAATGATTCAATTAATTAA
Source organism: Anastatus disparis (assembly GCA_017163975.1). Lineage (NCBI taxonomy): Eukaryota > Metazoa > Arthropoda > Insecta > Hymenoptera > Eupelmidae > Anastatus > Anastatus disparis. Next base: position 19,785,982 of record JAFFSR010000227.1, on the reverse strand, counting down.
TTCACATCTGTTTAATTTTAAACATTTTATCGTTTATTAAAACTTTATGCATCTTTAAATAATGTCATTTTGATACTTGTTGTATGAAAATGAACGAAATCTTAATAATTTAATGATAAATTTATTCGCAAAGTTGTGCAACTTAAGTAAACTGTATATACGAATTTCGGTAATTGAAAGTGACAAATCATAACAATGTGAAAACGGATTTATTGGAATAATACAATTAATAGTCTGCAGTTGACAATTAAACGATAAACTTAAATACTCTTGTCTTTGACAATTTAAATAAAATAGATTAAAAGCTGTTAAATACTTTTAATTGATTTATGGATCTTTTAAAACTTGACTTTATTAATTTGATAAATCATACGTTTTATATACATCGTGAATTGTTCCACGCAGTTTAATAAAATCAAAACATTAGCAAACTTTATTCGATGAGATGCTATACAATCATTATGAATGTTTTTGTGTACCAATTGATGTTATGCTGATTTTTTTATTTCATTCTGTTTTTAATTATTTTATTTTATTTTTTAAAATGTAATCAATTTGGTAATTTTCATTCGTTATTTAAAAATTAAATGTTATTGAACTAAACAACAATTTTGAAAAATTCTTTTTAATATTTTGTGAAACTACAATTTTGAAATTTCCAATAACAAGTTCTAGAGTTTCATTTTGTAAACGTAGTTTTTTATTTAACAAATGAAATTTTGTTATTAAATAACCATACTATAAAAATTAAACTTTTAATTTAAAAATCGATAATTAAAAAATTCTTTAAATAAATTTTATTGAATTTGTTAATATACAAAATTGTAAATATATGCATCCAATTAATTTTTTAATTGAAGTGAAATTTGATTATTTTTTAGCTGAAGTGTATATTAAACTGTTTTTTTTCAAAAAATTATATTTTATTTTTACCCTTATCAAGTAAATTGCAGAGAATAATGCGCATGACAACTCCATCTGACTAAAAGTAATTCAACTAAGCTACTGGAATAACCAACAGTTAATATTGATGATAATAATCCAAGTTATTCAAATAAATTCGAATTTTCAAAAATTTTTCTCAGTACAATTCGGAATAAGTATTATTAGATTTTGATCATATTTTGTTTAATGTGCATATACATATAGTTAGTTGGCATGTGTTCAAATTGCATGACACGTTCAAAATTAATGGTTAATTTACGTGTTCTAAATTCCAAAATAATAATAGTAATAATGTAAGGTTTTTTTTTGAAAATTGTTTTGTAATTCAAAATTTTTTGTTATTGATAAATTTTATTAGTTTATTTATAAAAATGGTTGGTGTCGATATACTTCAGAAAGCTGAACCATATTATCCACCTGGGTAAAAATGAAATTTTAATTCATAATTACTTGTACATTTTTATATTTTATCATGTGTTTAATATAATTTTAATTTTTTTGTTAGATATACTGGTTATTGCCCACAACATTTATTTAAATGTGGTAAAACTTTTGGTGATTTATCCCATCAATTATTACTTGATCCAGAAGTAAGCCATGCAAAAAAACTTGCTCTTGTGGACAGAACAAAACAGCATGAGGTAAATTTTTTAATTTCATTATATTTGTAAAATGTTTTAATAATTCAAATAATTTGCAATAATTTAATATTAGGTTACAAAACCAACAAAAACGGACCTCGCAGTTGTAAACGCCCGATCAAATAGAACTGATGCAATTTATGGTCATCCTACTCTTTCATCTTATGACGGTATTTTTCAATAATATATTTTTAGTTTGAAATATTAATATGATTGTAATATCTCAGTCGGTAGAGCAATGGATTCGTAATCTTGGAGTTTCGAGTTTGAATCCCGCTCTCGGCTAATTTATACAAACGCCACTGTATACGTTACATGTGCTTTGTTCACAAATACACTGACGACCTCCGTCGCTAATTAGTATTGCAATGATAGCATAAATACAGCGACGTTAAATAAATTTAAAAAAAATATGTTTAAATACGTAAACATTTTGGTTAATACAAACATTTTTTTTAGGTCATGTACCAAACCTTGGCGATGTTAGAGATAAACCATTTGAAATACAAGCAATTAAAGGCATAGCAGACTTTGAAAGAAAACATCTTCAAAGAAAAGCATCGCGAAATCAATTTAAAAAAGTTATCGAATTACAAAGTGGAGACCGATTACCGGAAACTCTAGAAGATCGTTTAGTAATGTTTTTTTATGATTTTTTTTTCAATTTAATGTTTATAAGATTAAAATAATACAGATTTTGTCTTATATATTTAGTTACTTCAAAGTAAATTTAAATTGCCGTTGATTGCTGTTCGTCCTGAACGTGTCGGTTTACAAAAATCTCATCCAGTCGATGAAAAATATTTAAAACCTAGAGATTATAGTACTTCTCCATATTTTATGGAGAATCTAAATCCACAGAAGTATTTTATAAACGGTAATATTGAATACATTTTTGACACTGTTTTATATTTATACTGCAAATATTGTTTCTTATTTCGAGTAAAAGTATTTAAAATTAAATGTATATATAATAATCAGGATTCACCGGTTATATTCCCTACCGACACAATCATTTTGGTAAAGTTTCCAAATTAATGACAACTGATGGCTTGCGTGATTTTACGTCGGGTTATTTATACAGAAAAAGAACTGAGTGGGCACCTGTGAAAATTGATTCAAGAAAACCAAAAGCTATTTCTTCAGCTACGAACAGTTTAATTTATCTAAAAGATACTCCACTTATGCCCACATACACTGGTCATGTTCCTGGAGCCAAGTTCAAGTAGATATATTTATAAATTACTTTATTTTCTATTAATCAATTCATATTAATATTAAGAAATTTAATTAAAATACAATATATTATTTTTATAGGGTTGGTAAAACTTATGGTTCTAATTCAAAACAGGCCCATCATTATATCGAAGAACACTTATTTAATTTAAAATTAAGTAAATGTGAAATGCCACTATAATTGATAAGACTTTAAATTGATAAATATAATTGAAAAGACTTAAAATTGCAGTTGATGTCTTTTTATTTCACATATGTTGCTTTGTTAAATTAAATAACTTTTAGTAAAATATATAAACTATTTTTTTATAAATAGAATCTTATATAAAATGTGTAAAATTTCTTTAAACTTTGTACAAAAATATACAAACACTCATCTGTACATTATAATTATGACACCAGAATTATTTTAATTTCCTAGTTTGGTGTAAATTATTGTTTAGCTTTCCATTTCATTAATATATCTGCTGCTTTATGAAGATATTCATCTTGCTGTAAAATGAATACATATCCATAATATATTAAAGCTAACAAATTTAATAATTATAAAAAGAATTTTTAATATTGAATAATATATTTTACCTTAATGAAGCAATATCGAACATTATCTTCTCCTAAATGCTTATGCTCATCATTATAAAATGCTGATGGAGGAATACCTTGTAAACCAACATTTTTTGTCATCCATTTAGTAAATTTATAATCTTTATAGGTATCCGTTTCTTCATCTAGTTTCACTTTATCTGCTAACGCAGTCCAATTAGCAACCATAAAATATCCACCTTCAGGTATTGTTGGTGCCATACCAACTTCAGTTAGCATTTTAGCCATAAAATCTCGTTTTGGTATTAATTCTTCAGCAAGACTAACAAAGTAACAATCTGGTTGTCCAAATCGTTTTAATTCTTCTTCAAATCCTATAGCAACAGCTTCCTAATCAAAAATAAAGGGTTATGAATAAATATTTTTTGATGTGTTAAAATATTAAATATAAAATCAATTTTTACTTGAATTGGTGTTGCACAAGTGTATACTGCGTTCTGATGAACCACTTGTAAATTTTTTAGAAGATTTGCTGGACCATAAGCCCATCCAATTTTCCAGCCAGTTACACTAAATGTTTTTCCTGCGGATCCAATTGTAATTGTTCGTTCGTACATATCAGGTAATGAAGCTAAAAACAAAATAATTCAATTAACAATTTATAAATATTTAATAAATGTTTATAGAAATAAAAAATAAGCTTATTAATTACCAATTCTAATGTGTTTATATGGTTTATAAACCAACCATTCATACACTTCATCTGACACTACAAGAGTATTCCATTTTTTTGCAAGATCAGCTATGAATTGTAATTCTTCAAGAGTAAAAACTTTACCAATTGGATTATGGGGTGTATTAACAATTATACCTTTAGTTTTTTTATTAAATAAACTTTCCATTTCCTTTTTGTCAAATATCCAATCACCAGAGGTAATCTTTCCACTTGTTTTCGTCTAAAAAATAATTTGAATTTAATTCATTGTAGTTTTAGAAAATTTTTATACATTATTTTTATGAATCATAACTTTATTGATACTTATTTATACTTCAGAATTTAATAAATAATTATTAAAATTCATTTATTTGATAAATCATTGTTAATAAATAATATATAGATTTCAACTAATTTAAAATTATAAAACTTACTGGTTTTAATGCTATAAACCTAGGAACACCTCCTGCCATTCTTATCATAGGCTCGTAACAATCAAAGAATGGCTCAATAATAATCCATTCATCTCCTGGAGATGTATGGCCTTGAAGTGTAGCATATAAAGCTTCATAAGCTCCAGATGTAACAATAATTTCATTATTTGGATCTATATTTCTATTTAAGATTTTTGAATATAATGTAGAGATTGCCTTCACCAATCTTGGATGCCCCTAAAAGAAATGCATAATTAAAAACACTAAGCCAGATAAGAAATAGTCATTTTAGTTACGCAACAGTAATTTATGTAGAATCATAGCAATAGATAACAGATTGCGTATACAACTGCAAGATTTAATGATATAGCAGGAATAACAATTATATACCATACAAAATAAGAAAGTATAACAAAAAATAATATGCGAGACATAAAATAAATTAGAAATTGTATTTTTTACTTACAAAACCTCTGGTGTACTGATTTAACATAGGATTTTCACTGAGTGTTGCAGTAGCTAAAGCTTTCCTTACACTTTCTGGTGCATGAAAATCAGGAAAACCTTGTCCAAGATTTAATGGATTATATTTTAGTGCTAATCCAATATACTCAACCCTATAATAAAAATAATTTTTAATTATAAATAAATTTATGTTTAATGAAAAGTAAACAAATAAATACTTACCAAACAGATTTGTCATTTCCTACAAAACGTTCAGGCAAGTCAAATTTAGACATTGTTGCAATTTGGTAAGTTGATCCAATGGAATTATTCAATGATTGCACTCTTGCTGCTTTGAGTAAATTTATTCTAGTTAACATCTACAATCATAAGATAAGATATAAATTAATAGATTACTCAATGATTATAAAAATTATTATTTTTATTAACAAACACATTTTAATTTAATATAAAATTACATGAAATACTAGCCTCTAACAAAAATAAGTTAATAACAAAACTGTACTATTTATTTAGACGCTAAAAACGGCACTTCATTATTGAAACACATTCGTACTTAATCCCGCATGCCGATTGAATTCATGAATTATCATTATAAAGCATGAAAACAATGCGAGGCATGATATCAAGCAGTTTGTCAATTACAAAAAAATGTTACTAAAAACTTACATAACCCAGCGTTTATTAAAATCTATAATGACGTTGTAAAGCGTTGGCGGGAAAATTAAGCTGCTGCAATGAGTTAAAATTACTTTGCTCATATATATCTCTTTTCCTACTACCTTGAAAATTTTCACGATTTAAATTGCTTTTTCAAAATTGCACGCGAGATGTGTATATACGAATGTACCGGGATGATAGACTAAATGCGAAACACCAACCATCTACTCTGATCGGCAACATACGACTGGTTTGTAAAGCCGAAACAGCTGACAGAATAGATATATCTCAACAGGTTGTTTCAAAAGACTATAAAAATGCTTCGGTTAAAAAATAACTTTTACTTATTTTAATCACGTACCGGCGTACTTACTTTTATTTGTATACTGTTAAAACTTGTTTTTTTTTCATTATGTAAGGATAGTTTAATTATATAATGTATTTTGTAAATTTTATCATTTGGTTAAATAAAAATTAATTATCTTGAATTTACATGATTAAATTAATAACAATTTAATTTATGTATAATATATAAATTCAGTTTAATGAATAAGTTATGTAAGCTATTGATTTTAGTACGTCGTAATAAGTGATTCATAGTCGTGTTTTAAATATTGTATATACGTAGTATATAAAAAAGCTCCTTTTTTGCAAAAGGAAAAATAAACTACAAAATTGCTTTTAAAAAATCGATATTTTAAAATTAGTTTTTATTTTCACGATAAAACTATATTTAAAGTTAAAAATAAATTATCCAAAATATTATTAATTAATAAAATTTTTATAAATTTTTATATCATTTGTTTTTTATACTTTGTAGTTTTAAGCATATTTAAAAAAATATTTTTAAAATATAAAATTATTGCTCAATTTCGGTTTAAATAAATTATTCAAGCTTGTATATCGATTGAACATTTCATAATAAATATTAAATAGTATTTATTATGCAAATCGATAAATTGATTACAATTAAATGTTAAATACTTTCAAACTGTTTGAACTTTATTTTAATAAGCCAAAACCTAGAAACTTTCAGATTTGATATTTTCCAATAAATTATTCACCCCTCTGATATCAATAAATTATTAAACGTTTGATTTAATAAACAAAGCAGTTTGTATTAATTTTGAAAAAGAAACCCGCCATCGTCTTTCCTCAAACAAGATTCGAGGAACACGCGGAATCAATAACATAAGAACATCGAGTACAAAGAGCGAACTTAATGGAAAGCGAACCGTACAGTATATTCTATTGAAAAGCACCGAACGAACGAATGAGACAGCACTATACGGACAATAATAAAAGATCTAGAAAGAGAGAGAAATAAAAGGTATATATTCATCATTATACAGTTTGTAACATCAGGATCCGAGCCTTCGCCCCTGTGTATTGTTAGAATATTGAAAGTCTTCGCTTATCGTGGTGTGAATATATAATAAATTCGCGTCTTTTCCGTTGTAACATCTTTTCTAAAATCCATTCACGCGTTAAATTAACGAGCCCGTGCTTCTCATTAATAATAAATAAAAGCTTTATCAATAGTGTTACTTACGTAGTGGCAATTATAGTGTGCTTTTTATAATCAATTATCCAGTGTGCTTACAACGAGTTCAAACAAGCCTAAAAAGAAAAAAAAATTCTGTACAACATCCCATCGATAGATCTTTGCGTAATAACATTCTTTTCCAAATAAATACTTTAGTCAGCTCTCAATCTTTATTTTTCTCTTTCTGGTATTCACGAAATAAACATCGTTTCTCTTTTTCTTAATCGAGCGTATATGTGTGCGCGGATGTAAATACCCACATACACGTACGTACACGTATACTATAGAAGAAAACGTCGAGGCAGCGGCAGCAGCAGCAGCAGCAGATAGTCCGGACAAGAGAATCTCAACGTCAGTAGTGCGCGCGCGCGTGCGATTGAAGGGAGAGAAGTAAAAGGCAAAAAAAAGGAGAGAAGAAGAGGGACGACGACGACGATTTAATACAACACTGCGTCGCTCTCTCTCTCTTTTCTTTTCTGTGTTCCTTTTTAGTGGTGTGATATATTCCGTGGGATAGTTAAAAGTTTTTCAACAGCGAGTAACATCTTCAAGAGGAAAATTAATAAAATAGTGTATATATTAAAAAATTAGCGAGTGCGCGTTGATTGTAGAAACGTCGTTGTCGTCGTTGACTAGTGGCTTTAAAGTGAGAGAGAGAGAGAGAGAGAAAGCAAGAACGGAGTAACAGTACAGTTGTTAAAGGCGTACAAGAAGGAAGAAACAAGGCAAAAGAGGGTCGGACAAAACAACCTCCCTCGCATTAACAAATCTCGATTTTTTACTTAGATTCCTGATTCAGGATCATCACTTAAGACGGACGACCAAACGCAAGGGGTAAATTTTTCTTTATATCATTAAACATATAATACCATTTAATTTTCCATCTCTTTCTTTTCTCCTTTACGGACGCTTAAAAGTGTATTTATGTATATATACATATGAATGTGTGAGTGTATATTATGTGTGTATGTGCAATCGTACAACTGTGTGTGCGCGGCGGCGGCGCCCATGGTATCTCTCCTATCGCTCGGCCTCCAAGTCTGCACTTTTCTTTCTCATTCTCATTACACTGTGTGTAATTTATATACTTGCATATATATATAGGTAAACGCTTCTATATGCAAAATACTTGCGCATATCTGATTCGTCTTTTTTTTTTAGTCGGTGTCGGTCATGTATAAATTCGATCTATAACAATTATAAAATGGAGCATAAAGCTTTTTTTTTGAAAAATGAAAAAGAGAGAGAAAAGGAAAGAAAGATAGAAAAGAAAGTGGCGCAGAAAACCTAGGGTATACTGGATTATCTTCTCGTATACTCTCTCTTTACCAGCCGTCACTTTTCTATCTTTTTTCTCTCTGCGTGACTTCCGTCTCTATCTCTGTCTTGCTTGCGCGCACATCACGCACACTTACACGTACACACGCCCGCTAGCTGTACTATTGCTCTCGCTACAATCCACCTCCTTTTATACATATATATATATATTTTTTTATCTAACTGGATTTTTTTACAAATATTACATTTTATGATATTTTTGTTGAAACTGGTAAATATACTTAAAGAGGTGTCATAATTGTAAAACACTTTTTTACATTGAATTTTTAGGTTAGGCCAGGTTTACTACTCATTTTGATTGTGTGTTTGTATATGTTATAAAAGTGCTGTGCTTTATACGTGTGTATATAAGTTGCTTTCACAGCGCCTGCCTTTTGCAAGTCACCTGTTTCCAGTCCAGCGTACGTACATTCACACGTACATAACACTCAGACATACATATATATACACTTTAAAGTGTCTTATATATCTATATTCGCATAGAGCATTTAGAGAAGCAATTCTTGTCTCGGAGCTATAACTTTTCGTCGTCGTCGTCGTCGTCGTCGTATAGTTGTAAAGCGCGAGAATTGGCTTTGGAAAAAATAAAGAAGGAATGCCGCCGCAACAGAGAGAACGACGATTGAGATAATATCAATTTCTCGCTTTGTGTTAGATGTCTGTATATGTGGGTATGTGTAAGTGTGCGCGCATCATACGTTTATAAAGCTTGAGAGACGAAGAAAAACGCGCTTGCGGTCTTTGTCTCTTTTGCGTTGCGTTTTTAAAAGAATAATATTGCTATTATGTCTCCTTTTTTTCCTTGATCATTGGTATAGCAAATTTCATCGTATATCTTTTAATTAAATTATAAATGACAAACGCTCATCATTAATCATTGTTCGCAACAGAAATAAAACGAATCGGGGGAAAATATATCGGTCATTTATAATCGGAATCACCCAATATAGTTTCAACTATTCTGAGCAATAGTAGTGTGCACTTTGGCTGTTTTGGAGCATCCAGCAGCTAGCAGTAGCCAGTTTAAAAGCAAGGCCTTTGCTTTGTGTTGCAATCGTTGTATGTTTATACATGCATATATACCTACATATGTGAGCGTGTTTGTGTTTTAGACTGGAGTAGTGACATTATTATTTTACATTAAAAAAGTTTATCTTCCGGTATGTACGTCATATAACATATATACGTATTTAGTGTTCGATCAAGAAATTAGTGCGAAGTTTATTGTTGGCTCTTCATTATATTTTTTGTCTGTTTTATTGTGTGTTAATAAAAAAAAAGCTTTTGTTTCATCCAAAAGTGTATATAGGATCAAACCACTTTTTGTATTGTTGCTTCTTGTATTCCAAGCTGCGTCGTCAACGATATTTCCAATGTGTGCCTTGAGATTTTCATCACCAGCCGTACGTAATTTACTTTACAAATCGTCATCGAACTAAATAAACTATTCGTTTCTTTTTTTTCTTTACACTTATAAAGCGATGACTGTGTTCTCTAGAATTTCCGATTTTTGCATCGATATGTTTATGTTTTTTTTTCGTATATAAAATTACTTTTATAACAATGACTAAAAGATCGTCAATTTTTAAAAAATCTAATCTAATCTTTGACTTAACGTTTGTGTTATATACCAGTAGGTTAGTTTAACAAGTAAAGGGTCATTGTTATCAAAATTATCAACTTTAATTATACTCGATAAGAAAGATATACGTCTTGAATAATGTTAAAGTTATGAAAATCAGATTTAAACAATAACGAATGTTAATAGATATATATACATATAAAAATATGTCTGACTCAATCACGGAGGTAATAAAAAAATAAGCACTTTAAGAAAAAAAAATGCCAAGGTTAAGCGGTAAATTGAAAAATAAAACTTCGCACTACATTGTTATATCGAGGGAACTTTTTAACAAATTAAGACATTTTTGATAAATTTGCGTTTTCTATAAAGTATTCTAATGTACATTTAAATATGCCATCATAGAACTTTGCTCTAAAATACTTATAAGTTCATTATAATGAATTACTCGGTTTATGTAACGAAATATTACCGAGTCGTTATGATACTTAGAAACTGAAAAAAAGAGCTACTAATAACCAATTCTAATTAACTTAATTATCTAGTCAATTACAAGCATTAGTAGTATTAAGAACTTCGTAAAATCAGTATCTGAAATCTATACATTGTCCACATTCCTTACAAAGCAATTAAAAACGTATTTAAAGTGATTTAACCAGTTCTGAAACTTATTTCAGCGAAATCCTTAAATATAAATTTGTAAATACTGGATTGTTTGTACAAATTTATTCAAACATCTGTCGATATAAATTGCAAACAATGCAGAATATAATTAACTTACAAACATAATCGAACTTTTCATAATATTCTCGTATATTCCATTGACGAAAAATCCGCCCACCAAATTTACTAAAAAAAAAAAATTCACAAATGATTAAACTTGTTTTTTCATATCAAACAGCCTCGTATTCACGATAACACAATACATTATTTCCCGAGATAATATGATAACTTAATGCTAACATTAAATTACTAATAAGTTTATTTTAACAATACGGTCTTACAACACAATTAAGCAAACATTCTGAAGCCTAGTGAATGAATAGGTCACGTGAAATTTTTATTATTCAAAAATAAACTTTGTTTAATTTTTCATAAATTATCTGATTGCATTTTTTTTAAATCGAAAAACGAGACCAAGTACAGCTGTTTCACTTGTACCAAAGTCTAAAAAATATTCATTATTTAAACTTCGTAGTCAAAATATTTATTCGTTGGTACCGTGACCCTATTTCCTTTATTCTGTATTACTTTTCCTATATTTATATATTTTTTTCCATTATAGATAATGATTCCCTTGTCACAAACGTCAAAGCGAGATATAACAACTTCGCATATAACTTGCAATTCTTCAAGCTTTAATACAAATACACACTCACACAGTATGTATATGTATACATACGGTACATACATAAAGTGGATCTATGTATGATGTAAAGAATGACGAGAGAGTGCCGACGCAAGCGAGAAAAAAAAACGACTGAATGAAATGATATGGATAGAGACGAAAAAAGAAATGGAATTATGTGTGACACTTTAAATGAGACTCTTATTCTAGCGCTTATGAACCAGTAAACTTTAATTCCGTTCGTGTAAACAAACTTATTTAAAGCATTATGCTGGAGCTAGAGAAGAATCAGATAACACATTTAGGAATATTTCGAATATGTCATTTTAACTTTTTAATATGTTATTCAATTATTTTAGCTGGGATTTTTATGGACTTTTGATTGATCATTATTTCGTAAAATTTAATTTAATTGTAGATAAATAAAATTAAAATGAAATTCGAGTTAAAAAAGATAAAAATAATATGATTGAAGTGGACAAACAATATTCAAAATGTACGAAAAATAATAAAAAAACGTAAGCGAAAACAAAGGTTGAAAGATAACCGGTACAAAGTTAAGCGGAAAATTTGGCTAGGTATTTAACATAAAACAGGACGGATAAACAAGGATACATCGTAGATTGAATAACAGAAAATATAATACTAATACTGGGTGGTGATGCATGTGACAAAAAAAAATTAATTATCATTTTAGTTATTTGTATGATGGACTATTAATCTTGTATAAATAAATGGAAATATAAAATGTTGTTCATGATTAAATTCAAAACAATTTATTAATTGTATTTGTAACGAATAATATTCTCGAAAAGTTGCCATTTCTACGAATTGATTATGTGAATCATCACCCAGAATCGAATTAAAACGCAAAAGCATATTGTATTTCAAAATAATATAAAAATTCTCCAAAACTTCACATAAAATCATTAAACATTTTTTAATATCGAAATTTTTAATTGAAATAAATTTTTGCATTAAAAAAGCTTTGTTTATCCTTTCACTGTGCGAACCTTTAAAAGAAGAGTTAAAGGAAACAAATAACCAGCTTAGTAATAATATAAAAACCCGTTATAAAGGGAGAAAGAGGAAGCTGTAAAAAAAGGAGGATGATACTAAAATCGTAAAACCATTCTATAGTACAAGTCTTGGTACTTCTCTTTTACGGTGACCAAGCATCTGCGGCGATTTTCCATTCGATAACCGTCGTACGTACTTACAACTATATCTATATATACCACAAAAGATCCTCTTGTCTTGCGGTTTTAAAATCGAATATCAACGTTCTGATGTACTTGCATTTCCACTTTATATGAAACTCTAGAAAAGTATTAGAATACAATTTTTTAATATGACATTTTTATATACACTTTTATCACGCGTTTTTATACGTATATGTGTATTTTTTTCATTCTCTATTAAATGATAACGTACATACATCTAATCTCAAGAGTACATAAGAGAGAGAGAGGTGGAAAGTGGAATTTCCATGATGGGGCAGGACACTATATGCGATGACGAGCATATATAAAAGAGGTTGGATCTATGTATACATGTATGTATATAGGAGGAAGGGGTAATACGGTAAACAGTAGTCCTTCTTTCCTCTTATAAGAAGCGTGCGCACCTGTGTTCCCCGGGGAATCTACTCTTTTTTTATCATCTTCTTTTATTACTAGGTTTTTAACTTTCATTTTTGAGGAAAAGGAAAAATTTTTAGATTTCTCTTCCGTACGGAAGAAAAGCTATTCGTTTAAGTGTGACGTTCCGATGTAACATGCGGGGGCGGTGACAAGTTCAGGGCTTGCGACGACGCGAGAGAGAGAAAGAACAAAACGAACGAAAAGTGAAAAAGAAAAAGAGAGAGAGAGAGAAAGAGAATAGTATAGTCGCGTAATATATGCTACAGTGGCAACTCGCCGTCGTCGTCGACGTTTTGAGCCTGCGTGAATTTTATCGTTCAGTTTATAAGTCGAATTTTTCGCTTACGTAAACAATAACCATTCGTATATACGGGTAAGTGTGGATGTGTGTGTGCGTTCATATATGTGCATTGTGTATTGGTATAGTGTAAGTGTAATGGGAAAAGATTTTGTTGGATGAGTAATACACACAAATATATACGAGAAAGGGAGATTTCTAACCTCTGCGTTTACATGATTTTTCGGAGTATATTGTGTTTAATAGGACGCATACGTTTAGTAACCTACAAAATTCCGTAGTTGTATCATCGTTGATAAAATTTCAATAATCAAACAAGTAATTTCATTCAATATTAAATTTCTTCGAAAATTTTATTTTTCTAAAATCTTTGAAAACTGCTGAGCCAGCAGATCATTCCCTTTTTCTTTATTTTACTGCTTGGTTTCTTTTTCTGTATATTGCACAGTGTGGCGTTACAATTTGCGCAGGAGAGAGAATCTTTGTGTGAGCGAGAAAGAAAGAGCTAAAAGAAAAGAGATAGCTAGAGACTAGAGAGGCTTAGAGGTGTGCGCGTGATTCCGTTTCTCCAGAAGGATTCTTATAATGTTTTGTAAATATAGGAGAGTTCTAGAGATTGTACTAATGTAATTATGAAGGATTAGGCTACGTTTGTTTTCGCCATCTACGTTGTTACATTAGTTATTTTCAGGCACTAATATGAGAATTTTCTTTAAAAGCTAGTAAAAAAAATTAGTTCAATATTTCTATATGATAGTTGATCGATGGTCTATACCCATAATATTTCATACTTCATGGTTTTTTTTTGCTTTCACTTTGTTATATAGTTTTGAATGAAAAGTTTTATTATACAAGTAAATTTTTTGCAAAAATGACTTGTGCACAAATAAGTGCCTTATCTGAAGTATCATTTAAGCATAAATAGACTGTTATCTTGTCGAATGGACTTTTGGTTAGATCTGCTTCGTTCAATGATATAAGCATTTATCATATCGTATTCTATTGCATGAATTTTAATGACTATAAAATTTTTATAAATTAAAATTACTTTTAATAATTTTAATTTTAACACTGTTAAATATTATAATTTTGTTTTTTTGTTTTAGTCCACTATGGCTAACCGGGGTACAGCCCAAAGACCAAATGGCACTCAAAGCAAAATATGTCAGTTTAAGCTGGTCTTACTTGGTGAATCTGCAGTTGGAAAATCCAGTCTTGTATTGAGGTTTGTCAAGGGTCAATTCCATGAATACCAAGAAAGTACAATTGGAGGTAAGCTTGTGCTTGAAATTCATATAAACTTTACAAAAATCTCTATTTTCATACATGGACTTTTTTCTTCATGATGCTGATTATTATTAAAATTTATTATTTTACTTATAGCTGCATTTTTGACACAAACTGTTTGTTTGGATGAGACGACTGTGAAATTTGAGATTTGGGATACTGCAGGTCAGGAACGTTACCATAGTCTTGCACCCATGTACTATCGTGGAGCACAGGCAGCTATTGTGGTGTACGACATAACAAATCAGGTTAGCTATTATGAACTTTGATGTTATGAGAAATGCTATTGAAACAAATTATACAAAAATTTATTTTTGATCAAGTATTTTTAAATGTGCAAAATTTAACAATAGTAATTGAAAGTATTAAAGTATAAAGTAAATCCTTAGTAAACTTAAGAAAGTTGAAAATTTAAAAATTAGATACGTATTTATAGTATAAAAATAAAATTTCAAAAATATTTTGAAAATCGAATTGTTGAATCAAAAATAAACTATTGAACGCTTAATCTTATACAGGACACATTTATGCGTGCAACAACGTGGGTGAAAGAACTGCAACGGCAAGCCAGTCCGAGCATAGTGATAGCGCTAGCAGGAAATAAAGCAGACCTTGGAAATAAGAGAGTAGTTGAATATGAAGAAGCCCAGGCATATGCCGACGAAAATGGCCTCCTCTTCATGGAAACATCCGCCAAGACAGCGATGAATGTCAACGATATATTTTTAGCTATTGGTAATTATTATCTATTATTGTTCATTATTTTAGTCTTACTCTTTCATTAAAGCTATTTTAAGGAGAAAGTAAATTAGATAACATCCTCATTTAGTTGTATTTAATGGTCATTTGCTCATTTAAAAATCATATATTTTACAAAGATAAAAACCCCTATAAATAATAACGATCTTGATAAAAACATATCTAACTACATAATAAATTCAAACATTCAAAAATCAATTATAGATTTCTATCTTTTAGTAATATTTACGTTATAATTTACCACCAAACGTACATTCCTCGCTCATCTGACATATATCTTATTTAAAATTTTAAAAAATGAGTAAGGTTATTGTTCTATCGTGTTACTTGACAAAAAATAAAAATATATTTTTTTATTATTTAAAAATTTGAAAAACAATGACCTTTTTATTCAAATGTTTGTTAACGTAATGCCAATTCTTAACATGTTTGATTCTCATTTTTATTTTTATGAATAATAAATATTTTGCCTACCTAAAAAAACTAAATTTAAAAACTTTCAACA
This sequence comes from Anastatus disparis, assembly GCA_017163975.1. Lineage (NCBI taxonomy): Eukaryota > Metazoa > Arthropoda > Insecta > Hymenoptera > Eupelmidae > Anastatus > Anastatus disparis. Next base: position 19,770,037 of record JAFFSR010000227.1, on the reverse strand, counting down.
AATTTTGAGAATTATTATAATTATTTTATTTAAAAACTACTAAAATTTATAATAAAATTTTAATTAAATAATTTTGCATAAAATTACTAATTAAATAATTTTTTTATAGCTAAGAAACTTCCAAAGAACGAACAAGCAGGAAACGCGAGTACAAGTGGACAAGGACGCCGACTAGTCGAATCAGAAGGGCAAAAACCAGCGACCGGCAACTGCTGCAAGTGATTAACCAAATCCGTATGTGTTTCACACACTAAATTGGTATCTATTTTTGCAGTAGTTAAATTTATGCTCCCGTAAATGAAATCGAAGAAATCACTGGAAATTAAAAAAAAAATAAATGAGCCATAATGTCTCTTTTAAATGGCTCGAAGTTGTGGTTCGCGATAATTAATCGTGCTGTGTTTCTTCTGTACGCCGTTGACATGTATTTTTATAACAAAAAACGGTGAAGACAGACGAACTAATCTTCGAATGCATATAGCTGCGCATTTATATCCTACTTTGGGATTCCGAATTCTCAATTGATTAAAAAAAGACGATACTAGAAAATTAATGAGAGAAAGACAAGAAAAAAAGATTTTATATTAGTATTTCCAAGTAGGGATCGCAAAGTTTAGTTAATCAGAGTATATTACGTTTATAAATGTATTGCAGATTCAAGGCAAGCAAGCCTTGCTTTTACATATTATAATTTTTAATTTTATTATTAATATTATTATTATTATTATTATATTCTATTACATTATATTATTATACTGTAGGGTATTGAATAGAGAATTAAGTTTAAGGAGAAATGCTCATCATGAATGAAGAATTTGTTGTACAATGTAAACTGGTTTTATGCGAGATGAACGAATCAAGTAATTTAGATTTTATAAAAGTGAGAATCTGTGCATGCAAGTGCATAACGGTATTCAAGTTGGATCTTTTTAAAAATTGTTTAACCATATTGTCCATTCATAAGTAGTAAGAAAATTGCACATAAAATTTCTATTGTATTCGACACTTCTAAACATATTTGTTGTTGTTTGATTCTTTAATGAATCAAATTCATTTTTAATTGTTACTTTTTTTTCTTCCTCCGTCCTGATGTAATGTATATTCTAGAGAAAAGAACCAATCATTTTGTATCCTTGATTCATTTGTAGCTTGCCAAAATGAAATTAAATTTTTATTTGTCAAGACACTCTATGTATTTTTAGTTTTCTATCTTTGTCTCTATTTTTTTTTCATATAGATAATAGTCAAAAATATACAGTGATAAGGGTTGCAATAGAAATATATAGAGTTATTTTATAAATTTAAACAAGTGGTAAGTATAAAACCAGCGTATGATCCCCATTAAAATGTTTTTAACCGCTCGAACTCAATTCGTTTCATACAAAAATGAAAACGAATTTCTTTGATAAACGTACAAACTATAAAAAATCGTTATTTCCTATAGGTCTTTTTATAACCCTCATAATAAATAAGCCTTTATTAATTTTTTATTAGTAATACTTAACTAAAAAATTTCATCGTTTCCGCGTTTCTTTCTTTTTTTTATTATTAACAAAACAATTGGCAATACCGTTTTTATTAATGGTAATAATTTCCGTTTGATTTCAGATTTGTACCATAATCAAGAAAAGTAAATACATCATAAATGTGTCCACAAAGAATTTAAATGGATTATACACCGGAAAAAAACTACAAAAAGTGGTAGGAGGTGAAATGTGCGGCATGAACAATTATAATACGTGTGATTGAGAATCACGTTAATACGCGAATCCTCAATGCGATTTGACGATGTCACCTTTTTTTTTTTTTTGAATGAAAGAAAAAAAAGTTAAGGTTTGCTGTAATCGCGCGCACGCGAAACTCCCGTTTGTAATTTTAGTAGCTAAAAAAAACTGGGCGGTGTTCGTTATAAATATATAAATACACGATACGATAAATCATATAGGTGATATGATTTGTGTAATAAGTAATAATAATAATAATGATAATAACAGAATAACTAAACACCCACATATACATGTATATATGTAAATGCACATACATATATGCATGTATATGCATATATATATATGGTAACAATATTAAAAAAAAAATTTTGGCACGCAAATCTTGTAAGATAGTAGAGGCCATTCCTGCTGCTATAATTAATACGCATTCTCTTTGTTAGGCATCATACCGTGTATAACACTTTTACTCTAAAATATATTGTATATTAATTTTATCGATAAAAAAATAAAATCATGATAAATTATGAACGATTATACGAGGGTAGAAAGAAAAAGAAAGAGCGAGCGAAAAAGAAAAAAAATAAACTTGTGAATAATTAATAAAAAAAACCAATCGATCGCGCTTGAATTCATAATGTCTTTTCTTCTAAAGACTAACTTCGGACGATTTCTTTCAATCTGCGATTCTTAGATTATTATTTAAAAAATAAAATAAAAAAGTGCAATTGTCCATCGTTTTTTGTCAACAATGTCCAAGAAACTTGCTGTGCAGTGCCAATGTATGAAAAGAGCCGTTCAAGATCTCAGTAGAGAATCATTAGATGGTGACGCTATTATTGACGTCGATAGAACATTTTTGTCAGAATATAATTTGGCTAGAAAACATCCTTTATCCCCGAGAAAATGGACATCTGAACCTAACATACAATATACTGTGGACTACGATGACCTTTGTGGACCCTGGCCTTCACCGGATCATCCGACATATAAACAATATGACGATGTCGCTCACAAACCGATGTTGTGTACTTGGAAATTCATTACGGTGCAAGATATGAAATGCATGATGCAGCATTTGTTTGATAAGAATGCAATTAAATTTATTATTGGTACAATTGTATATTAAAATCATTAATTAATATACGTTAAAAAAATGAAACGTTTTTCGATTTGAATTATTTAATTACAGAACAGAAATTACCCAATAATGTTATATTTAAAGGTGTGGGTAAAGAAGTATTTTTGAGCTTTGCTTGGGAAATTTTTAAATTCATGAGGTACGTTAGGAATTAAATTTTGTAATTCAGATTTTAAAAATAATTTATTTACTTCAGTTAATCATTTTTTTGTTAAAGTACTTTCCTTTGTATATATTTATAATATTAAATTATGTATTTTCAGAGATAATAATTTTTCTGGGAAAGGAATATCATCGATATTAGGTTTATTTTATTTAACTCATCGATTTTTCCTTTCTAATTCTTGGCATACAGCTCGCGAGACTTACACGTTTTTTAAAGATGGTGTTAATCTTCACGCTTTCTTGGTTAGTTATTTATTAAACATTAATTTGTATAAAACTATAAACATATTTTTGTAATATTGTAGAAACCACCAGAAAGCGATATGATATTCAATTTTTCTGAATGCGATAAGCTAATTGATATGTTTCGGTCTCTGTATATTCAAAAATTAGAACTTGTACGTTCAGTGTGCATTCCCAAGTATAACTTGATACTTAAAATAAAAAAGTGTAATATGGAAAATTATGAGAAATCACTTGGATCACTAAATTCCGGAATACAAATGTAATTTTTTTATAGAAAACTATGTTATATTCACTCATAAAAAATATAATTACAAATATAATTACATAAATAATCATGTAGTCAATTTTATATGATGCGTATGTAGTATTACTAAATCATCATTAGTAAGTACTCAAGTACGTTATTTTTCTATAAAAATTCTATAACATTATAAGATATACGTGATTACAAAAAATATATGCTTAAAAAAAGCTTTTATTTACTGCTTGACGTCTGATATCCGCAATCTGCTGCGTCTTCGTGTTGTGTTTTCTTTTCAATTCGAATGTTTTCGTTTATTTGACAAGCTTTTGGTATCTCTTTTGTTATATGTGATAAAGTCGGAAACCATGCATAATCCCCTTGAGTTGTTATTTTATTTGCTGTACGTTTTGAGCCGTCTTTACATTCCTAAAATAATATAAATTTTCAAAGGCTTGAAATTTTTTTATTTCTAAAAAGAAGTTTAATTTCTTGTAAAAAAATCAATTGTAAATAATTAATTTTTTCATGTTATTTTAAATTCTAATGTATATTTAAAAGATAAATGATATTAAAAATGTTTGTAATAAATTAAATATTCACGTTTTTGATGTATTAAAATGAATGTAAACAAATTTTAATTCTTACCTTTTTAAAAAGAGAATAAACTGCTTCTGAAACCTTTTGCCGAGAGCAAGAATAAAATCCGTTGTGATTTTGATGAACGGTAGATTTATTTATTTGTTGAGAAGGTAAAGTATTATAATTAAAAGTAACAGCTGTTTGTTTAGTTATAGGTTTACGTATAAATTTTATTTTTCTTGTAAGAACTCGATTCGCCCGTTTCAGTTTCTTCATCGCATTCATGAAATTTCTAAAATGAAAATTTTAAAAATTAAAATATATATATAAAGAAGGCGTACACTTTTTTTTGAAAATATTAAAGTGCAACATTTTTTTTCTAATTTTATTAAACTTAATTTTATTTCAAAATTTCAAAAATTTTAATTTCAATTTATATCACACAAAAAATTTTTTAAAATATCAGAAAAAGCAATCAATAACTTTTTTCAACTTTAAGTTGATAAACTGAAACTTTTGCTTTTAAAAAGTTTCCATTACATTAAATTATTCAACTTTGATAAAAAATTCAAAATCAATTTTCCTAGTATGAAAAAAGAGTTTACATATTCTACAAAACAAACAGTAAAATTGAATAAAACTATAAATAATTGATAAAAAAGACCGAAGATATCTTGCTTCTTAAAAAATTCAAGAAGGTAAAACGAATATAAATAGCTTTTATTTTCAGTAGAAGTAAATGTATCTACCTTCATCTTCATACAATAATAATACTTAAAAACACCCTTTTCCCAACATTAAAAAAAAATAATGTCGCACTTTTACGAAAAAGAATTATTAATATTCATCCTTCATTTAAAACCTACTTTTTTTCAGAACTGATGTTCAACAGCTGTTGTTGTTTTTCATATAATTTATCCTGTAATTGATTAACTATACGTTTCTGTTCTCTCATCCAAGTACGTACCCATTCAAGCACATATTTTGACTCATCACAAACTTCGGATCTACTAACTTTCATTTTTTCTAACTCAACCGAGACACATTCTAATGATTGGGTTTTAGCATCGCATTGAGTACGTAATTCAACTAAGGAGCTTTGCATGTCTTCAAGTTGTAATACTATGTCTTCCAACTGAAAGGATCGAAATATATACACATGATGGAGAGTTAAATTATATTTATAAAGACTTAAATAGGAAGTTTTTTTTGCAATATTAATAAAAAGTAAATTTTTTGTTTTAGAAGTACTTTTCGAAAGATAAACTATGAATATTAGAAAATTTTTTGAATTTCTTTTAAATAGATAAAATATTGATAAGTTTTTAGTATATTTTACCTCAGTCATGCATTTATTGTTACTCTCTTCCAATGACTTATTCCTACATACGAATTCCATATTTTTATCTGCACAATTTTGTAATTTTTGTTTTTCACAAGCCAGTTTCTTTTCTAATAACGTTATTTCATCCTTTTGCCGCTTACACTGTTAACATAAAAGTTATTATTTACAAATTTTAAAAATGAAATAATTTTATTCTTATTTTAACAGTAAAGGCTACTTTATTAACTCGAAAAGCAGGCTGAAAGTAAGGCATTTCTTTAGTTTTTAATTAACGATTAATAAACTAAAGAGTTATAAAATTGAATAAATAATTTTTACAAAATTTGATTCATATTTCTAATTTTGATTCTTTTTTTAATTTAAAAATTTGGTCACAGTTGAGCAGAGAATAAAGCATTATATGCAATACGGAAGCAAAGTGCATCCAAAGATCATAATTGCATATAGTGCTATTAAAATATTCTGAAAAATATTTAATACTTGAAATAGATTTTACATAATATTTACAACCAAATTAATTTTTAAATAAATTATCTTTTAATATATTTCTAGAATGCAAAATTAAGTACAGTGAAAAGAGTTATGTTTGTGAAAAACTGCAATAAGATAATTTTTAAAATGAGGTCTTCAGTGGCTCACTCGGTAGAGCAATGGATTCGTAATCTTAGGGTTCCGAGTTCGAATCCCGCTCTCGGCGGCCGAGTGATACAAGCACCACTGTAACATGTGCTTTATTCACAAATACATTGACGATCTCCGTCGCTAATTAGCATCGCTATGATAGCATAAATACAGCGACGTTAAATAAAATAAAAAAAAAAAATAATTTTTAAATCAAAAGAACTTTTTTTCAATTAATTATAATAACTACTTACACTACGTTCGGAACTATCTAATTTTGCTGATAAGGTATTTAATTTTTCTTGAACTTCGCATAATGCTGCACTTTTTTTAGAATATTTATCTTGCAATTCTTCTAAATCTTTGGTTAATTTTTCAACTGTTTCCTCTAACTTTTTATCCTCTTTTTGGGCACTTAATTGTTTACAATTGTTGCAAGTATCCTAAAAATTATTTATTTTATAATATTTTCATTTAAAAAATTAAAAAATCAAAGTTACTGAAGTATATTAAATTACCGTATTCATTAACACTGGTGGACAAGTCACTGGAGTGCGTCTTTTAGTAACCAAATTAATAAAAGTTTCCTGATTTTTCATCAAACTTTCGGCAGCTTTTTTATAACTTCTCTGCGATTCCTGTAATTGGCATTCGGTAAATTTTAACTGTAACAAATTATTCTATAAGTTTGGATCATTATAAATTTGTTGATGAAAAATCATATTAACAAAAAAACAAATAACAATGCTTATTCGATTTGCTGCAAGAGAATTCATGAAATTTTACCACATTATTAAATTTGAATTTGATCAGCTCCTATAACAGTATTTTAATAATAGCATGCGGCATCATAATTATGTCGTTTTTATGTCATTCATTTGTTTTAATACTCGCTATTCATTCTTGGACTTTAAATATGACTAAAAAGTAAAGTACCGTTAAGTTAATTACAATTATAATATCCCTTATATTAATTCTTTATAAGTAAATTTTATGTTTTGGTGTTTTGCAAATCTATAATAAAGTGTATTATCGTGTAAACAACAATAATAGAGACTTAAAAAAAATTTTTCGTAATGAATATTATCAGAAAAAAAAGTGAGTGAGCATTGCTATCTGTCTTTGTGATAACGTTTAACATTTTTCATAATTAATCAATGTTTTAAACCTGATTCTTTAATGTGTGAGTTTCATGTTTCAACTGTTCTTCAAGTACACCAATTTTAGATTTTAAAATACTATTTGTACTCTAAAGCAAAAAAAAATAATTCTTTAAATATAATAAAGAAACATAATAGTTATATAACTTAAAAGATGAAAAATACCTGCAATATTTTATTTTCTTTTCTAAGGCTTTCAACAAGACAAGTCTTTTCTTCCAATGTTTCAGATAAACTATCACTATACATTCTTAATTCACAATACTTTTTTTTTAAATTTTCAAGTTTGTAGGAATAATTCTTTAAACAATTCTCATCACAGTTTAATCTACGTTCCTGATCTTCAATGACCGCCGACTGATCCTCTATTATTTTTGCAGCATAGTCGGCTCGATTGTTTAAATACTCTATCTGTAATAGAAAATAAAATATACATAAAAAAGTTTCTTTTCAGCAAATTGAGTTAAAAAAAATCTACAATGCGATTTATGATTTTATAAGCAATCACATAAAAGTATAGGATTTACCGTCTGAAAGAGATTAATAAATATCTGTTGTAATACTATAATATTTATTAGTTTAGCTAATTTTTGAAACGTATAAAAGTAAATAAAGGCTATGACGTTCATTTTAATATTTGTTTTTTATTTACTTAAACCGGCAACGTTTTAATAATCCTCTTTAAGACAAATCTATTAATGCCTTTATACAATTTTTAACAACTTCAGATAGTTTAAAAATTAGAATTATAGAAAATGTAATTGTAATATTGTCATTTCAATTAAATAAAAAATTAACATTAATGAAGAACACAGCTTTTAGTTACAATCGTATATTTTAAAATTGGTTGTAAAAGCAAAAACAAATTAAATCTATGAAAAAAATATTCATTGATGATCTTCGTCGCTAATTAGTATCACAATGATAGCATAAACACAGCAACGTTGAATACAAAAAAAATATATTGTTATTTTACAAAATTCTTACCACTTCTTTTTGATATTTAATTTCACATTGTAACCGATAAATTTTTTCATTAAACTTTTTCTCATCGATATCTTTACAGGCTTTTAACTCGCACAATTGTTTTGTAAATCTTTCTTTAGCACACTTTAGGTCGTTGATTGACTGAAATTAAATAAAAAAAAATTATTGTCTTTTTAAAAAAATATATATTTATTAGTTTACCTTTTTGTACTGTTCCACTTCACAACGAAATTTTTTATTTTCTAATCGTACTGCTTCTAATTCTACTTTGAAATTTTCGATAGACGTATTCGCTACACCCATTTTCTTCATTTCTTCTTCAATCAAATCGAAATCTATTTTGTACATTTGTAATTGTTTTTTAAAGTCAGCATTTTCGCATACTAATCCATCCACTTCACGCTGTTTTTCGCACAATTTTTTCCGCGAATCTTCCAATCCACATCTTAAAATCAATCAATAATTAATTATTAGTCCATTTAATTAATTTAACTGACAGTTATGATGCAGAAATAATATAAAGAAACGAAGAACTGTACTTTCAAATACAATTTATTTTACGTCGACAACGTTTGGACTAAATTTTAGTAGTCCTTTTAAAGCCTATAAAAGTTACGACGTTATCAAGGCGGATCAGTCGTTTAAAGCACAACTTGGCGAGTATAGACCAAATTTTGAAATTTTATAGTATTAACTCATTGTTTATACAATGTAGATTTTTATTAGACTACGTCTCTAGGTCACGACTTTTATAGACTTGTAAAGGGCTTGAAAAATGTAGCTGAAACGTAGTCGACGAAAAATAAATTGCCTTTGACAGTATAGTCGAACGTTTCTTTTTATTATTCCAATAATTAATAATCAATTGAATAATTAAAAAATTCATTTAACTTTAATTAAGTCTTACTTCAGTCTTTCTAGCTCTCTATTTGTTTCTTGATATTTATTTTGATTAACTTGCCACTGTTTCTCGTAGCAACCTTTTTCGTACTCCAAATCGTCTATCTATAATAGTTAAATAAAAAGAAGTTAAAATGCAAAAACTTTTAGTAAATTATAACGATCACAATAAATTATTTAAATTTGTACCTTCGATTTCAAGCCAACTGTTTTTTGATTTCGCAAATCTAACTCCGCCTGTTAAAAACCAATGAAAGTTACATTAAATGAAAAAAACAATTTTTATTTTAATAATTATCTAACTTAAAAATTATTTTAGTTATTTTCAGCTATGAGCCATTTATAACTTAAATTTACTAAAATTATTTATTAAAACACAAAACACCGATTTTTTATTGTTTATTTTAAAGAAAATTACAATAATATATTACATTTGTAACTTACTAAGGTAATTAAAAAATGATTACACTAAATAACAAATTATTTAAATTACTACATTAAAAAAAAAACTTTATGATAATTTTATTTTTAATCTTCAAAAATATACATATGCTCTTACGTGAATTAAGAAATCAATGCACAGTCTTATGCAATAAAAAAAATATAAGCTAAAATTAAAACGTGACCTAATTATTTTAAATGAACTGAATCTGAATAATAATAAAATTATCATATCTTTAAGCCCCTGAAATTTAATTAATGAGGTCGTCAGTGGCTCAGTCGGTAGAGCGATGGATTCATAATCTCAAGAATCCGAATTCGAATCCCGCTCTCGACCGAATGATTCAAGCATCACTGTATGTGATGCATATGCTTTGTTCACAAACACACTAAAAACTTCCGTCGCTAATTAGCATCGTAATGATAGCATAAATACAGCGACGTTAAATAAAAAATAAAAAAAAATTAATTACCTGATACTTAAATAATACAATGTAATACACAAAATGCAACATAAAAGCATTAAAAAACTTGTCGAACTCCAAGAAATTGATTTTTTTTTGAAGCGTATTAATAGAATCCCGTTGTAATTCTAACAATGTGCCTTGTTCGCTTGCCTATAAATTTAAAAAGTATATATTAAAACATTTTGTTTTTTTATCATAAAATAATTAATTTTTTTCATAAAATTATATGCTCACCTCGTTAAAACAATCGCTGTACTGACTTTGCGTCTCGGTTAGGTACAAATTTAACGATCGTATTATTTGGTTCTTGTTAAAATTCTAAAAAATTTCATTTTATTTGTAAATAAAAGAAAAAAAAGCTTAATGCCAATCAACTGGATACAATTTATAGGAGTATTAACTTACTCGTACTATACATGTACCATGCGCGACTCTCTTGACTTTTTTTTAAACACTCAAGAAAAAAAAAAATTAAGTCAAAAAAATCAAACGTCGTTAAGTTTTGATTAGGGCACTGCACACATTGCGTTAGTATAAATTATAAGCTGAAAAACGCGAAATTAATAATAACAAAAAAAACAAGTTAAATTGGGATAGCGGATAGATGGATTTGGTATTTAAAAAAAACCATGCTTGTCGATTAGCTGTCATTGAGTTGCATAAACTCAATTCATTATTTCCTATATTCAATTTTAATAGATTCATAATCATATATTCATCATACACGCTCTACTTTATCATTTTTTCCCCAACATTTTGGTAATTAATACACCCCATATCCCTCTATTAATTTTTTACAAAATTGCCTGATTTGAAAAAATTCAATAGTTCATCACTTATTTAAATATTAACAGGCGGTATCTGTTTGTTTTTTTTAGTACAACAAATAAACGGCAAAATTTACTAAAGTCTATATTAAACATCGTGCACGTTTCTATGATTAAAGACAGTAGTAGAGACGGAAGTCCACGGCTCACTCACGTCACTCGCAGCTTTGTTTGACAATAGATCGATGTTCCTCTTAGCTTCGACGATGGCATCTTGTAAGTGACCGATTGTTTTTACTTGAAGATCGATCTTAATGAAAAATAAAAATACGAATCATTGATTTATATGCAATTAACGAATATCAAATTCAATTCCAAAATAATGTTGAATTTTATACAGAAATTCTTATTAAATTTAGTTAAATTAAATAATAAAAAATTAATTTTTTTTATGATAGAATATTATTCTAAAATCGAATTATTTTACAAAATTAAAACGCAAAGTAAAGATAACTTACTTTATTAACCAGCTGCCTCTTTTCTTTTTCACATTGAGAAATTGCTGATTCTTGCGCATCAATCTAAAAGATAATGCACTCATTAAAAAAATATTTAATTAACGTAAGGTTAAAATAGGGAAAGAATTGGAAATACAATTTAAACATAATAATATATTGAATACCATATTTAAAATTCATACCTTCTCTTGTAATTTTTTATGTAATTCTCCTACTTCTAACTGTGATATCGTAATCGAATCTTTCTGAATTCTTATAATTTCATCCATATCTTCCATCTGGAATTAAATAAAAAAAACAATTATAAATATTCATATTGGTTGTATAATAAATGCAATATTTATGCACTTACAAGTTTATCTTTGGAGTACAAAGCAGCTTTTATTTGTTCTACTTCGATGAAGCAATGTTGAATACGTTCGACATATTTTGCTAATATATCTATTGCTGTCTTAACTGATTCATTAAAACTACCTGAATGGGTAAATCCTTCAGAAACCTGATTAAAATAATACATATAATTTATTTTTCATAATTATAAAATACGAAAATAAAGATCTTACTAACCAGTCTTTTGAGCTCACTGCTAACTTCTTCTAAGCCATTTTTTATTGCTTGGATTGTATCTTGTAATACTTTGAAGAGCTGAGGTACACTCTAAAAAAATAATTAAATAATTAAAGTGCAAATAAAAAATAAAATAAATAAATAAAATATTTTAAATATCTACTTCGTATGTCCCCTGTAATCCATGTTTTAACGTAACATCACAGAGTCGATCTTTGTTCTACAAATACAATTTTTAAATTTTAATAATTGGTTTAAAATTATCAGTAAAAATTTTAATGAAAATTATGCTTACAAGAAACTCCGACTTCTTTGAGTCCGTTTCATTATTTGCTAAGCAGTTAAGATTATTTTCCGCATCTTTTTGTACTTTAAGCTGAATAAAATAAATACATATTTTAGTAAATAAATAGTAAAAAAAATAATAATATTATAATAAAAATAATAAGACTTACTGAATTTTCTAACTTAAAAATTCTTTTTTTTAATTCTAAGCATTCGGTAGAAGAACATCGGCGATAATTTTCAGCTTTATCGCGAGCAGAAGCAAGTTCTTTCTCTATTGATTCTATACTTCGTATTAAGGAAATATTGGCCTCGTGTTTAGATGTAATCTAAAATATAAAATAAATTATTAATGGAATATTATGTTTTCCTTTCCTTCTTTTTTAATTGTGAAACTCACCTCGCTTTGTAATACTTTAATTTGATCTTGTAAGTCAGCAACTCTACTTTCCCATTCGGATACTATTTTATCTTGCTTAACTATATGCGTTTCCTATAAAAATTATATGTAAAATGGATTGAATCTATAGATATATTTGAGAATAAATATTTATAATTTTTTTAAATTGTATGTACCTGAGATATTTTAAGTTTTAATTCTTCACATTCTTTTTGTAATTTTCTTAAATCATCTTTCATTTTTATTGTCTCATTTGTACTCTAAAAAATATAAAATAAAAAATTTAATTGTAAATAAACTCAAAAAAAAATTATGTAATATACCTGAAAAGAATTTTCCGTCTCTTTAATACAACCGAATTCGTTCATCTATAATAAAAATCAATGTCATTAAAGTACAGCACAAAAAGTTACAAGATAATTAATTAATGTAAAATAAAAGAAAATACCTGATCTCTAATAGCAATAATATGTTCGAGACAATCTTGCATTTTCGTATGACAATTATCCATTTCACATTCGTATTTATCTAAACGTTGTATCCTTTGTGCGAATGACTTTTGTGCGGCATCATTTTCTTTTAACTAAAATAAATAAAAGTCGTTTAGAAAAAAATCTTTACAAGTCGTCAGTGGCTCAGTCGGTAGAGCGTTGGATTCGTAATCTCGGGACCCCGAGTTCGAATCCCGCTCTCGGCGGCCGATTTATACAAGTACCACTGTACATTACATGTGCTTTGTTCACAAACACACTGAAACGACCTCCGTCGCTAATTAGCATTTGTAATGATAGCATAAATACAGCGACGGTAAATAAAATAAAAATAAATTTAAAAATACTAACTACTTGATCAGATTTCTTTTTTAATTCTTTTACATTGTGCTCCATAACTGACAATTGTTTCTTTAATTCTGCCATTGCTGATAATGTACAACATCCCTGAGTTTGAAATGTACTTATATTACAAACTATCTGTTCTACTTCTTCTACTACTGAGATTAGTAAATCGTTACAAGTATGAATTTTTGAATAACCTAATAAATTAGTTTGCTAAAAAATAAACATTTATTTTAATTGTTTGTAAATTATATAAATTGAATTTAAATTATTCTAATTTGATTTAATACATACTTGAATATTATTTTGCACAGTATTAAGGCATTTCGATAACTCTGATTGAGTTTGATTAAAATCATTTTTTAAGTCTTTTAACCTAATCCTATTATTTATAATTCTTTCACTATGTCTAGCTCTTTCTACATCCTGTAAAAAAATTTAATTAAAACAAAACGATACACAGTAAAAGGAATTATCAGATAAATTACTTGTAATTCTAAACGGCTTATCACTTCAGTTATATTTTCTCTAGTTCTTGTGAGGTAATCTTGTACTTGGCTTATCATATTAGTAAGTTCTACATACTGAAATATGAAAAATTGAATTTTTTTATACATTGTTTAAAAAAAAGAATTTTAGAATTTTATACAACAATTACATACTTTACAGTGTCGCGAATTCAAATTGGAAATAACTTCAGATACTTCTTCTCGCAAATCTTCAGTTGTAGCTTGTACTTCAACAGTGCATAATCGGAATTCTTCCATCATACGGAATTGTTGCAAAATCGCCGCAAAAATCTAGAATGTGAATAGGTTTATATACAACATTCTATATTTTCAATGTTATAAATAATATTGTAACTTACTGCTTCTTGCTCGGACTCTTTTATACTATTTTTATTGCACATTGCACCACTTTTTGTTATCTGTACAAAATAACATTAGGTTGAATAAAATTTTTTTATAAATTTACATTTATGAAAACAAATAATTAAAGTACCATGATTTGGATGGACGATATCGTTTTACTTTTATTTTCATATGTCTCTGATAAATTTTGGATACCAGTTATCACATGTAAAATAATTTCATTTATGTTTGATAATACATTTTCTTTCACGCATATCTAAAATAAAAAAGGTGATAAATGTATATTAATCTTATATTTAATTAACATTACTGGAAATCATATAAATAAAATGAATAAACATACCTCACATTCATTCTGGACAAGTTTTTGAATAAAACTTATTTTATTTTCAATATCAACAATAAACTCTTTTGTATTCATTGTCTCTTTCTTATTATCATTGCACGGATCCTGTAAGAAAATACATAGTTAATTTTATGCAGTGAATAGAAAATTACATTTAAAAATCAAAACTAAAAATTGATGTGCTAATCAATCTACTTTGTAGTGCATATTTTCATAATTTTTCCTGAATTTGTTTTTTTACAGCAAATTCATTTCAGTACCAAGAAATGAGATATTTCACATCTCCATGTAATTCAATCTTCATGATTTAAAACACATTTTGATATACATTTTATTGATGATCAAGTATTATTGATATTATTTTTTCTTGTTAACTATATACATATTACCCTTTAAAAATAAATTTTTGAAAATTTTGAAACTAATATTTTAATTTTGTCATTTACTCACTGGATCTAATACTTCAGTTCTATAACTACGAAGACAAGTGTATATATCTTGCAATTTTTCATTGACTAAACTTACATCTTTTTCATACATATCCTGGAATAATAAATAAATACATTAATTTGCTAATTTAGAACTTAGATAAAATTTATGAAAATGAAAGTAGTTACTTTAGTTTGTTTCAGATCATCTAAAACAGTCTCATATTCATTTTTTAGACTCTGAATAGTTTCTTTATCTTTTTCTTCTGAAGTTAATAGTTTTGCTAAGTATTCAATAATTTCATTCTTGAAAAATAATAATAAAATAAAAATTAATTTTTAAAATTGACAATTACATTATTTAATTTTGTTTTATCATGCTTATTACCTGATTTTCAATGGAAACATTTGGAAAAGATTTCCCTTCCTAAACAAAATATATTATTAAATGAATTTGATTTCTTGCTTTTTTTATCTTTACAAGGATTGTAATTTAATCATTTTTACCTTATTATTCAGTGTTTGATTAGATTGTTCATTGAGTACTGTTTTAAGTTTACTAATTTCATTCTCCTTTAAAAGTAATAGTTTTCTAAATTCTTCTAACTGTCTTGTAGTGTCATGTAATTTATCTTCTATCGTTTTATCTTCTGTCTAAAAAAAATTATTTTATATTAGTAAATACATGCCTATGCTTATGTTAAATAAGTTATAAAAAATATTAATCAATTCATATAAATTAAGTAAAATTTAATTAATAATTGTATTAAACGATATTAAAAAAATGAAACAATGCATTACAAAACTTACTTTTTCACAAGGTTCAAAGTGAATTTTCACTTTTTTTGTTGTGTTTGGAACCTAAAAAGATACAAAAAATTAAAATTTATTTAGTAAATATTGTCTATTAAAGAAAGCCTAAGATAATTACATAAACGAATTGTAATTTTTATGTTATAATCAAGGTCCTCGAAAAATAGTATATTTATCTCTAAGTAAAAAAATAAAACTTTTTTCTAATTATAATTATAAATGCTTTTACAGCAAAAGATTTAACAATGACATATAGTATTTTTAGTATGTTCACATTTTAATTTTCTATTTTTAGATGTTGAAGACAAATGTTTGTTTGCTTGAACAATAAGTTTGTCAATTTTTTTATTGCTATTTGTAGATTTAGATTTATTTAAATTTCTATTTTGTTCAGAATTTGTTGATCGATAACTATCAAATTCATCATTTCTCTTTACTTGAATTTTCTTTTCAATATTTTCACACAATTTGTTACAGTAATTTTTATCAATATTGAATGGGAATTCACATTGAGCAGACAGGATCATGGTAGGACAAGTAGGTGATTTTGAATTTGGAACACGCGATGATTTGGTACAATTCTACTAGAAACATTTCAAAAGTTTATGAGATTCCGTATACTTCTCAAGATTACTTTTTTTAGGCAAATAAATTTTTAAAAAAATGTTAAAATTATAAATAATTATAACTTACTTTCTGAAGAGCTTTTTGTAAATCCTCTTTTAAAGAAATAATTTTTTCATCTCTAAATTTTACTGCTGTTTTTGAACCTTTGAGTTTATCTTCTAAACAAATTATTTTGTCTTTATATTGAATTATTGCATCATGCTTCTGTGCAACTTCTGCAGCTAAAGCTTCTCGAGATTCGGACGATTCCTGCAATAAAATTCATCACTGTAATTAGAAAATATACGATTAATGTACAAAGAGCATAACAAAATGTTAAAACACAAACTTTTTCTAAGCATGCAAGACGTGCAATAAGATCTTTATTCTCCTCGCATTTTTTTTCCAAACTCATTTGAAGATAATTGATTTTGGATCTTAACTCATGCATAATATTGTGTGTTATATTCCTATCTTCGTTAAGTTTACATAGTTCTTCGCGTAATTTTTTAACCAATTCTTTCGAAACAACTGTACCTTCCTCATTATCATTTATATTGGCAATCTGAACATCAATATAATGTCTTGAAAGTAGTTTTACAATATTGAACAATTTTTTATTATTTTTATAAAAACTTTTTTATTTCATAATTAATTATGCTTATAAGTCAAAAAGATAAAATAAACGCTAAGGACCTCGATTATATAATTACTATCAATCATGTAATTATTTATGCAAAAATTTCATTCTTTGAAAAAGTAAGTTTTTTTTAACTTACAACATAATCAAAATCATTTGATGTAATATAATTAATTTGATTATTTAAATTATTATGTACTTTTTCTGTTAAAGAATCTCTAAGATTTATCACATTATTTAAATATTGTTTAATCATATTATCTTTTAAAAGAAGCTGTTTTGTGAGCTCTGATATTTTATCTTCTAACTCACTTTGGTACCTAATAAATGTAAATTGTCGTTAGACTAATGTTATCAAAATTATAAATTCTTTTTTGTAAATAGAAACTTACAAACGTAATTTTCTTTTATTTTCATTATCTTCTATTTGTTTTTTAAAATAAGAATTAATATTTTCAGCATCCCCTTTTTCCTGTTCAAAGACATTCTTTTCAATAGTTGAAAAATTAATTAAAATCAATTATTGTTTTTAAAACTTTTAATCATAATCAAAATTGTTTTATATGATTTATTGTTTTAAACAAATCACACTATTTTAGATTAATTTTCATTAAGCAAAATTAGCTATAAATTATTTATCACAAATGCATATCTAAACAAATGTAATTACTACATGCAACACAATGCAGCAATCGACAAGCATTAAATGAACAAAACTTTGATAGGATTTTAATATCTTCTGAATAAACATAATTATAAAATTTTCATTGACTAGCATGAAAAAAAAAACTAAATTTACCTGGCCACATGTGCAGCTGAAAAATAAAAATACATAATTTATTAACTAATGAAAAAATAATTTTTCAAATTATTTAAAATTAAAAACTAATTAATACTAACTCTGGAGGTTCTGGAATATCTGAGGACTTAATTTCATAAAATGTCAATCCATCAAGATTCCAATTGTTTTCTAATCGACCACGCTTGATAAGTTCAAGTAGATTACTGAGATCATTCTGTAGCCAGCATATCCTTTCCTGTAATTCATCTTGAGCACCCACTAATTCACAGACACGACTTGACAATGCATTAAGTTCCTATATGAAATTAAAAAATTTATTTTTCAATATTTATATTACGAAGAGTTGCATGAAATATAAATTTATTATAATAATTTATAATTTATTTAATAAAATTATGCTTACCTCTTCAGATTTATCTGGATGTGACATATTACATGACATTATATTTGAAGTTTCTTGTAATTTGTTTTCTAATAATTTGACTCTACAAACAGCTGCTTGTTCAAGATCATGGACAGTTTGTACTAGCATTTCATTTTGATCTCTCAAGTCCTTGACCCAGTCTGTCATGATTTTCAATTTCAGCTGTAAATAGTAAATAAAATTAACAATTATAAATTGAATTTAATCTTTTCATGTAATAACTGGTAAATGGGGCCAAAAAGTTCCTCCAGAACATCAATTCTATTTAAGTCTTTAAGTAATCTATTTTTAGCGAATGCAGTCTGCTGCAATATTCAAGAGTTTCATGGTACCCATAGAAATTATCTTACTGTAGCAAAACATTGAATGAATGTATTAATAGATTTTCTGTTTTTAAAAACATTTTCCTTTATTTATTATAAAGATGCAATGTGAAATTGCATAAAAAGTCAAAGTATATTTATAGATTAATGAATCAGCTACTGAAGTAAATGGTTTGTACAATAAATAAAATCAATTTAAGTAATTAATATCCGTATTACGATATTATTTTTAGATAAAAACTAGTTATCTACTTTTATTATAAAATTCATACAGTTTTACTTAATACCTAGTTTGGTACTTATTTATAGCAGCAATAAAGCTTTCACTAACTTCTGTGAGTTTATTTTAAAATCTAGCTTAAATATTTTTTCTTACTCTCAAGATTGATATTAACTTTATTTCTGTTTCAAAAGAGCTATTTAAAACATCAAAAATAAATTAACTTTTTACTTAATTGGTTTAATTAAAATTTTTAGGTGTCAATAACACATGATTAAAATGCTAATTATATATTTTTAAAAATATATTATCTAAAAAAAATACTGTTAAGTTGTTTATTTCTAAATCATTACATTTAGTTTTTTAATTAAAAATATAACATTTTTTAATTTATCAATTTATAAACAAGACCAGATAAAAAGAAAAATATTTGATATGTTAGTTCAAGAGGTCATTTAAATAATAAATAATCAAAAGAATACCAACAGGAGTTAAAAATACAAATGATTAAATAATATTTGTTACACTATTCAGATAAAAGTACAAATTCAAATTTTCTTTTTAAGCAGGACATTTAAATTACAAAGATACACAAAAAAATGCATAACAAAGCATTTATTACACAAACCTCATTACGTTGAGCTTCCGTAGCACATTCATCATCGTCAATCTTGTCGATTTTGCACTGATATAATTTTTCAAATTTACGTAAAATTTGCAGAGCTTCGCTTTCACAACAATGTTGACCAGTTGTCTGATCAACAACTTGACAAGATTTCTGCTGTTGTACGCACGATACATCGGCAGCATACTGTGATGAAAACATGATTTTTGCGGCCGTATTTATTTATTCTTCAATTTAATCGACGATGATGCTACTATTGATGTTACACCACGAGTTTTATTCTTCTTTTTAAGTGTGTTAAACGTCAACATTGCTCTCTCTACACTAGCTCGCCATATTTTTTAGCGCGCGGAATACAGATTTTCTATACCTTTTTATCATAAACACCCTATGCGGCTTCGAACACCACACTCAGACTAAAAATCCCCAAGAAAGGAGAACGTAATACACACAACACATTAAAGAGAAAGAGGGAGGGTAAGAAAGAGAGATAAAAGTATAAATGGTCCTCTTTTCTTCTTGTGTGTGTGTATGCTTTTAAACGCGTTTGCTCTATCTCTCGCTCTCCTCTCTTCTTTTTTTTCGGAAGGTCTGCAGCCGTCACGTTCGCTGCGCCGTACGAGAAAGCAGCAGCGGCTCTACGCTTAGCAGCATATCTTAAATGCATATGTAGGTTATATGGTCAATGTCCCAATTGCTACTCGCTGTTAGAAATGAACCTATTACTAACCGCTCAATGTTATTTAGATACGAAAAAAAATTTTTAACAATGAACGGCTAGTAATAGGGTCGTGAGTAGCAATTGGGACATTGACCATACGTGCTATATATAATGATAACAAACCGTACTCAAAATTACAGATACAGCTATTTCTTTTTTTTTATTACCTTGTCGAACCAGACAATCATTTGTTTGTATTTCTATTTATTTTGAATTATTTGTTTATCCTTGACTATTATTTTAAAGTTTATAAAAATATCTCATGTTTTTAAAAAATGGCCTTTAATAAATATTTAACACAGTGCTCCAATTTTACTGTAATAATATATAACAACTGTATATTTGAATTCATTAAATTTATAAGAATTAACATGCATTATTCTTAAAAAAAGTGAATAATTTCTAGTCTAAATCCGATCTTTTTTAATAATAAAATAATAATTCATTATTCATTATTTAAAATAATAATTTGCACGTATAAAGTATAAAGATAGAACGCTAAATATCTTAAATGTTCCGCTATTAGGTATTAACCAACCACATCGATATTCTTTTAAATTATTCCTCTAAAACCTATTTTCGAATTGGCTAAAGATAAAATACAGTAACCAATCTAAGAGCACTGCGCTATTAATCAAAATTTGATGCGTTTTTCAAAAAAGTTATTCATAAAAACTATTAGATATTGCTAATTACAAAATATTTTTTTGATAACAATTATTTTTAATTTATTTAAAAAATTCTTCCTATTTTTTATATTGTTTAACGTCGCTGTATTTATGCTATCATTGCAATGATAACTTAGCGACGGAGGTCTTTTCAGTGTGTTCGTGAATAAAGCACGTGTAACGTACAGTGGTGCTTGTATCAATCGGCCGAGAGCTGGATTAGAACTCGGGACCTCATCAATCCATCACTCTACCGACTGAGCCACTGACGACCTCAGTTTATGAGAATTGATGTTACAGTATTCTAAAGTATTTTTTGTTGTAATCCACAAATAGACATTATATGAATATGATGTTTATATAAATTTTTATATCAACAAAAATTAAAATCATTTAACCAGATAAACATATAGAATACAATGCATCATATATTGATAAAGTGGTATTTATATTAATTAACAAAATCTTAAATTATACCGAGATTTTTTCTTATATGCGGTAGCATAAAAGTAAATTTAAATGTAAAAGGGTATATACTTAGTATCTAAAGAGTCAAGTTTCAAACGTTTGATCTCTTAAATTATACAGCTTTGAAGCCAATCAAGTTGAAAAATATTTTAGATAACTGCACAGCATTTGAAGAATGCGAAAAGGAAATTATTATGCATGCTCTATTATAAAGCTCCCCTGCATTGCCATGATATTGCGCGCAAGTTATTATGGAAATACCATGGAAAAAAAGAAAAAACTATACGCTACAGGTCACGCTGGGTGGATTATAAATAAATTTATCCGAAGGACTTTAGAAAATTTATTAAATATTAATCATTTGTTCTATCGTTATTTTGATAATAGAACCATTAAAATGATTAATTGCATCTATGAATTATTAAATTTTTAGATAGTCAAAATATTAATTAAAACATATGCTCAAATAAAGTAGAATTTTTATAAAAAAATTGATCCAGCGATTGATAATGTAAGGTATTAGAATTAGAAAATGTAGTTTTTAAGTGACTTTCTAATTTTTTCCCAATCACAATTTATAAATGTCGCAACATATAAATATATTACATAGATGACGTAAACACGATGATACAATATTTAAAGTACCATAGTCTTAGAGCACGTAATCGTATGCATGCGTAATAAATTGAAAAATTATAAGAAAGATCAGTTTTGCTCCAGTAATCAGCTATAAACAGATGATCGCAATAAAAAAATAATGGAGCGGAATAATATACCTGTAATGTAACTAAAAAGAAAAAAAATATAAGAATTCTAGGGGACTCTGGCGTCAATAGCCGCACCTATATAGTAACAGCATAGATAAAACATACTCATCCCACGCAAAAACAGAGAGTAAAGCACAGTAAAATGACTAAACAAGAGATCGAGTCAGAGAGAGGGATAAAGAAAAAAGAAAAAAAAGGGGAGGCGTATGCGCATACTCTAAAGCAATGAAACGAGACAGATGCCGATAACGCATTATATTATCGGATTAGAGAGAGATGCATAGATGGATATATAAAATAATATTTATAACAAATAGTCCTGGCATTAGAGAAGATGACAGGAGCTTATGCGGTTTAAATGCATGACGATCGGTCCGTTGACTTTAGTTGCGTGCAATATATACATTATTATATTGTTATTGCAACAAAACGCGTACCGCTATGTTCCATATAACTCATTAGCAGTCTAATATTCAGCGAGCCGCAACTCGAAATTAAAAAAAGTACATATAAATTTATAATATAAATAAAATCTCTATTTAAACGGCGTATTTATTACACAAAGATTCCGCGAAAGTCCATCCATATATACATTGTATATCTATATATATACGCACACGCAAAGAGAGAAAGAAGTATACATAGAGAGAGCGCGACAGGAAAAAGAGCAGCTTACTGTCGTGGTGTGTATTGTAGCGCTGCTGCTGCTTTGCTGCACAGCACACGTTTGTTTGTGTGTAAAGTATATATAAAAAGAGAAAAAGAGAAAAAAAAGCAGGTACAGTGCGTGTAGGAGAGATAACGCAGCTGCAGTTTTAATACACACACAGAGGGGCGGAGAATAGTGTGGCTCTTAGTTTAGAAGAAGATTTTTGTATGCGTAACGACAGACGGAATAACGCTGGAGCGTGAGGTGAAGAGACGACGACGACGAAGACGACCAAGACGATGAGCCAAATCGTCTGAGAGAAAGAGTAGGAAGAGGCGTTTTCCTTCATATCGTGTGGGAGTGAAGGAGACATACTCAAGAAAGAGAAAGAAAGAGCAAGAAAGAAAAAAACAAGTGGTGTGTAGTGCAGGTGCTTTTCGAAAGAAAGAAAAATTATTATTCATAGTTCCCCTTTACCTTTAATCGATTTTTTGCTTTTTTTACGTTTTTTGGAAGTATTTTTTAAAATTTTGATATGTATAAAAATCCAAGCAATTGGATAAACGTGCTTAGTTTTTAAACTTTGGTATTTTAGTTGAAGAACCGCCCCAAAAGTGTTATTGCTTTGCAATATGACAATCAATGCATTTTCCAACAAAAAGGATTCGCCTCAGGGATTTTTTAAGCCAGTTGCGAATGTGTGTGCAATTGCGAAACGAAAGAGTTTTTGAACACTTGGCTGAATTCGGCTTGTGAAACTCTCTCGGGCGAATGCGAGTTTCGATGAAAGTGAGGGGAACACATATACGATAGAAAGGTTCCGGTGTTAGCTCGTTAGAAAACACCTATGCCTTTTTTTTAATTAAATTATATCCATAATTTTGATTCTTTTAGTTTTGATGTATTCGTTTTAAAAAAAGAAAAATCTCCTGTAGTGGTTACCATTTGTTTATGTAGTTTTTAATGTAGTTTTGTGTTTATATTGTTTCGAATAGGGATGAGTGTCTTCGGAGACTTCCAACGGGTGTGGATGGAAAGATTCCCAGACAGCAATTTACCAGCTGCATGGGAAGAAGATGTACGAGCAAATCTGGTCAAACACAAACTTAAGGTAACTTATTTTTCTTTTTATTAAATTGATTTTTATCTTACTCATGAATGAGTCAAATTCATTCTTCTTAAAAAAAGATATAAAAAAGCTCTTATCAGTTTGTCGTAATCAGTAAAAATTAGCTAGATAATGAATATTAAATTTGGTTGTTGTGGAAAGAAAAAAGGATAAAATGAAAGAATTTTTAATTTTATTATATCACTGCAATATTCAAGATGAGCTGAATAGGAGCTTTATTGCTATTGAGAGCAAGAGGTAGAATATATTCAATTTTATGGGTTACTTGCGTTGATGATTCATCACGTTTGATAGAAGCTTTAATTGGGCGGTGGCACTGTTTATAAGTAGCATAGTTAAGGATGTAATTGTCGATGCTTGATTTTGAATATTTAAAATTTTTTAATATTCAAATCAGAACTTTGAATGATATCATAAAAAGATACTAAAATGTTTTTGAGACGAAAGGTTTTCTGTTTATTAACAAATTTATAATTTTAATTATGTTTCATATTTAATTATTTTAAAAGGATTTTATTATAAACATATTAAACATAAATTAAAAATATAACATATAATTTTCATTTCATATGTATGAAACTTGTTAGGTTTCATAAGACTTAATCTTTTGAATTGTTTTTAAATTAAAAACTCTTCATTTTATTCGCATTAAAATATTTACAATTTCATGAGATCCTACAAATTAATTTTATTATACAAAGTTTATGATTATAAATACACCATGATTATTCAATTATTTTACTTTATATTCTTGATTAAAATTTTAATTTATTTAATAAAATATTATGAAAGTTGACTTATATAATTGGTGCAATGAATCTACTTGTAACTGTAAGGTTAAAGTATTTCATTATCTAAAAAGAGATATTTGTTTATTGATTAAAACTTATATTATTAAACTAGATTATCTCTGCTATTGTATTAAACTAATAATACATTATGTGCTTTATGAATTATCCAAGTGTGTAATAATTTTTTATTATAATTATGATACCATACATCTACTTATAGATTAATATAAATAGCATAAAGGACACTTTTTATTTAAGATACAAAGCTATGCAGAATTAATAAAATGAAAATATATTATAAGTTATTTAATTTAAATAATAAATTTTCATAATAATTTAATTTTTTTAGGTAAATGTGCTCAGAGAAGAACTTGAGAAGGAAGAATTTTATGTTGAATATTTGGAACGACTTTTAGCAGATGTTGAAAGACACAAGTTAGCAAATGCATCGACTGCATCAGAATCTAAAACATCTGGTATTGAATCACCAAACCAACAAAGTTTTCATTCAGCAGAAACAACAGTACTTGATTCCACAACGCAATCAGAAGAAGCCGAAGATGTTGCTCCACCACTTCCTGCCAGAGAAGATCTTAGTAAATTACAAGACAAATGTGTTAATGAATTAAGTTCAACATTAAGTTCAAGTAGGAGACCAAAAAGTGAAATACCAAGGAGTCCTGAAAAAGTGCCTGAGTGTAGGAGGAACAGTGATCCAGATGTACCAAGTAATTACGTCACTGTTATTCAAGTCACAGGTAACTCCAAAAAAGATAAAAATGAAGATTCTGTGAAAGAAGAAGATGAAAAAGATTCTGAAAAAGCGCTCGATGATGCTGAAGACGGCGATGCGGAAGCGTCAGAAGAAGAACCTTATTATGATTCTGTAGCCCTAGATCAGACTGGAGAATATGTTTATATTGAAGCACATGCACCAGCAATTAGTAATAATGGAAATAAAGTGCAATTACGAAGGCCACCTTCACTTCCGGATTCACCAGGCAATCAGAGCAATTATGTTAATATTGATTATTTTATACAGTAAGTATCAATACTTAGAATTAATTTTTATAGCTTTTATTTATATTAGTATATCATTAATAAAAAATATAATATAATAGTTTATTTCACTATTAATGTTTATTTTTTAGACACCGAGCAGCAATGGATAGTGAAGATGAAGAAAATCCAGCTCCACCAATTCTTTTACGTACCTTAAGTACTGATAATGAAACAGGAAGCAGTGATGCTGAACCTTTAAGTTTAAGTGAAGGTAGTTTAGAATCACCAACCCCGACGACACCTCGACGGCAGGATAAAGGCAAAAGTCAAGAAGATGATAGAACTTCAATGGTCAAGTGCATTATTAATTCTGTAGTAGAAAGTGAAGCTATTTATGTTGAATGTTTAGATGTTATGATACAGGTAAAATATATTTAGTATTTATATTAAATTATGGTTTTTTTTTTAGAAAATTAATTTGGAAAAAAATTTATATGATTAAAAACATTTCACAGTATATGAAGGCAATTAACGCTACCGTGAACACATCACAACCAGTCATTTCTCAAGAAGATTTCAACACGATATTTTATAAAATTCCTGATTTACATAAGTTACATCAAGAATTTCTGGACGATTTGCGAAGAAAACTAGATACATGGGACAACAAAACTACTATTGGAGAACAGTTTAAGGTAAAAGTGCAATAAATAAAATATTCTAAAATATTAAAATTATGTTCATCTACTTTTGGCAAATAATTTTGTTTTAATATTACCTTAAATTTCATTATACTATTTTTATCATTTACATCACTTTCTTAGAAACTATTAATTCAAATTCAGAATAATCTATTCTTTTTATTTTTTAATTCTCAAATCCTAAAGTTTTAACATCACTTAAAGTTGTTAATGTTTTATAATTTAAATAATTATTTTTAATTTTCTAATTCATATACCTCTACTAGGTAATGGCGAGTAAAATTGGAGATTATGGCGCATTCTTACATAACTATGGTCGTGCTACAGATACTGTACGCCGTTGTTCCTCACAATCTACACAGTTTGCCGAAATTACGAGAGATATTAGATTAAGGGGTTACCCAAAAGGACCTGGTTTGTCTCTAGAAGATCTATTACATAAACCCGTTGCTCGAGTTCAGAAAAACGCATTAGTTTTACATGTAACAACTGTTATGATAATATTATATTTGTGACTTAGTAAAAAAAATTAAGCTAATTAAATATTTTTTTTCATTGTCTAGGATCTATTGAAACACACGCCGCAGAATCATGCAGATCACTCACCACTTTCAGAAGCATTAGCTATGACTCGGAACTTCCTTGATGAATTCAATATCATTCAAACTAAATCTATGTTTAAGGTCAGTTAAAAATTAATTAAATTTATTGAATTCAAAATATATCATGCAAATAAAAAAACTTTTAATATATTCAATTTATTGAACAATATAATGAACGTGAAAAAATTTTATATAACTGAAAATAAGATTGTATCAACTAGAAATTTAAATCTCTTGAATTTTAAAATTAAATTTATATATGTCTTTTATTCATATAGAATCACGATCGAGCTCAAAGAAGACTTGTGAAAAATTCATTCGTTGTAGAATTATCAGATGGTCACAGGAAGTTAAGGCACTTATTTCTTTTCAATGATGTCATTTCTTGCGCTAAATACAAAGCATCTGGCAAGGATAAATTTACATTCGAATTGAAATGGTTTATTCCAATGTCTGAGGTCGTTGTTATGGAAGATGGAATTGAACCTCGAGAGAATAGTCCAGCAAATGTAGTAGTACTTAGGTATATATTAATATTAATATTTTTTTATTTTCTACACATTCCATTCACTAATTTTTTTCTCATTTTATATTTAAGATCACAAGCGTGCACAGTCAGAGACCAAATTTTATGGGAGGAAAAGAATGAAGAGAAAAAAATTCGATTAGGTGGTAGAGGTACAGAAAAAAATCGGAAAAAATTAGCCGAACTAGAAGCTCAACTTGTTCTAGCATCTCCAAATCTCATCCTTAAAATTGGCCAAAAGAATCAAAATCGCATTCAAAATTCCTATACATTCTTCCTGTCCAGTGAATTCGAAAGATCTCAATGGATTGAAGCAATTGAAGCATTGCAGCAGGTATAACTTAATTTCAAATTGAATTAAAACTGTTTAATTATATAAACAATATTACATTAGCTTTATCAAAAAAAAATAAATATTTGAAAACTTATAAATTAAATTAGGGTGGACAGCCTCCAGGGCCACTACCACTTAATATGTACGATTTAAAAGCGTGGATAGCAGCATGTCGAACTTACTTGCAAACAGATATGGGAAGTTACTTGCTCCGTTCTGGTCGAGATGAAAGTTTGTTATTGGGAGATTTACAACTTACTTTAGTTGGAATTTCATCACCAGGCTTAGACAGATCAGGCGAATTTTACATAGTTATAGAGGTAGATAGTTACGGACATTACTTTAAAAGAGCAAAAAGCCATATAGCAAGAGGCCAAACACCGAGTTGGGGTACATACTTATTATATTTATATTTTTTTTTATTATAACTTTTTTATATGTCAATAAATAATTTCATTTTAATGATTTATTTTTCAGGTCAAACTTTTGTAGTTGAACTTGAAGGAAGTCAAAACGTCAGGATTTTGCTTTATGAGGAATGCGGCTCTCGTGCGGTATTGAGAGGAAAATGCGCTCAGCGTTTAAGCAGATCTTGGTTACTTGGCGATCAAGTTAAAAAATCTTTAAATTTAGGTCCCGCCAATCTAGACGTTACCCTTAAATTTATTCCAAGTGAAGTCACCTTACGACGTGTACCTTCTGCTAAACCACAAGGTCTTTTTGGAGCTAAAATTCAACAAGTTTGCAAGTGAGTAGTTTCCTATTATAAACCTTTTATAAAATTGCCAAAAATAAATTGATTATAACTGAAAGAGTTTTATAATAATAATTCTAATAAAACGATTTTTTTAGGCGAGAAAAACGTGATGTACCTTTCATCATAACAGCATGTGTACGAGAAGTTGAAAAGCGAGGAATGGCTGAAGTAGGCCTTTATCGAGTATCTGGTTCGGCATCTGATGTAGCTAAATTGCGCAAATCGTTTGAAAGCAATTCTTATGAAGCTGAACAATTGTTAAAAGAGGTAAAAGTTTAAATGAATTAAACTAATTTGGTATTTAAAAGCTGAAAATTACTGTATTTATTATTATATTTCTTTATTTCCTTATTTACTTATTTTCGATTTTAGGTGGATGTTCACTCCGTGACTGGCGTGCTGAAATTGTACTTGCGCGAAATGCCGGAAGCTCTATTTACTGATGCTCTATATCCCGCCTTCCTTGACGCCTTCCAAACTGGTGAGCTCTCACGAGGCAGTGCCTTACGTCGTGTTTATGATAGTCTGCCTCAAGTTAATAAAGCAGTCATTGATTTTCTTCTTTCCCATCTCGTACGTGTTAATAAACATGAGGCACAAAATAAAATGTCATTGCATAATCTGGCCACCGTCTTCGGTCCTACCCTTTTACGACCTGGCACTAGTAATCGTACTGACGCCAAAAATCGTGATCCATTGGCTGCTGGAACTGTAGACGTAATGGCACAAGCTGGTATACTTTATTGCTTTTTGCAAATACAGGTACACCAGAACAATCAATCGTCACTCTAGTCGACATGTGTAATGATCGTATTTTTTAAAAAAAGCGTATTTCAAGCAACGATTAATCGAATATTGAATAGGGGAGGGTACTTCATTGGCTTTGAGTGGATGATTTAAAATTTGCTCGTGCCATAATTTTGTATTAATTTTAATAATTTTTATTTCGTTATAGAAATACGCAATGAAATATGTACATAAATTTACAATTCAATAATGAGAAATTATATTCTTTTATTCAATTATTATTGTTTATTCACAGAGTTATTAGAAATAATGATAATAATAATATTTCTATTTCTTCTAGCAACAAATTATGTATGCTTGAAAGTATGAAATTCCAGTAAGTGATCTTTCGCCAATTTGCATTAATTCGAGATTCGAGACAGTTAAAAAATATTTAATTATTTAATATCAATTGTTTATTTTTCTTATAAATGTGATTATTTGAAAACAATAATAACAATAATGTTCTTTTATATTTTAATTGTTTCTTTTTCACAATAATAGATTAATGAAGTGATATAAAATAACATTTTAGGAATCAAATAATATCTCGTTTTGAAATAAAATAAGCAATTTATATGGAATCATGAACTTCGATTTAATAGATATTTTTTTTTGCAAACAAAAGTCATTATCGTGAAAAAATGTATTTTGGCATCTTCTTCAGAATTGAAGTAAAAATAAAATAAAAAATCTTTAACTGCATAATTGTAGATCCTGTTGATAATATAATATTAACAAAAATATGGCTCGTGCAAATGAAATTTCTCTATTCTAAAGCAAAAAAAATATGCTCGTATTTATTCCCCTTTGCTTCTCGAAGTCCGAGGAGCATAAGCGAATTTTTGTATAATGTGTATTTTCTTATAGTCTGCGCAGACACTTTTTTAGCAGCTTGACCCGAATTAATATACCGTGAAATGATTGCTCGACGAGTAAGATATTACGTGGACGAAATTTGCACTCATTCACAAAGTGATATATTTTATACTTCGCAATTGTACACCGTCTGTATTTAGAAAATGAATGAAGAAAAAAAAACATCGCAAAAATTTAACTTTTTATACGAAAATGGAGGAAAAAAATGAAGAATGTACTTGTTCCTACGGAAAATGAAGCCGACTGATTCACTTTGCGTATTATTCTTTCGACAGTCGCAAGTATATGGAATCATTCAATCATTTTTGTTCAAGGAATTTAAGGATTTAAATAACGTTCCTTGAAATTAGCGAAACAATCATCAGATCTTAAAGCAAAATAAAATGATTATCGATTTGAAATTTATTTTTTGTCTTATTGCAGAAATAATTAAAATAATTTTTTACTTGCTTTACACTTATAATATCATAAAATATGTTTGAATCGTTACCATTGATGTGCATAAATATAATGCAAATAAATGTAATATTTTTTTAAGATTTCCAGATGATTGTTCCTTTAATTTTAAATATATTTGAAATCGTCCATTCCGTTCGTCTGCGGAACATCTGATTCTCTCCGAAGCATGACCCGTTTCAAAATCAATTATTCCTGCTTCTCCGAATCGCTTTGATGAGTTAACGGATATGTGAATTTGCTAAATTAATGTGAATTCTGGTCACTCGGTTAATCGGCGATTAAGCAGGGCATTTGAAAACAGTTTCGGACATTTTTCATTAATTTCAAATAGATATTTACCTTTTTATCGTATATGTATAAATTTTTTCATTCCTTACAAATTAAAATTTTAACTTAAAGTATTTTATATCAAAATTAAAATTAAGGATTTTAGAAATTACTGAAAATTTAATTTGATCATTAAATTGATTATTTTACAAAATCAAAATGATTAGATAATTCTAGTATTAAAATGTTTTAATTTTTAATTTTTAAAACATGATCGTAATTTTAAGCTATTGTTATTTTGAAAAATCAAATTTGAAAAGAGGTTTTAATATTAATTACATGAAGATGGAAAACATGATTCAACAATTATTGCTTTGATTACATAATAATACAAATATAGAAATGAATTTAATAAAAATTCGTATTGAATGTCTAACTAACGAAAAATGTCCATGCCTGTTCTAAAGATAAACGCGACGCCAAAGAGAAAGCTGATCTCTGCCCTCTGTACACGTAGCAGAGAATCATGCTAACTTCCGAGGAAAAAATCGGCAGTACAAATTATAAAATATTTTGACTGTGTCCCGAGCCGTGGACAAAATAAATTTGGTAAAAAAAAGAGAATAAGATCCGTTGGTTTGTTGAATGAAAAAAAGAATAAAATAAAGAAAATTAAATAAAAGAGAATTGTTTTTCAAGCTCGGGAAACTATTTCACGTATGTTTTGCGAACTGCACATTTATTGACTTTGGCGTTGATAGAGTTTTTGAAAATCTAATTTTTGATTAAAGAAAATAATTAAAAAAAAACTATAAGAAAACTTCCGTGATAAATATGATGAGAGAAAAATAAGGTAGACGGAGAACATATTTAAAATGTGATTAAATAAAAAAAAATTAGTTATCTTAATAAGAAGTCAATATATGCATGGTTTGCTCCACATAAAAAAAAGAGTGCACGCGTATGTGTGTGTTAATTTTTGTATGTTGAATGTATGCGAGACCTGCCTGTAATATGTATTATATCGTACATACAATACGAAGTATTTTTTAAGTTCTTGCAGTATAAGCGTTTTTATTTTGCCAGCGTGCCGATAACATTTTTGTTTTAATTATCATTATGTTGTAGAGAACAAGACAAAAAAAGAAGAACTATCACTTTCTTTTTTAACGAAAAAAAATGTTAATAGGCAAATGCTGTATTCTCCCTCTTCTTTTGTACATTATATGGCATGTAAAGTTGAATCGATTACTATTATATCATTACTAGATTATATTATAGATATATATTGTAATATTATTAATTATTATTATTATTATTATAATTATGCGAAAGAAAACAAAAATAAATGAAATAAAGTATTTGTTATTTAGGCGCGCGAAATCGAAAGCTATTGCTTTTTATGCGCTGTTTGCGAGACGATGAAAATTTTTTTTTTTAATGTTAGAGATCAATGTAATTTTTGTCAGGAAAATGTGTGAAAGGAGATGTGAACAAAAAAATACTGAAAAAAAAGACTTGAAGAATTGAACATTAAAATACACGGAAGGTTTATAAACTTTTACACAATATCTAGTAAACGCTCATTGCAAATTTTTGCATTCTTCGCTCGTGAACTTTTTGTACTTTTTTAAAAATACATCGTTTGTTCGTCAGTTAATATCGTATTATCGATGTTATCCAACATTATCTTTATTCTATCTTATTTATATAATTTTTTTTTAAATATATTTATATAATAATTTCTTTTTTAACGACAATCAGGTACAACTATGTTCTACGATTTTAAATACTTTCTTCTTTTTCTTTTTAAAATTTTTTTAAATATTTTTATTTCGCGCAAATTCACATCTGATTTGATTCATCTTTACGATAATCTAATTCTGGACAATTACGAGCCGCTGGTGGAAGAGGTAATCGGACTGGTGTTGCTGCTATGTTATCCCATAAACCAGGCAAACGGGAACCATCTGAGCCGTTGCACTGCATTCCTGAAAGGAGATATTGAACAAATTTTTTATAATTGTGTTTCTATTTTAATTTATTTTTTAAATTTGAAGTAGAATCATAAAAAATTTATTATTTTATTTTTAAATTGACTTTTATTCTAAAAATTTCTTATTTTTTAAAAATTATTTTATTAAAAAAATATACTAGTGTCATTTAAAAACTTTAAAAATTTGAAGCATTAAAAAATATCTTTCGTCACGCGATATCAATATCAACGAAATTTTAAAACTGCAATAAACATTACACGTAATCGTCAAGATCCCGGAAAACCCATTTTGCATATGATTCATTTTCAGTTACACGTTTTCTAAATCAATGTTCGTAAGAATGAAATTTTTAATTTTCTATATAATTCAAGATCTAATTATGAATGTTAGAATGCTAAATAGCTTTCTTATTTTGAAAATAAGTAGCACACTTTTTCTTGTGAATGATTAATTGTAACTTTCTAGTGAATTTTATTTCATTTGTAAGCAGTTTCAAAAGAGAAAAAAAACAATTCCTAAAGCTTACAATTCTTTTTTTTTTATTTAACGTCGCTGTATTTATGCTACCATTGCAATGCTAATTAGCGACAGAGGTTTCTCAGTGTGTTTGTGAAGAAAGCACATGTAATGCACAGTGGTGCTTGTGTCAATCACTCGCCGCGAGCGGGATTCGAACTCAAGACTGAGATTGCGAATCCATCACTCTATTGAGTGAGCCACTGAGACTTCTGATTGATAACTTTCATCTGATTTTATTTAAACTTTAATTCTCATAACTGCATTTTAAAACTTCAAAGAAAAATAACTTACAAATAATTAAAAATAATAATTTATGTATGATGAAAAAATTCATCTAATATTTTAAAATATTTTAATATTCATACCCAGAGGAGCAACTTCGTAAAGATCGTGAAGTGCTGCGACTCTAACTTTTGTCCATTCTATACTTTTATAATTGTCTGAAATTCCTTTTTCACTACTCGTTCCTTGACTTTCCCATTCACGCATATACCGGAAATACGTTCTTAATGCGTCATCGCTTATAGCACTTTTGCAAACCTATACGAAGAAAATAATAGCATAGAAGAAGGCAAGACAATCTTTCGTATATCTTTTATTTTATTATTTAAAAATGAAAAAAGTAACAATGAAACAAAAAAAAATTAATATGTACTTTACCTCAAGTCGTGAATTTGGGTAATAATGAATGTAATTAACACACATTTCGTCTGAAATAGCAAAGCCTCCAAGAGTAACATTATTTCTGTCTAATGTTTTATATGTGCAAGTTGTTATCAAAGAATCACCCTAAAAATAAAAATAAGTGTTTTTATGTGGACTTAGTATGATCAATAATAATTTTACTTATTTTTTTTTTTTATTTAGCGTCACTGTATTTATGATATCATTTTGATGCTAATTAGCGACGGAGATCATCAGTGTGTTTGTGAACAAAGCACATGTAATGCACAGTGGTGCTTGTGTCAATCACCCGCCGCGAGCGGGATTCGAACTCTAGACTTTGAGATTGCGAATCCATCGCTCTACTGACTGAGCCACTGACGATCTCAATTTTACTTATTTATTTATTAATTTTTTTCAAAACAGTATTTTAAAAAAATGTATTATCAATTATTGAAAAAATTTAAACGCGTAAGGTATTCACTGTTAAAAAAATATTAATTTTAAATAAGTTAGCTTGTAATTAAGTTTTATAATTTATGAATTGCTGATTGCAAACTGTTTCATTCAATATTAATTATTTTCATTTTCAAAATAAACAATTTTGTATAAAATTTCCGTTAAAGAATCATATAACAAATCGACAATTTTAGCAACACAATCAAAATCATCAGTACCCATATGGAAAAAATTTTTGGATATAATTGTAAATAACTGTTAATAACTGTAAATAAATGTAAATAAATGTAAATAACTGTAAATAACTGTAGAAAAGTGTTAAAAAATGTGGGAATTGAGACATAAATAATAGTTATTTACAATTATTTAGAATTATTTACTGTTATTTACACTTATTTACAGTTATTAACTTTTATTTACAGTTATTAACTGTTATTTACACTTATTTGCAGTTATTTATATTTATTTACAGTTATTTACATTTATTCACTTTTTTCACAATTAATTACAATTATTTACGATTATTTATAGTTTTTTACAATTATTTGCAGTTATTTACATTTTCGAAAATTATCACGAATTCATTCAATAATTTTATATATAGGCGAAAATTTTTTAAAATGTGAATAACTGTAAATAATTGTAAAAAACTATGGAAAATTGTAAATAGTTGTAAATAATTATAAATAACTGTAATTAACTGTAAAAAACTGTAAATAACTGTAAATAACTATAAATACTTGTAAATAATTATTAATAACATTAAATTATTCAATAATTGAAAAATTTTTGAAAATGTAAATAACTGTAAATAATTATGAATAACTGTAAATAATTATGAATAATCGTAAATAATTATAAAAAACTGTAAATAATTGTAAATAATTGTAAATAACTGTAAATAACAGTTAATAACAGTTAATAACTGTAAATAACTGTAAATAATAGTAATTAATAATAAATAATAGTAAATAACTGTAAATAACTATTATTTATGTCTCAATTCCTACATTTTTTAACAGTTATTTACAATTATTTATATATATTTTCTAATTTTTCTTTCTAATATTATTTTGACTAAATACTAGAGATGACAAAAAAAAAATTAATAATACCGGCAAAACAGTAACAGGTCGTGGTAATAATCTTATCTCTTGGAAATGCGTCGAATAATGATTATCGTAATTAAGTAAAGGTAATTCTTCGCCATCCCTGACGTGTCTCGTTACAACTTTTGTACCTGTTAAGTGGGTATGTAATTGTGAACCAAATATT
Organism: Anastatus disparis; assembly: GCA_017163975.1. Classification (NCBI taxonomy): domain Eukaryota; kingdom Metazoa; phylum Arthropoda; class Insecta; order Hymenoptera; family Eupelmidae; genus Anastatus; species Anastatus disparis. Next base: position 19,734,126 of record JAFFSR010000227.1, on the reverse strand, counting down.
TTAATACCACTTTGCGATAGACCAACACCTGTACACTCGGCGATACAGTGGCCAGATAACGTAAATGCTTCCTATAGTAAAATAATAATAACTTTATATAATATGATAATAAGGTGTTTGGAAAATTAAGTGTTAATTGTATCGAAAAATTATTAAGTATTTTCAGTTTATAATTAATTTATCAAATGTACTTTATTTTTAATGATTTTTTTTCGTTTGAAATAACATTTCAATTTTAAGAAATATGAATTGAATGATAATTTAACCAGATATAGTGTTGATTAAATTATTTTTTTTTTCAACCACGTATTTTTAACTAGTTTTAACGAGTAAAACAATTTTAAGCCGTAATAGATAAGAATAGTAAAATATCAAAGTTAATAATTTTCAAAAATCAAACATATTGTAATAATGTATTTTCATGAACTTAAATAATAAATTATTTAAGTTTTTAATCATTTTAAAAATATCAAAATGCATCAAATATTAAAATAATATTCAAGAAAATATAATGATATGAACCTGTCCAGGAGGTATGGCCATTTTATCAGTGTATTCAAGTCCAAGTTCTATTACGCCCGCATCGTATTTCCTAAGAGTTTTCGTGAAGATAAAACGTATGCCAGATGAATCAATATTTCCTGCATGAAGTTCTGGGTTATTATAGTGCACTTCGAGCATAACATGACGATTAAAATTTTCACCACCGAATGGTAACCCAGCCTCTTCTGGATAAACAAATGCATCTGCACCCATTGCCCAGGCTGCTAATACTTTTTTACATATCTAATGCAATAGAATGATTTTTGTATTAATCATAGAAATTTTGTTAATTATTTTTAATTTTTTTTTATTGAAATCATTAAATTTGTATAACTTAAATTTATTCAGAAGTTAAACGGGTTTCAATTAAATGCGAGAATTTAAAATCTTATAGATAATTATTATAATTCGGATTTAGATGAAAGATATTACACGAATTTTATTAAATAATTAATATATTAACAATAAGTACAATAAATGGGTTGAAATTTATTTGAAAAATAAAATAATCAAAATCAAGCAAAATTAACTAAAACAAAACATGAATACAAAAGGCATTTCTTTTCAAATAGCCTAAAAAATGAAAAAATAATCGATTATCGAATAAAATAAAATTATGTAAAATAAGTAATTATTAAAATCCGCAATTTATAAAAATAATCATTATTTTGATTAAATTTATAAAACCTGTGTTTTTTCCGGTCTGTTGGGCGAATCGCAAGGTCCATTATAGAGCGGTACATCCAAATCGGGTGCTCCAGCACAGTGGAATACTTCCATATGATGAACCAAATGTTCATTACCTTGTTGAATAACAGGACCAAATTGAAGAACATGATGTCTATATTTAATAAAAATAATCTTTAAATTTACTTCTAAATTCGTTAGTTTATTAATTCAGTTTATGTAAACTTCATAATATTTATTTTTATAAAATATAAGTTCATTATCTTAAGAAAATATTATTTTGCTTTGAAAGCGAAACTAATGTTGTTATTACATCAAATGATTGTATACGTTAAATATAAAATAAATATATCTATCGTATAATCAACAATCGATCAGATTTAAAGGGAACATGAATTTTCAAAGTTAATAGACTTTTATCAATCTTAGCAGATAACTATCATTATCAATTGTACTGAACATTACAAGATAATATATGATATATTCAATAAACACTTGTTGTATTAAAGAACGTTTAAGAGTCGATTAAAGTCAGTCTTTCAACTCACTCCCGAAGGTATAACGTGTCGCGTAAATAAAACAAACGTATCTCCAGTTAATAGGAAAAATACTAAAATGTAATCTAGTTGATTCTTGCTTTTTTAAGTGAAGTGCGGGAATTGTGATATGTTTATTTATAATATTCAAAATTTGCATAAACATTAAAATGTTAGAAATATTCGCTAAATTAACGAATAATATTAAAATTAATTTTATTTACATTTGGAGTGATCGTGCTACAACTTGACGTGTGTTTTAAGTGATGATTGATATTATAAGATAAGAATTTTTAATGAAATACATAAGTAAGAATATGCAATATTTAAAAAACTTACTTCCTTTTCAACGAAGCCGGTAATTTTTGTACTCTGCACCAATAAGTCGTCTCGACATTCGGTACTTGCACCTTATCAGCTGTAACTTCATATTGCCAAGCGTCTTGTGGAAACTGTGGCTTTTGATGATAAACTCTGAGTAATTCTGTTCTTGACATTCCTGAATACTTAGCATCGGATACTTGTAATCCGGCTAAAGAAGTTAAAGGACCAGCACCCTTTAGCCATACAACGTGAGTCGTGCCTCTCTAGCATTTAAATAGTTTAGATTTTTTATATTATTGATTTTGTTTTATTTACACTGAGAAAAAAGATGTTTAGAAGCAAAAAGAACATTCTATTTAATGCTTTTTTTAAATGGATAAAAAATATAATTCTTGAAAGTGGGCAGATAGTTTATTAGGAAATTCATTTTAATCGGATACTTATCTAATTGCAATTAGCGGAAACAAATTTTATACTTAGCTGATGGCTATTAAAACATAAAATTAAAAAAATTATTCGCTAAATGAAAGTGGATTCCACTTGCTTCAAAATTGGATTTCTCTCAGTGTACAGTGAAATAAATTTATAAGCACTTATTTAATATTACTTTTTTTTACTCTTTTGAAATTAAAAACTAGAGAAATTAGAGCCAAAGTATAATTAATGGCACAAATTTTTGACTTATGAGATTTTTAACTTTTATCATCGCACCGCATTAAAAAAAAGATACTAAAACAGTGTATTATTTCAAACTTAAAAAAAAAAATTTAATAAATATAATACCTCAATAATATAATCGTGTTCATCGCAAGTATCAAATTTCCTAGAGAAGGTAAATTTAGTTACGTTCCCACGCTTTTTCCACTCAAAATTCTCGCAATCTTGCTGTTCGTCTAGAATTAATTTTCCATCGGTATCGCTCCAGGCATCCTTAAATAATATTCAATTTTTTTTGCGATTTACTATATTATCATAGATAAGATACGATAAGAGCCTCATTTTTTATAAAATTAAAATTAACAAGGAAATTAATTTTTAATGTTAATCAATCATTTAACTGATTTTAAATAAATGTAATTATTTTTTTTTATTACTTAAAAATGATTTTAATTTATCATCGTAAGATCAGTTCTATTAATAAAAATATAAGTTTACTTGTAAATGCGTCTCTCGATGCCAATCGACCCATAAAATGCAATAATCAACTGGTTTAAGTTCACCATAATTTGAAAAGCCAATAGCGAACCATGAATATTCTTCGGCTGCATAATGTATTTCAGCTATTATTTGTTCACTCGTCAAGTCGACTCTGTACATATAAATTGTTGTTACTTTTTCTTTAAATTCTACATCAAATTATATGATTTGTTAAAATATTGAAGAAAAAAAATATTGTTAATTATATATGCATACAACAAATTAAAATTTTGAGAAAAAAATATTTTTATTTTAAATCTAATCTTTACACGATAATGTAACGTTTAAAATTGATTAAAACGACCTCCCCTATAAATTTTATTGAAAATTCATCCTTTTCATCATAACAAAAACAATTATTTGATAATTATTGATAAACACGATATAACTATGAATTTAACAAATAAATTATTCACTCTTTAAAATTATTTAATCACTCACATACTTTAAAAAATACAAAAATAATCTACAAAAGAATAAACTTGATCTAAGAGCACTTCACAAAAAAACTTTTCCTCGTTAAAAATAAACTTATCGTATCAAAGTCGCGCACTACAATCGTTAACTTCCTAAAACACCGATTCTTGTTCACTATAACAATCAAATAACAAAACAAAAAAAAAAGAAAGAAAAAGCGATAATGATCACCTCCAATGTAAACTTGCTTCAGAGCCAAGTGGTACCGAATGTACAAACGGAGTAGCTCTATCCACTGAACGTCTAGCTGATATGAAAATAATTGCTTTGATAAGCATTAAACAAGCAAGTAATAATTTCATCATTTTTTTTGTTTATTTTTTATTTTTTTGTAATATTATCTTGACAACTGTCAGGCTTGAACTGAAGTCCTGTTTAAAAGCTTAGGAGACTAATCCTCGAGAGCGTAAGAGTATAAAAGCTCGAGACGGCGCATACTCCGATTTTGCGATTTTCGTCTTTAGTATTGGATTATGGGAGATTATGTGACTGCTGATGGTTCGGAATGTTACATTGATAGGGTGGTTATTACATTGATATCCGTTTTATGAGGTTACAAAATAAACAAATTTAGGAGGATTAATCGAATGGCAAATAAAAATTTTTTACATATTTGATTACTTATTGATATAATTTTTTACAGCATAAATTCAACTATATGTAATATTTTATATATGATTAATATGTTAATTATAAAATAATGATATTTGTTTTTTGAAAATTTTGAAGACTATTATGGTTCAGTTAAGTATCCTATTAATTTAACAAGTTATTTTTTAATATCTGCAAAACTAAGTCGTATTGAGAAATAACAGAACACAAAGTATTATAAAAAAATATGTCAAGAGATAATTTTGTAAAAAATATTAAATTAATAATAATTTTATTAAACTAAATAATTAATAGATGAATATCAACTAATATTTAATTATTCTTTAATGACAATATCAAATTATTTTCTTTATTACACCAAGATAAAAGTCTAATAATAATTTTTGTAAAAATTACAGTACCTTGTAAAGTCACTACTAGTTGTACAATAAAATATGATAGTTTTTACAAAAATCATTGTAATATTTATTCAACTTCTCTTTCCGCATATAAATAAAAAAGTTAAACAATCAACTACAACCTTACACGATGTAAATTTAAAAGCCGCAACCCAAATTAAATAAAAACTTAAAATTTATCCAGAATAATTACTAAAAAATATCTTAAAATATTCTAATATTAAATGAATCGCAAAAATATATACAATAAAAAAAATGGTTTCTTCGCATCCTGCGATCCTTGAAGTCCTCTTTAAGGAATTCACGCTTATATTAGTATCTGTTGCTCCGAATGAAGAATGGTCATATTGCATTCCCTAGTGTTCCGCAATAAAACCTCAATCAAGAAATTCCAGGACATTTTATATATATCGAAACTCTGAAGAAAAACTAGAGATAAAAAAAAGTACTTTAGGCACGTCTACACCATAACGTGCTTTTCATACGAAAAATTATAAGCTAGCCCGTCTGCGCATACATTTTTTTTTCTTTTTTGACTTTTTTTTGTACGTTTTATTTTTGCATGTATACATCGAATGAAGACACGTGTATGAGTTACTTAGAAAGTATTTAGGTATTTTAGAATTTTTTTTTTATTTTTGGTTGGTTGATTAAAATTTCAATTTCCGCGTGATGTCTAAAATTGCGAATTTTTTCACGTACAGTTTACGGTTTAAGACTGATATATAAATGAGTATAGATGGACGCGATTATTTTTCGAATAATTCGAATTTGCTTTGAAAAAAGAATGATAAAATTATAGAAAAAGTCATTTTTTAAATAATAAATGAAAAAAATTATAATGCGAAGAATAATTCTTAATTAGCTGACAAATAGTATATTTTTCATTTATTTAATTTTGTAATTTTATCCTGTGATGTATTGATTATTATAAAACATTAAAATCATATTTAATTGAAAATTTTTAAATAAAAAGAAATAAAATATCGAATTATAAAAAATTAATACATTTCTTCATTCCTAATACAGATTTATCTCCAATATAAAAAAATCTTCTATAAAAAATTACAAAAGAAACCTTAAACAAACTTCAAAGCAGACTAACATAATAAAGCTGAACCTGAGAACCCAAAATTACTCTTTTTTTTTTTCTTACCTTTTATTTCACTTCATGAGGTTTTTGACCTGCAGGCAATATTCTGCATTTGAAGAAAGGGGAGAGAAAAGAGAGAGAGAATGCTATGATGGGAAAAATTTTGACATCCTGCGTCTGAGTTTCTGTGTAAAATAAAAAAAAAAGAAGAAAACACGCGTCTAAACTATATCCTTTAGAAACCAAAGCAGGACACTCGTTTTTGTATCATGTTCATCAAGCCGACCGGCTCAACGACCCCAGAATCCTTTTTTTTTTCTTCTTACTCGCACACATATATATCTTTGCATTGACTTCCTTTTATAATGCATTCAGTAGGGTGCTATAGTAGTTTCTTATTTCTTTTTTTTTTTGGCGTCTGGAAAGTGATTTACGAAGGGTTTAGAAGAATGTGCATTTTGGTTTTAGCCGATCTAAAATTTCGATTGTTTTTAATCATTTTTACCGAACAATTGTTTATTTTTTATGGAGACCATAATTAATAATTATTTAAAGAATTTCAATTATTTTTTATTTGTTAAAATTACATCAGATTTTTTTTATTAACTCGACATTACGTAAGAGGGTACTTCAATTTATTTACTTAATAGAACTAGATATAACCAGTTGATTTCTTTACTATAGTACTATTATTATGTAACTTAATCAAGTAATAACGATTGCATGTCTAATTTTTCATTAAATATCTACAACACAACTCTATTCTTTAATTTAAAAAATAAAAATATATATAATATAACTTTTCATTTCTTTAAACTTCAAAGTAATGCTTAATTTTTTATCCATATAGCATCATTAACAGTACTTATGTTCTATTTTTTTCTTATTATACCACTGCGTATTATATCTTCGTATGGGAAGATAAGAACGTTTCAAACATTAAATTGATAATTAAATCTCCTAACATAATTTGTATCTAAATTAACGTATACTAGATGATTTTACTAGTTTGCTTCTTTTTTAAAGAAATTTTAAATCACAGACAAAAAATAGACAAAGAATATATTACACCATCGATTGTAAATTAAAAAAGTCTATAAAATATTTTTTTTATTATTAATTTATACCTAAAAATTTATTTAGTTGGTGTATATTAATATACTGTAGATTGTTTAATTAAATATTTAGATTTTTTAAAATATTTTCTTCAACGTAGCGAAATCGTTGTGTTACTATTTCAACTTGCAGATTAACTATTCATCATAAGTTTAATTTATTTGACCTAAAAAGGCTAAATTTAATAATTCCGATGGCAAATATATCCATAATTTATAAGTTTTAACAATAAGGTACAGGATACTCAAATATTTGTTAACTAGGCCACCGATATATGGCTTGTGTAGATGAGTTTCCTTAAACCTGTTGAAAATCGATGAATTTCCACATTGAACGCCCACAAATTGACGATGAATGCCTATCATTCTTTTCGCGCGACAATCATCAACTTGCCTTTAGTATTGGCAAATTTTACGAATATTTGTAATAGCTTCTTTTATAAAAGTATAAGAGTGACGTTAATGTTGAGAAATTGTAATTAAATTTATGTTTATTAACACGTCATAAATTGTTAATTTCAATTTTTAATTAAAAAATATTTAATGAAGAAAATATTTTAATTATTAATATAATCGAAGATCTTTTTGTATTATTATATATAATCGACTACATAGCAATATATACATTATACTGTGATGGATTTAATAGTCGATCGATTAAATCGAGACAAGTTTAAGATGAAGCTTGACCCAGCGGCAAAATGAGTTTAAATTGAGGCTGATTGATAATTTTAAGATGATATGTACATAACAATTGATCTGGATTTTTTTTCTTCTTCGTGAACGCTTATTTTTTTATTTTTATTTTTTCTATATGCTTAAAGAATATACTGTAAAATTAAATTTCAGATTAAATAATTTAAGCAAAATATGCCTTAATAATATATGTATATTTGTAATATGTATTCATTGATTATATTTGAAAAAAATTTTTTCAATTTTCAAATGCCTTAAACAGAATAATAAGCATTACGTCTTTATGAATGAATTCATTACATAGCGTTTTTTATTTAGTCAACGTCATTCATCTGATATACAACTTGCTTCATGGAACATAAAAATTTTAATTATTTATACAACAATTAAGAATTTATAAAAAAAAACTATATTACTTGCAGTTTAATTTAAACACGTGGCGTTAATTTGCTATTTAATCATTTTTATTATTCACGTGTTGCGTATAATATAGTAAAAGACGCTAAGTTTTTTTTTCGTTTATTCTAACTAAACTTAACAAATCCATAACGCGTGTACGAATTAACGTATATTTCCTTATTTTTTTTCTCTCATAATTGCTGAAACACGCCCGTATGTACATGGCAATGCAATTTTTCGTTGAATATGCATTTAAACAATCGCCAAAGCTTGCGTTACGAAAGATTAACTGATTATATTATACATATGCATAATGTATCATTAACTCTCGTTACAAGCTGGTGTACTGGTGAATTGCTTATGATTAATTAATTGATTATTATTTTTGTTTTATGTTTTCAAGGATTGTAGAAAAAAGATTGAAAAAAATTCAATAATCAAATTTATTAACAAATGTTGGATGGATGTGCTTGTGAGATTGTATGTAATTTATTTACTTATAAAACGTTAATATATTATATAAATATAAGATTAAATTTTAAATTAAATAGATTATCTATTTTTTGATATTACGAGAATTGGATATTGAAGGTTGGATACATTAATTTTACCTAATTACTAATTGTTAATATGATTTATTATTTCATATATTATTTATTGATAATGTATATTTAGATAAATGAAACGTTCGCAAGAGTTTAGTTATGCAGTATAAAAATAAGTAATGGGAACCTTTTTTTCAAATACTTTACGTAAATATAGAGTAATTTAAAAAAATTAATATTCATATAATGAAATATATAAAAATTTCCTATTATTATGATTTCCAATAACAAAATAAATAACACAGTTATTTAAATTAGTTTCATGTCATATTGAAATTTTTTAAATTATCTAATAATAATTTTTTTTTAAATTAACAAAATTAAAATAAAAAATTTGATTATTTATTAACGTTACTTAAAATTAAATAATTTTAAATAATTTTATCTTAAATGAAATTTTAAACATTTTTTAAGGGTTTGAATTTTGTTCCACCAATAGTTCTGATAAGGATTTAAAATTAAACTCCTTACAGATGGAGAACATTATGAGGTCTTTTTTGTAGCTCCTTTTGGCGTTTCCGGATACTTCGCATACCAAAAGGGACGTGAGTTTTTGCGGTATTAAAAATAAAACGATTATAACAATCATATAGGAATGTGACCTATAAGTCTGATTCATTTAAAAAACTTGTAAATCGCCATCGAAATTATTATTTTTAATCAATGTAAAACAGTAATTTTTATTTATAAATAAACATGTAAAAATGGATCATTTTTGTACTTAATTCCTGTAAAATAAAAAAAAAAATTATAATTTACAACATTAATTAAAACTTTGTTTTAAACTTTAGGTTCTCTAATATTTTTTAAGTTAATTCATCGCATTTTCAATAAAATTTCAAAATTTATTTCTGTATTTATAAAATATGTCATTAGAAGTATAAAAAAAAAAGAAATTGAATACGAATTAAATCAGTCAAAGTAGCACTTGCAACATCCCCTTTTATATATAAACGAAAAGAATCACAAGTGAGAGACGCATAAAAAATGGAGCAAAAAAAAAAGGGGGGGTCTATGATTGAAGGATAGAGAAAAAGAAAGAAAGAGAGAAAGAAATAAAATGAGAGAGATGACAATGTCGGCAATACAAGACAACTCATACAAAAAAAGTAGTATATAGAAGAAAGAAATGACTGCACTGTTAAGGCTATTTCTTTAATCGTACGTTCGGATGACAATATTTTTTTAAATTTTATTTAACGTCACTGTATTTACGCTATCATTGCGATTCTAATTAGCAACAGAGCTCATCAGTGTGTTTGTTAACAAAACACATGTAACTTACAGTGTTGATTGTATCAATCCGCTGAAAGCGGGAATCGAACTCGGGACTCCGAGGTTACTAATCTATTATTCCACCGAGTGAGCCACTGACGACCTATATATGACAATATTTTAATTTTATATTGTTTAGAAAAATTGAAATTTCATATTGTTTAGAAAATTTTTATTTTCTTAACATTTTTATTGTTTGCTAAATTATTTGCTTTAAAAATATATTTGAAATTGATTATGAAAACCAAGATTTTGTTTCTTTAAATAAAAAAAGCATACTTTGTTTCCTTATATAAAAAAACTTATTTTTTTAATTCTCTACTTAAACTAATAATAAAATATATTTTAATATTTGAGACAATCTTTTATTCTTAAGTTTATTAGCAAAAAAAGTGAAACAAAAGCCAAAGTGTATCGAGAGAGACCTCGATCGGTCATGTACCTTTATAGTAAAAACCGATCTGCACAGAATCTTTTTTACACTCATACAATTGAAGAAGTAGCCTAATCTATAATACTTCTCTTAACAAGAGTAACAAAGAACGATGCGAACCAATATAACAAGCCGACAAGTTTCATTCTCTCTCTTTTGCTCTCCCGTTCTCTCTCTCGTTCTCTCCCCCTCCTACCAGACAAACTAAAGAGAGAGAATATATGAGCAAATAAGAAAGAGAGAGCGAGAGCAAAGTATATGTATGCGGAGCTAAAAAGAGTAAAGTTTCCGGCGTGCGATGTTGGCGTTGGCAATGCATTATATACGCGGAGTTTTTAGTTAAGGCAGTGCCATTAAAGCGAGCACATCGTGTAGTGTGTGGTGTTTAGGAACGCGCGGACTTTCAGCGTCGGAGCAACTGGGTCCATAAGCGAGAAATCGTTATAATTACCAGATTAAAGGAATGTAATCTCTTATGCTTGCCCACCGAGCTTTAATCGGGCTTCAATATACCAATTATTTTGACGCCTTTAAAGGCCCAGGACAACAAGTATGTAACATATTTACCTTTTTTTTCTGCATGATATGTCATTTTTTGCTTTTTTTCGAGCAAAACGATACGTCTCTCTTTTACTTTTCGAAAATAGCGCGGTTCCTGGTATACATGTGTATGCTAGATCAGTTCGTAACACGTGGTAAAGTGTGTCTAGATCTAGATATAAATTTTCTAAAAAAAAAAATCTTTCTTTGTAAATGTTAAATTTAAATTTGTTAAACAACTACTCTGGGGTGTTTTAATGATTTTTTTTCTTTTTTCTTTTTTTTGTTCATTGCGTAATGAAAATTCAGAACAGTATATATTAAGCGTCGCGACGCGCCTTTCATGTCCGTGTGTGCATAAATGTAAAAGAGACGTGTATTCATCAAGGTGTGCGTCTGTGTGCGTGTGCGCTATTGGCATTGACATGTTTTTCCTTGTTTCAATTTAGATTTTTTATTTAGTAGATAAGAGTAATATGATTGGTTTTCAACATTATGAAATAGTTAAAATTTTAATTTTCATAAAGAAGTTTAAATTTATGACTGACAGTGCGGTTTTAATACAAGTTCATTTAAATTTGATGAAATTAAAAACTCTATTAGATTTGGACATTAGTGAAAACTTTTTTTAAAAATGATAATCATTAATTTTTCATTGTAAAATACAAACATTAAATAAATTGTTATTATTTTTCTTATCTAAAGAACAAAAACGAAAATTTAAAACAAACTGAAGCTAATTTTCCTTAAACCAAGCAATGGAAAAACAGAAATATTAATACATCAAAGTGTAAGAAAGTTGCTTGTTACCAACAGCATTTTCTATAGCTTTGCTTCGCTTTCACAAGGTTTTTCCTCGAGTGTAATGTAACATTTAAAAGTGCGCTCGTAAAGAGTTTTGCTGTTCGCAGCTAATTACGGTATTTTGCAATAAATTAAAAAAATTATAAACTTCTTTAATTTTTTTTTATTTCTGAAAGCAAAAACATTTTGTTTCGTGTAAATCATTTATGGAATTTTTGAATCATTGATTTTCTCGTGTTTACCTTAATGATTATCAATTCAGTGTTGATTTCTTCTTAATTAATTTATCGATGTCAATATAAGAAACGATTTGTTAGCAATTTAGTGCAATAAAATGCGCATGGGTTTTGTTTATTTCTAATGACTCATTTGTTATCACGGCAATATAAATTTGTTTATTAATGGAAATATTGAAAAGTTATATTTTGAATGTGACGTTCGTTGAATTTCTTTTAATGTGCCATTAATAAGCAAAAGACACACGCTCCTGCACTTCTTTTTTTCACTGATAACGGTTTTAACAATTTTTTATTCTCTTTACGAACCATCAAAATCTTAAAATTATCACGAGAAACTGATAGCTTTGGTATCAGTCAATGTCGCTGTATTATTTTACATAATAAAAATTTTCTCTTTTTCTTTTATTGATTGCAATTTTTTTTTATCACAATATCTGTATCGTTAATATTCTTAAGCACTTGTACAGAATAGCTTAAATTTGATTGTACGAAGAGAAAAAAAAATTCCTAAACTTTGTAATTTACTCTGGAGTCACGTTCAAGTTAACAAGTAACATCGTACGAAAAAAGTGTCATTACAAACAATACCTCTTATTGTTTCGTCTGAATACTTATTTCTCTGTCATGGTTCAATTGCTATCAAGGTAACTTTAAAATCTACTCGAGAATAAAAAAGGTGCTAATAAACGGTAAAATATCAGTGTGCTAAAAAATCTTCCGCAGTTTAGTTTAGAGAACTTTTTTTTTGCTTTTATCGCTGCTCGTGATTTTATTTAAAACAGAAGCATTTAAAAAAAAAGTTTTTTTACTAGGAAACAAAATTATAAATGCATGATTATTTAGAAATTTCATGAAACAACCCAATAAGCATTTCTCTGTTAAACGAAAAAGGGAAGATGGCTTTTTGAAACCGTGCCATTATGCAAGAGCGTGCAATTCCTTGAACTAAGTAAATGGGAAATTTTGATCGTTTTGAATCATCGTTTAAGATGGAACAAACATGCTTTATGGAGTTCCCAGTAAAATAAAATTTTTACTCAAAGATCTAAGTAAATGGTATTTAATAACTAAATTATAATAAAAAGTAGAATAATTTATTATAATTATTAAATTTTAATGAAAAGTATAATAACTTTTGGAAAAATAAGTCAATGACTGATTATAGATCTTGTGCATACAAAGCCATCCGTACATTTAACACTCAAAATTGTCTTGATTAAACAGCTGATTCTCAATTCCGATACCCTAAATCAAACAAAGTGAAATTTTCCAAAGTTGAGAAATAAAAATGAGAAAATTTTCCAAAGATGTGAAATAAAGAGCTTAAAATTAAGTTTTAAAAAAATGGCTAAAAATAAATATGAATGAAATACATCTAATGATTCATCAAATCAAACTCAATAGTCCGTACGTATAACGTCATGCGTTCTATCACATTAAACATTATAATTTCAAACGATTAAAAAGCGAGATGATTTTTCATTTTCTTTCATCGTATCTCATTAACGCCGTACTATAAATAAAGTTTTATTTTATCAATCAACGGGGCGACGACAAGCAAAAGTTTAAGTATAGTAATAGAGCACGTGATAGTCTCGCGCTTATTACTTGTAAGATTCCCACGTTTTTCCGGTATAACGAACCAAGATTATTGTTGTCTCTGTACTCAGAAAATTGTCGCGTATATGGATGACAGTACGTTTGATAAGGAATTTTAACAAGTGCGCAATATTTATATATGTGTACATGCGACGATGATGATGATGATGATGATATAAAGACTGGCGCCAAGTTTATATATGATATAAAGTTTAAGTCGGCTGAGACGCGGTCAATGTAGATGCGGATTAAAATAAAAGCGTCGTTTATGCTTAAAATTAAGTTATGCTCCTTTTTTATCCCATACGAAATTTGAGAGATTTTATGGCTATTAATTATTAATAAAATGTTGCTGAATTAAAAGAATATTTAAACTTTGTAATTATATATTAAAATTTGTTTATTAAAGCTAAATTTAGATATGTTATCTTTACATCAAACATGCAATAAGATTTTTGAATACACGTGATATATAAAAAAAATGTTTTATTTTATTGATTAAATACTCGATTTAAAATCGATGACAATATTGAAAAATTCTAATATACCTATTATACTTTTTCAATATTGTCATCCATTTTAAATAGAGTATTTAATCAATAAAATAAAACTTTTTTATTTTATTACCATATAATAAATATACACAATTTGAACCATTATACAATAAAATTTATCATTCTGATTCAACAAATTTAATGTTAACTTTTGTAACTAATGAAATTGCAAAATTGAGGTCTGATTTTGATTACGAGCATAATATAATGTATAGAATACGTTTTTATTAGTTGAAGTAATTGAAAAAAACTATTCGAAAGTTTTGAATTTTGTACTGAAAAGTGAATGATCCTTCTATTTTCTTATCTTACGTTTAACTTTGCGATAGTATTGTTCTTAAAAATTAAACAAATCTGCCAATGATATTCTTTGTATATCCGCTATCTATCCACGGTCAGCAGACTAAAATTTTTTTTCGAATAGATTTATATAACTAGGAGAAGTGTTGACACATTTATGCAAAAATAAGGAATACATTTAAATTATTTAAAATAGCGAATTTCAGTTATCACTTGTTAAGTCATTATAAAACAATGAATTAAATATTTTATTCATAAATTTCATTTTTTTGCTTTTAAAAAAACCACTATAAATTCAAATCGATTTTAATAAATTTTTCTTACATAATATGTACTAATTTAAATGATTAAAAAGATTTTTTACAATTATTTAAAAATTTATTAAGTTATGTAGCACTTTTATGAAGAAACATAAAGCATATTTTGAGTATTTTGTAGAACAGAACCATTGACTTCAACATAACTTTACTTGAACATTATAATACAAAATAATAAGTTGTAAGTCATAAATTTAATTTCAAACTTCTGCGCAAAACTGTTATTTATATCATTTATATTTCATGTAATCATTGAAAAAACACTAGAAAAACTCTCTTTCATTAATACGATTTATAATTTCAACGGACTTCGACCTCGTGTTCTGATTTTTTTTCGAACTTAATGAGAACTGTACATTTCCTTATTTACATTGTCTATACAACAATTGTCTACATCTCGAGAGAACAGATAAATAACACATAATCGATCTTTATTATCTGTCGTCGGGGAAAAACCGTAGATATATACATACACAGTTATAGAAAAACCATTGCAATATGGAATTTGCGAGAAGAACGTAATATTAAGAATGAAAACTGACTGCGGACAATATATGTATCGCGTATATACGTAAAGAAAAAACTACGTCACGCAAGATCTACGACACGTCATTCTTATCAGCGAATGAACGTTCATAAGGCGTGACAGTTTTTTTATTGGTATACTCGTTGTTTCTAGTTTTTATTACATTATTTTTTTTCTCTTGCAACTTTTAAAAACTTGTTGATATGCAAATTTTAATGCAGTTTTTAATTAATAGAGTTGTAACAAGCTTGAACTTGACTATTGAAATGTGATAGTCGTTTTGAAATTATTTTTAAAGAAGGCTTCTACATTCATAACTTTAACGAAGGGCGAGGAAGTAATTATAAAATTAAACATTTTTTAATAATTTTCAATATCTTAAAAAAAATAAAATATGCTACTACTGAATTTGATAGTAATTTTGTGAAGCAATTGTTATAGAGTGCGCAAAATTTGTTGGCTGGAAAATTAATTTTTCAAAATACATACAAATAAAGTATCTCAAACTTGGATTATAAGATTTTGTATAACTTTGGAATGAATTCGTATACACGCTAAAGTTATATTTGTTTAAACTTTTTATGAAATTTAAAAGTTAGTAACGATTGTTATTTTTAAAATTATAAACGAAAAACAGTATATATTTCACTTAAACGTTTCAAGCTTTTGAATAAATATTTTTCCAGACTTTTTGTCAAAAACAAGAAAATGACTAAATGTTAAAATATTATTTTTATAATCGTGATAAATTTATATATGAATTCAGATACGTATTATAGTAATGACTTTTCAAAATTTTACTAAAAATTTTGTTTCAAGAAACTATCAACCATTAATCAATGAGGAAATTTAAATTGTAAAAAAAAAATATATAATTGAAAAGCGATTGAAAAGCGATTAATGTTATCGATCAAATACTAAAGCTTATTACTACTTTGACTTGCATTGCTTATATCTGAAAATTATATTTGACATTTTATATTACAATATTATATTCAGGTAATATTTAACTAAACAACATTCTTTATCAAGTTTGACATAATGAGTTTAATAATAATATAATTACGTTAATATTTATATTTTACACATTTATATCATTTGTATATACCTCGTGATACACAATTAAAAACTTATTACGAGACGTAATTCTTTTTTATTGTATTAAAAATGTAATATAGAGGTCGTCAATGGCTCATCTAGTAGAGCGATAGATTCATAATCTCGAGGTTCCGAATTCGAATTCCGATCTCGGTCGCTAATTGATACAAGCACCACTGTGCGTTACATGTGATTTGTTCACAAACACATTGACAACCTCCGTCGTTAATTAGCATATTTTTTTTTTTTTTTTTTTTTAAAAAAAAAGATTAATATATAAAGGATATTGTCTTCTATATGATTAACCTTTTTCCATGGTGAAGTCGAGGGAGTCCCCGCCCGGTACCGTTTAACACATTACATCAGGCTAGACTGTCAGACCCACCATACCGAAAACTTTGACTACTGATGGATAATCAGCCACTTTTGTGACCAATAATCAACCGATACCCAATGAGGTCGGAGTTTTAAGAGTCGCGATATAAATGGCACATACACTAATTTTCTTTCGAAAAAAAAGTTTAGAGGTACCTGGCCAGGATTCAAACCCATGCCCTCCGCGTTGATATAGCGACGTTAAATAAAATTTAACACTTTCCACACGAATGGATTTCCATTTGTGTGGATTTAAAAATTTTTTAGTGTAATTTATATACAAAAAATTTTGTTCGATGAGTTACCAATTTTATTTTTCTAACAAACAATTGTCGTTTTATTTATACATATTGCATATGATAAAATACAAAACGATAAAAAAGTGAAATTAAATTATTATTTTATTATTATCATGAATCTAAAATTAATTAAGCAAATATCAAAAATTATTGTAAAAATAGATTTAATTTTTTAAAAGCCCGTACTTTCTATAACAGTCATATAACAAACCATATAAAATGCAATAAGAATGGAAAATTTCCTAAATAGACTAGAAAATTTAGAGTCAATAAAACAACATTTCACGACCGCAAACTTCAATTATTTTAATTATCATTCCCCAGGGTCATTGAACTTTATGGGATACAATTTAACTTTTATATAAAAGTTAATTGATGAAAATAAAACTTTCACAAATAAAAAACTTGAACGTTTAATTGCCAAGTATATCAAATGATCCTTGGGACTCATGAAAAATATTTTCTTCTCGAGCGTACTTTAGCTCTGACAATGACAACAAACTTATAAGCGCATATCTCATTTGATTTCGTATGGTATTCTTTGAATTGTCAGAATTTTCTCGTATTATCTCTCTAGCTAAATTTATCTTTTACGTGCGTTTGGAAACTTTTGTTATTTTTGAAAATATTTAATTTTTCTTATTTCCAAGTAATAAAGTAATGAATAGCTTGGATAATTAAGTATTCCATAAGCTCTATTTTTCTATTTTTTGTTTAGTTATTATTAGAAGATCAAAAGATTAAGGTAGCTAGTTCAAAATTTGACCAAACAGTTCTTAATAAACTTTTAAATATTAAAATTTAAGCGTAAGTAAATTTAATATGAAAACTTATCAATTAAAATAACTTTATTCAAACGAAGTTTCACACTGTTTTTATAACCTGAACCATCAAAGAATGATTTATATTAATTATAAATCCCAGCCAACAATATATTGAACAATAAATATAATAACTCTCAAACAAACAGCATAAACAAAAGCCAATTTTTCCACTACAATAATAAACATGAATTCCCATTGTGCAATAGCTACATGCTATATACATGCATATTGGATCAAAGCAAGTAAAAAAAATTTATTTATAAATCATTCTATCTCTCTGTTACAGTATGAAACTCGCTTAGATACGGTTATATGTGCGTTTTACAAAGTGCATATAGTCTGCAAAACTTTTTCTTTTTTTTTTTAAAGCCATTGTTATAACAACCGATCGAGCGGTCAGTATTGTAATGCGTCTCATCGCGTAGATCCGTTTTAATTCTTTATGCGCGCAGTGTTTTCGCTCTCGCATCGTGTGTAATTGAGTTTTGATGACATTAAATCCTTGATGATACAACTTTTAATGAAATTGTGTACCAACTGAAAAAAAAGCTTGGCGGATATATACGTACAAGTTTGCGTTTAGGATTATTGTATCATAAGGCTCTTACAGTTGAACGAAATAAGAAGTGCGGAGCTTTAATTTTCGAGTATCGTGAGATATGTGGAAATTCATAAACAAATTATTTGATTCAAATAGTGCTAAAGATTTTGTTAATTGTTTGTGCTTGAGGCTGAGGAAGAACAAGCGTAATTTTCACGAAATATTTTTAAGTTGCGTATTACAAGAAATATTGTCGATATTTTTATTGTTTTAGGTACGTATTCTTGATTATTTTAGAATTGACGTTTATAAAAATGTAAATAAATTTACAGCTTATGATTAATGATTTAAGATTTTCATTTTGTTTAATAATAACGTGTGTTTTGTGCCAATTGTTTTGAAACTTATAATTTCAATCGCGTTACACATGTCTCAAATTAAAACTGTTTCAATGTAATAGATTCATCTGAATCATTGCGTTTGACGTTCGATAAGTCGATCATTTTTCAAAAATTTTCCACTGATCTAAAGTCATCCAATAATATTTTCTAACATTTGTTAGAAAAAAAAATGCATACAAAACTTGTTTGAATCATATATAGGAACAATTTAATTTTTTTCCACTGGTTTAACAATTAACGATGATGCTATAATAAATCGATCGCTAAGTGTAAATTTTATTGAGCGCCGATTATCATATTTTCTATTGATGAAAAATAAAAATAATTGAAGATCATTTATTGTTAGAATCAACGAGAATGAGTAAAAAATCACAGAAAGTCATGAGATCATCACTTTCCTCGCAACAGTTAAAATTTCGCCCCCTAAAAATAATCTGACCAACTAAGTTCTTAAAATAATTTTATTTTTTTTGCATTTAGCTTAATATTTGCGACATCACATACTAATTTGGTTTTTTTGTATACGTACTCTTAATTTAAGAACACGTTCAATATTGACATGTTAAACAAGCACGTGATAATCATAATAAAATTATTTGATCTCGGTGTAAAAAAAATAAATAAATAACAGTTGCTTGATATGTAGCACACCTACTTTTTACCAATCAGTGATTCATTACTCATTGAATGTGGGCGAAAGTTTAGTGCTGTAACTTTTTAAAACTTTTTCTTATTTCTAGTTAAAACATTTCATTTGAAAAAATATTGTAAGGCGTTTTTGATGTCTAATCAGATTTATCTACATGTGTATTATGCAAATTAAACACATATTAGTAAGTAAAAATATATCGAGGTAGTCAGTGGCTCAGTTGGTAAAGCGATAGATTCGTAATCTCGAGGTCCCGAGTTCGAATCCCGCTCTCGTCCAATTTATACAAGCACCACTGTGCGTTATATGTGCTTTGTTCACAAATACACTGGCAAACCTTCGTCGCTAATGAGCATATTATAATGATGGCATTAATACAGCGACGTTCAACAATATAAAAAATAGGAAGAATTTTCAAATAAATATGAAAAAAATAATTTTAATGTATAGAGAAGGGGATATATATCTAAGGTTGATGTTTTAGAATTAAGATATCATTTTTTTTCTTTTGCATTTATTTCGTTCATTAAAGTTGCTACTGATTTCTAGTCTTCCAAATTGGACGAATAAATTTTCACTGTACCGATTAATCCATTGTACTGCGATTCACTTTATAACGTTGAAAGCAATTTTTAAAATAACAAATAATAATAAAACTATTGTTAATAAAAATTAATATCTTTATTTTTTATTTACCTTGTTGGCATCTGTTTTTTTTTATTGAAACCCTAACTTTTTCTTCATTTTGGTCTTTATTTTTTACAATTATAACTATAGCTCCTGTAGCTTAATTTTTTTTTTATATTTAACGGTTTTTATCTTTATAAATAAATACATTTTTCTCTATTCATACTTTGACGGTACATGTCGGTTGATATTTTAAATTTGTTTGTTTAAATAAAAAGAAAAGTAAAAATATATGTGAAAATATAATTTATAATATATACAACCATAAGAAAAAAATGCCAAATTCTCGTTTAATTAGATGAATATTTTTATATTTCTTATGATGCGAAAATGAAATTGCAACAGAGAAAATATTTTGAACGATGATTGTAGACGTAAAAATTTTAATTAATCACCGTGTTTACTGAATACATTTATAAATAACAAACTTTTACATAATTTGCATCGAAGTAATTATTAAATTCAATCATTACAAAGTTTAAATAATAAAATTAACTCGGAAAGTTAAAGAAATTGCAAGAAAAATCGCACACAATTCTCTTATAAATTTTTTACACGACCATTGCCAGTCATTAACAAATATTATTCAACTCTATTTTATATCCGACAACTTTTCAACATTATTCACTCGGTAATGCTTTAAGGCAAATTTATTCCAATTACGTAAAAAAAAATATGATCTGCATTTGTATTAAGTTTTATCTCAATTTTTACCATGTCTACTTAAGCTTTGATTGCTCAATCAGAGGTTTCCGTTTCGCTATGAGAAAACAAAATTAAAGGCTTATGTTTTTAACAATGTTTTTTATTCTTCTTTAACGTCGCTATATTTATGTTATTTTGTAATGCTGCTAATCAGCGACGGAATTCGTAAATGTGTTTGTGAACAAAGCACATGCATAACGTACACTGGTGCTTCTATCAATCGGCTGTCGAGATTGGGATTCGAACTCAGAACACTCACCGGCTCAATGTTTAATTTTGTCGTCATGATTGTTTATAATCGATTAGTATTTTTGCACACACAAATTATAACACTACCTGGCGTGATTCACCTTTAAAAAATAAAAAGATTGTAAACTTTTTGTAAATAGTGAAAAAAGCCAAATATTTAAAATTCATATATCATTTAAAACTATAATTTATTTTATAAATTTATTAAAATTTCCTAAAATTAAATTATTTACTCATACACAATATTATAATTTAATTAAATAAAATTTAGACGAAAAAACTACTAATTTTGTAAAAATTCTTATTCCCTTCTTTCCATTAAAAATTTCTCAACGATTATGAAATATTGGTTTCACGCAAACATACACATCTACAATAATCTCGTTCTTATACTATCGTGATAATTAACACAATCGCTATATACATCGGAACTTTTGACATGCACAAAATTATACAATCATATGTACGAAGAATCACATGCTTGCCAATTGGACCTTCGCCTTGACTTTCGCTTAGATCTTATAATTTCATTCTCGCCTAAATTCATTAACATATCAAATATCTATATCTATGTTTAATTGTTAAATATATACTCATAGGTGTGTGAGTGTGTTGTTTTTTCACGCAATTTGCATTATGGCAGAGCGGAAATAGATGATAGTTAAAGAATTTAAGCTTAAGAATCAATCGAGTGCAGGCTATTGGTTCAATAGCAAGTTTTTTTAAGCTATTGTGTTTGTCTAGTGTATTCCGATATACGCAATTGAATTTGGCAAGTTTTACTAAAGTGTTGTGCTATAGTACAGAGTTTAAGTAGTTGAGATAAAAGTTTTTCGATCTAAAAATAAAGGTTCGAAATAAAAATACTTTTTATCGAAGATCGTTATTATTGAATATTTCGATTAATCAATATATCTACAATTGATTTAAAAAATTTTTTTATTAATTTTAATTATTTGTATTGAAGATGTAAAAGACCGACATAAACTTTTCGAAACTTTACATTCTGAATTCAAAAGTTTTCAAAATATCTCTATATTATATTTTCTACTTTGACTATAATGAATAGCATGACATAGAGATCTTTGAAAAAAATTTTGAGAAAAGATATAAAATCTGGAAAACTGTAATGTCAGTAACCGTGCATAAATCATATACTCTATTAAGTGACTATATTAGTCATTATTGCGAAACATTTAACTTATTTATTTTTAATATAACTGCCAATGTAACAGAGCACAATTTTTTATCTTATTTCGCAAATTAATATTTAGTTGTTTCATACTTAAAAAACTATTTTAAAATATTCAAGTATGGATAGAGCATGGTCTATTGTTTCGTCTTGACAAGACCTACTCCCAAGCAGGATTAAAGGATTAACTATTATATTATTGTCATTTAGAATACAGTTTAGAAAATTGAATTTTTTATTCATAACGGAAAATTGGAAGCTCAAAAAGAATTTATCGATTGAGAAAATTAAAGATCTACGTTGTCTTGAACTCGTTGATACCGCACCTTAATTTACAAAATTTACCAATCAATAAATGTACCGAGGAAACTATATTAAAAATGGGCTGGACAACGTAAACTATGCTTCCTTTTGTGTTTCATTTGCATTTTGAGATAATTCAGTTGTTCAGCAAATCTCGATCGGTCGATTTTGAAGATTTTCGAGAAACGTAAAAGTTTAAGTCCACTTTAACATATTCTGCAAAGTAATATTGTTATATTGAACATTATTTATAATTTGAATAGTTAGATTTATTTAAATATTAGTGTAATAGTGATGTTTGAACTATAAAAAATTTTTAATCATTTTATTAACAAAATACTTAAAGTTTTATTCAAGTTTATTAACAAAATACTTAAAGTTTTATTCAGTAATTATTTTTCAATTATTACATTTTATTATTGAAGAAAATAAATACAGGTGAAATAATTTGTACCACTGTGTTTATGATAATTTTGAAGCATCAAAATAAACAAGAATACATTTAATAATACAAACATTTAAAGAAAACGATAAAATAAAATATTATTAAAAATAATAATTAGTTGAATTTCTTAATGTTGCAGGATTGAAGAGATTGGAGGCAGCTTCTAAGTGAAGAAGCCGCGAACGTTGGGTGTTAACCTCTGTAATCGATGGGTTGAGATAACGTGAATTCGACTTTTTTTTTTCTTTTTTTTTCTTTTTTATAAAAAAAAACCATTAAGGGTGTTTAAGCTATACCGATGAGCCATGCTGAAGGTTGTGGGCGCCTCGTGGCTACAGACTCGTATTTCCACCTATATACTCGTTGCCGTTGCTCTAATAGGCATCGGTGCTATCATCTTAGGCGAGTTTGGACGGTAAGTTTATTTAAAAATTTACATGTAGTTTAAAAATTAAAAAATTGATTTTTTTATTAATTTTTCATCTCGGTTGTCTTCGGTTGTCTTCTCAAGTGCAAATTGTAAGCAGCGTTTTATACGTATACAATAATATTAATTATTTAACATTAGTTAGTCAATCAATTAAAATAATAACAAAAGTTAAGTCACACAAATAAAAAAAACTATACTTATATTACAATTTTTTTTATTTGTGAGTCTAAATAACTTCAGTTATTATTTCAATTGATTGATTAAATAACTAATATTATTATATGTGTACAATAATTTGCATTGAAGAAGAGTTCTACATAGATTGAAACTTTGTAATGAAAAATTGATAAAAAAATTAATTATTTACGACAATATATTGATTTAAAGCTTATTTTACACGTGTTCGCTCTCATTGGCTTCAATAAGATAATAATTTAGAAATTTTTATTTTCAATTTTTTAAATCAATGATTTATTTTTATACTGTAAAGCGCTTTGATATAATAAGGCGATTGATTATCATAGAGATTAGTGTGTTATTGCAATGAAAAAGTAAACATATTGTGCTTAATGTTTGTATACTTAACTATTAATCATGTTTATCCATAAACAGATTATAGATGGAGTATCAAAAAATTACTAATCATTCTCTTTCAAAGGAAAATTTTAACTTTTTATTTTAAAAACGTGCATTTATATTTTGTTTGATAAATTCACTGTATTAATAAAATAATAAATCAATTATTTAAATACTCAATCTTTAACAAGAAAAACCTATTAAAGCATGTTCAATTAATAGTATAATCAAACTACATAATATTCTTTTAAAGAAAACAGTAACAATAAAAAATGAAGTAGAGTTAAAATCAGTTGTGATTTATATTTTATTCATGTCAATATATTTTCATAAAAATTTTTTTCAAATTTAATTGTAGTATGATAAATTCACAAATCATTAAAAATGTAGAAAAATGGTATCTTATAAACTCAGAACCAAACATAAGCATACATATATAGATATATATACAAAACGAGTCGTTCAAAGGTGTCCGATTGCAAAGAGCTTGAAGAAGAGGAGAGATCGCGTGCGACCACCCGCAATGCTATTTTTACAATAAATGAAATGCATATACTGCACGTGTATTATAAGCCCTTTCTTTATTTTTATTTCTCTTTTTTATTTCTTCAACTCCTGCGTACATACACTATTTAAGCATATAATATGATATTTATATATGTAAGTTTATATTATATGAAGAAAAGTGCAATGCTGATTCAAAGAAGTGTGCTGGCGGTACATTTTAAAAATAAAAAAAAAGACCTTAGGAGAAAGAAAAATTACTTTGCTTATCTCCAGACGCCATGAGATTTAATTAAGACTATTTTTATTCCTTTTATTGTTAGCCGGCAGCGACGCGTGCGATATACGATGATATACACATATGATTAAAAAAGCAAGCCTGCTTGCTTTGTGATATTGTATTACATGATTATTGTTAGTAGAAACTGAGTTAGCATTGTAGAGGATAAACAAAGAGATTTTAATTTTTAGATGCGATGATCCTTGAACTTCATTTTTGATTGTTTATAAGAAATTTCAATGTAACTGTTATATCACATGTCGCTATAATTAAATTTATAATTAAATTCAATAATTGAACTATATAGGATTTTTTTTTACAATATCTAAAATTTTTATCGATTATTGTCAATGTTGATTTTATATTTTAGTCAAACTTATAAACTGTTATTTGAAAGTATAAGATTTTTTAATCTAATTTTCTATGTTTTAATTCAAAAGTATTTCTATATTGAATATATATTTTTATAGACACAATATTTTATAAAAAGCGTACAAAATACTATTGATTTTCATTATCTTTGTTCAAAGCGCATAAGCATAAGGCAATTATAAATTTAGCGCTTGCAAATTGCTACTAAAAAGCCAATGCACTTAGAGCAAGTACTTTTTTTTCTGTTTCGCCTTTTTTTATCTTGTCTCATTCTGAGGTTATTATTATTTTTATCATATCTACAAATATGACACACGTTACTTTGACCCTGAATGAGGTTCTTTTTGTATATACATTTTTATGTTGAATAGAGCATTTGTTGCTTATTTCCGAGATAAGGCTAGTTCAAATTTATTCTACGATGACATTGGAGAATCAGAGAAATATTTAAAATGGTACTTTATTTTATAAATATTTAATAGATTATATATTTACTTGTATGTATGCTCATTAAATGTGTGCACATGAAACATAAGGAAAATATTACTAAAATAATATAATTTTATCTTAAATGGAATTTTTTAGTTATGCAATAGTATATATTTAAAAAAAAGAATAATTTATTGAAAGAAAATTTATTTTACATAACAAAATGGAATAGGAAATGTAAATCACGTATATGCAGAGTTTAATAGTATACATACAATTTGTAATTTATATAAGTCTAATCTGTTGCATATTGTTATTTATTATAAAAAGAAGGTGATCTAAACAAAATTTTAAACAAATTATCTTAATAATATTGAAATTTAATTCTAATTTAAAATTTAACTAGTTATATTAATTATACTTTACATAGAAATAAATAATTAATAAAATAAAAATAAAAAATTCATTTGCGTTAAATAAACATGAAACCTTAAAAATTTTTCTCTCCGGTACATGCTACTGTATTATGTTTAATCAAATCTTAATTTTATAGCAATTAATATTTCAAATTATATGATAGCAAATTTGCATTTGAAAGTAAACTATTATCTTTCGATAAAATCCAGTTATGTGATTTGGTATAGCGATGGACTCGCAATACGTTGACCGAAGTTTGAATCCCTGTTTCTCAAAATTGATACTGGCCTATCACTATACGTTTTCATGGTTTTTACGTAAATCCATTAAAAATTTTCATCGCTATTTAGCACTTGTACAAATACAGCGATATAAAAAAAATTTAACTTTAACCATAAAATATTGAATTGAATATTCATTTAAAATAATTAATTCATCGCATTTACAACTTATTTAAATTAATATTTATTTGAATTAGATAAATTTTATTGAAGGTAAAATCAAACAATCACAACTCACAACAAAAAATATTTCAACGGGTTTCTGCAAAAGTAAAATTGGTTTGACCTTGGTAACATAAACATTTCAAGTACACGTATTTTTTAAATTTTATTTAACGTCGCTTTATTTGTACGATTATTGTGATGCTAATTAGCTACGGAGGTTTCTCAGGTATGTGAACAAAGCATATGTAACGTACAGTGGTGCTTGTATCAATTGACGCCGAGAGTGGGATTCGAACTCGGAACCTCGAGATTACGAATCAATCGCTCTACTCAATGAGCCACTGAAATCTCTCAAGTACACATATAATCACACCCAGACAATATATATATCTACATTATGTACATAAATTTTTACCTTGCTTTTTTTTATCATCATGTGCAACGTATTTATTTTGTAATTTTAAATATCTTTTTTTTTGTTTAGCGTTGAGAACGATGGTACGTACTCAGCGACAGTATGGTGGAAGCGCAGAATCGGATATCGTATTGACTTTTGGGGCCAGGGCAATGATTTGACGGCATTGGGCATGGGAGCGGCGCGCGCTTACTACAAAACTGGTATCCTCGAAACTGGGTAATTATTTTCATTATTACTTATAGTTTTATTTATTATTTTTAAATTTTAAATTATTGTGATTTTATTTTTTTAATGATATAATTGAGAGCAATACAAGCTATTAATTGTATACTAAAGTTAAAACGATTTCGAGAATCGTTTTCCGACTGTAATTGAACTTACAAATTGTGATAGTAATTTTGCAGCGATTTATTTTCTCGGAATTAATTGTTTACAAATTGTTTCAAGAGTTTTAAAAATAACATTTTTGTCTTTTTGAGATAATTATATTAAAATAATTTCAATACATTTCGATATTTTTTTTTTTCATTCGAATTTAATGTCGTGTTATATTTTCTTCAAAAGTTCAAAGTAAATTTTCAAAAATAAGTAAAATTAATATGAAATTTTGAATATTTAAATAATAAACGTTAAATTATCAATTTTTTTTTAATAAATTAAATCTTTTCAGCTGGTCAATCGTAGAAATCGAAACGTCACCAGATTATCCGGACGACGTACAAGCTTATGCCGCTGGTTTATTAGAAGGTAGTTTAACTTGGCAGTTAATACATCATCACTGGTACAACACCGTAAGAGCAGCTTGCGCACCAAGAGCATCATTGTGCCGTAAAATGCGACGTTATCTGCACGAGAACGCGGCCAGTGCACGCGAACATGCTGCGATTTTAAGATTCGAAGATCCTTATTGGCATATGGTAATTAAAAATTTTTTCTACATTTTTTTTTATTCGTAAAAACATCTTTTGTTCTTTTATCAAATGAAATACTGTGATTTTCTAATATGTTATCTTGTTCAACACATGATGTATTGATGGTGCATGTAACTTTCCTTGCTTGATTGATTTAGTAATGGAGATAATATTAATCAATTATTCAATATAAGGCTTATCTTGATGTAATCTAATCATGTTTTTACAAGAGATTGAGAGATAATAAAAAAATAGTCTAAGCTAATATACAATAAAGTTTACAAACGAAAGTGTTTTTATGTTTATAATTTACATCTCGTAGTATTACATGACGTAAAATAACATACATTGTGAAATTTCACCTCAATTGATGTAACAAGATAAAAATTATTACTTTAAATGGATCATAAGAAAAAATCATAGTACTTAGAACTTACATTTTGTAATACATTTATGACTGGTTGTAAAAAATTTACATCGTTAATTGTTTGAGAGTATAGATAACCAAGAGTATTTGCATCATGTTAATTTTAAACGAGTGTTTGGTGACTAATTGCGATGAGTTCTAATAATAAAACATGACATTTCTTGAAATTCATCTCTAGTTTTCTTCTCTCGTTAACGAAAAAGTGCAGATTTTCTATTTCGTTGAATGCTCGTTCAAACATTAGTATTATATTGCGCTTTGAAAATTAGTATTACGCTCTGTATTACATAACCAGGAATATCAATGATTGTTTGTTATTTTTCAGTTACAATTTGTTCTCTCAATAGTAATTTACTTATTTAAAAATTTTTTAATTTTTCCAACTATTTTTACTTTTTTGTAACTAATCATATATTTAACCACGAAATTTACCTTTTTTCACACATGCATAGTGGATTAACTGAGAGGTAAACCGCACCTTATACTAAAACTTTACTAACAAAATAATCTTTGAAATTAAAAATACCCATTAAATATCCAATGAATTTTGAAAAAAAAAATTATTATTTTCCATAGGTTCATTTATACTATGTACAATTAGACGGTTTAGCCGAAGGTTGGCGTTTCGCTGTTGAACGTAGTCGCCAAGACGTTGAAATTGATCCCGAAGATTTTTTATGGCTAGCAATGGCATCTGATTTACCTGATCTTGAACGTGCTAATAACGGCAGCGATCATCATGTTGGCTCGGATGGTATGATTATACTTAAAGCCATTAACCGTGAACATTTTGAACCACTTATGGCATTGGCACATAATACAGCTGCACCGTGAGTACAATTTTTATATTTTTTTTTCTTTGTTATTTTGCCTTAGGTAATCGATGGATATAAGTTGTTGGATGCAATTTTAAAGGAATTCGCAGTGTGCATGAATTATTAGCAATACACAGAGGAAAATATTGTGGTGAAAATTGCTGTTTTACTTTAGCTATCTGAAAAGATAGACATTAGAAAAAGTAGCAAAAAATTACTGTTTTATTTTTTACAAATAAGCTTTGAAGTCTTTAATTGAAAGTTTTGTTTAAAAACAGTCATTTTTATTGTTTTTTAAAGCTATGATGTCTATTTTGTCATTGTGTTTTTATATAACTAAAGTAAACAAATAATTTTTACTATAAAATTTGTCTTGGTGTAAATAATGAAAGTTTTTTTTTTTTTTTATTAACGTCGCTGTATTTATGCTATCATTATAATGCTAATTAGCGACGTAATTCATCAATGTGTTTGTGAACAAAGCAAACATATCTCTTGGGACGATGTCCAAATTATTTATATCCGCATAAAAAGCCTGAAAAAAAATTTTTTTATTTAATATATTATAATTAAGTATTTTTGTTTTTATATTTACCTTTTCAAATGCTTGAACAATGTACTGTAATATTGAATTTTTAATTGCTTTTTATTTATTTAACGTCGTTGTAATTATGCTATCATTGCGATGCTAATTAGCGACGGAGATTGTCAATGTGTTTGTGAACAAAGCATATGTACCGTATACATCGATGCTTGTATCAATCGGCCGCCGAGAGCGGGTTTCGAACTCGAGTCCTCGAGAATACGAATCCAACGCTCTACCGAGTGAGCCACTGACGATCTATAATGAAAGTTTAGAAATATTTTATTAAAAATATTGTATATAATTAATGTGATTTATTAAACAGTCTTTTAAATTAAATAATCATTAAGTTTAAAATTTTTATCTTATTTTATCTTTTATGATTTTTCTATGTTCTGATTTGATTTAATATAATATTAATTATATTTTTAATTATTATATTACAAATTTATTTAAATGTATAACTTAACTATTTAAACAAATTAAAACTTGTAAATAAATTAATATGCCCGCAGATACGCCAGAATGTTAAGACTGATTAAAAAATACAAGTTTGCGTATCATAAATTACCGGACAACAAAGCTGAACGTGTACCGGGACATTCCATTGTAATGACATCGTATCCGGGTGCACTGTCTTCACAGGATGAAAGTTACGTGATATCGGGAGTTAATAGAGAACTTATTGTTGCTGGTACACCGCTAATCATTGACAATCGTAGCTTGTGGAGTAGGATACAAACTGAAGATAGGGTAAGTTAAAAAAAAAACTTTTATTATTTTATAATTAAGTTTTAGAAATTTTTTTTTATCAAATTTCATTACTTTGCTATGAAATATTATTTATCAACGATTTTTTTCATATTCATTCTGAATATACTTCTTTGTTTTGCTTTTCAAATATAGTAATTAATTACAATTTTATTTTTTACTTCGATGCGATATTAAAATGTAATTAATTAAAAATAATAAAAAAAATGTTTATAAAACCAAGGAATGAAATATACATTTTTAAATTGTTTAATTATTATAAAGTAATTATATATTAAAATAGTACGTCAATTGACTTTTCTGTAATTTACATATTTCATGAATTTGATTACTTTAAATCTATTTTAATAATCCATGATTCAGCTAGCTATAAAGCTTCGTATTCTATTTTTATTTTTTTATGATAGAATTAATGATTTATGAATTGAATATTCGCATTAAACATAAATAACATAAATTATTGAAATTTTATATTTGTAAGGACAGAATTTTAGAGAAAAAAATTAAACATTCTAAAATATCCCAATTAATAATCTTAATCTATCCTTTTTTTCAGGTAATGTCACCAGCAAGAATAATGGCAGCAAATCGTTTAGCAACTGACGGCTTAAGTTGGTCTCGACTACTTGATCGACAAAACAGTGGTACTTCAAATCGCCAATGGATCGGTGTTGAACCTCGCACTGGAACAGTCAGCCTTATTGAACAAATACCTGGTTTTACTCAGCATGTCGATCGTACCAATGAATTCAAAGCTGACGGTTATTTGGGCTGTACCGGTGCACCATTTAGTTCAACGATACGCGAACTTGTCGGTGGTGATAAAGACGAATCAACTGCCAGGGCTGAATTACTTAGTGAATTACAAGATAATATTACCAGTATTGATGCTATGCGTAATCTTATTAAAGGAGAAATTAAAGGTGAGATTTTATGTGATTGATTTTATTTACTTTTTTTTTAAATTTATGATTTATATGTTAATTAATTTAACTTCGAATTATTGATCCATTTTAAAATATGTGATCAAAGATTAATATTTTTTAAATTTAATAACAACACCTTGAGATAACTTTATTTTTTTTTGTTCCAATTTAGTTCAATTTCGTTTTATTCTTTAGCATGTTCCGAAAGCTAACGTATTGGAAATATCGATGTATTCAAATTGTGCAGTTAAATTTTTAGTACCTTTAATAATTATTTATATAAAATTTTCTATTATAAAAATTTTAATGTAAGATAAAATGTAATTAAGAAAAATGATTTTTTTATTTGTTTTAGCATTAAACATCGTAGAAACCAATGAAGATCCAAATTCACCAAGTGATGTGACGACCGAAGAACAACTATTAGCTTACCGTGGTGATTTAGCAACAGTACCACGACCACTTGGTGTAATTGATTCAAAATTAATTACCTTTGATTTCGATGGTATCGAGTCATTTGAAGCACGCGCTGGACCAGCAATACGTAAAAATGCATCACCTTTTAATTGGATTACAACATTCCCTAATAGCTCACGTCTTGGTCAACCGGAAAGTTTTAATTTTAACAGCGTCACGCCAACATGGATCTGGGTTTAATCAAATTTTAAAAGTGAAATGATATACCGCGTTAAAAAAGCCCCATTTTATTCTTCCTTTCATTTTTATTTCTTTGAAATATTGGAAAAATTTTGGTAACAGAGACAGTACTTATTTTTTTTTTCAATTGAAAAAGTAATGACTTAAAAAGAATGTTATACTTTTTGTGAAAGTGAACCTTTTTTATTAGTTTATCTTTAACTTTTATCGATTCTTTGTTACCATATTTTACCCAATGAATGCAAACTCTGCGCGTACTGATGAAATGTTAAATGTATATGAAAAGCAAATAGAAATTTGTTTATTTTTCTATTTCTATTTTTGTAGTTGTTAAAACAAAAATAACAGCTACTTTTGTTGTATTTGTAAAAAGTATTCTGTAATTAATTTTAATGAGTTGAATAAACCAATTGCGAGATTAATTTTATTTTGTGATAAACAATGTCTAAATATCAATTTTGAAATGGTTGAGGTTATCCCTCATAATTATCCGCTCAATAGACTCAAACAGTTGCGTCTTATTTAAATGTTTTCATGGAAAATTTCATAATTATTTCATTGTAAATTCATATTTTTCATTTATATCCATAATGCTTTTTTATCACGTTTTTCAGCTTTGTACAATATGCGCTATTTCACGTTTCATAAAATTCATTTTTTTAACCTTTTCAGAACCAATGTACATTCAATGTATACATTGACATTTTCTGTTTTTTTTTAAATCGTGCAAAATTGGCTTCAAATTTTGTAAAAAAAATATGTGTATTAGATTGAAGTGGACTATTTTCGATCTCAAACTGAGGGCCTAAGTTATTATATCTTTGATAGAAACTGAGAAAACTTGAAAAGAAAAAAATGAAAAAAAAATTTTTTTACCGCAAAAATTGCTTAATAAATGAACACTTATCATCGTTAAATGGTTATCAGAACTTTTCATGTTGAAATAAAAATTCCGTTCTGAAAGGGTTAAATTGAAAAAAAGTCTCAAACTTGTAATAAGTCAAACTATGACGTGTGGAAGTTATTTCGATGCAAAATTACTCACTAAATTCTTATGTTAAATGTGCAACTAAGAATTAACAGAAAACAAGTTGACTAGATTACTTTTCGATTTTATTAATTAAAAATGAACTCATTTTTATGCTTCATCGTTTATAGTACTTTGTATTTTTGTTTTTCGTTAAATTTCATCAGTGCGCGAGGTCATTTACATATTCTTTTTTTAAATAAAGCGTAGTATTATATAATGAATGATATTCATCAAATGACCTGAGTTTTAAATATACATCGGGAAAGTTGCATTATTCTTATTTTTCTAAAATAAAATCGTCCTGTATATTCGTTTAAATAAAATGAATAAACAAATTTCGAAAAAAAATTCTAAAATAAAAGTACAAAATTATTTTATACTCAAACAAAAAATTGTATTGGAAAAATGCGATATAATTGTTTAAATAAAGTTATAAATTATTGCAACTTTCCTATATAGCCCTCTTTATAGGCAATCTCGCATTTCGGATCTGAGCGCCGAGTCGAATAGTCACGAGTGCGTATTTTTTTAATAGGTGAAATACTTAAACCATAAAACAATTGCGTTTTAAATATCTTCGAAATTTCACGAATTTATGTATTTTTCTTCGGTTTATCGATGAAAAAGACGTTAGACTATTTTAAAACAAAAATGTTTAATTCAAAGATATTTGCGTAATTACAAATTTTTTTTTCACGAACTTCAATGAATTTTTAGTTGAATGCTAGTTAAATTTTATAATTATGTTTCTACAAAGTATTTTGCGCTGTATTAAGAAATTTTTACTTAGCTGGCTCATGCATTAGCCACCCAATGGTGAACTTTTACAAATAAAGATTTTAAACAATTTTCTATATTTCTTTTTTTATCTATGAATATTCCTAAATCTCCTTATTCGATGAATTTTATATGAACTTATTTTTAATTATTTATATGATTATATTACAGGAAACATATGATTTAAAGCAATCTTTATTTGCTCCCGTGGTGAAAATGCGATTTTTTTTCAACACCGGGCCGAGAATATCTCATTGTTTTTTCGACGCTAATAAAAAGTGTGGTACTAGGTGTTGAAAAAAAAATTAATTTTATTGCTTTATTTTAAAGAAAATTTTTCTTGTCGATGAAATAATAAAATTAATATATCATTAGAGAAAATATTATATTTTTTATTTAATTATACCGTAAAGGACGTAGTTCCTGATCAGGGCGTAATTTCTGATCATTATTTATTATGAATCATAATCTTTAAGATTTTGGTAGGAAAAACCTTTTAATAATTTATGAGGAAAAATAGATCGAGCGTAAGAAATGCTTCGTTTGTGTGAAAAAGAAATACACTTTTACTTTTTTACATGTAAATATGTGATCAGAAATTCCTCTTAGGTGATCAGAAATTACGTCCTTCACGGTAAATTCAAATATTTTTTTTTTGTATTTAGTATAAGGTTTTTGCAACTAGAAATAATTTTATTTCACTTGAAAAAGTTATTTAAATTCTTTATCAATTAAAAAGTTTAAATAAACACAATTATTTTCAATATTAAAAGCAATCTATAACGTTTTTTAGTTTGTTTAAAAAATGCTATTAAAACAAATCCATCGAAGAGGTCGTCAGTGGCTCACTCGGTAGAGCGATAGACTCGTAACTCAAGGGCTCGGTTCGAATCCCGTTCTCGGCTGCCGATCGATAAAAGTACTACTGTACGTTACATGTGCTTTGTTCAAAAACACACTGAAACGACCTCCGTCGCTAATTAGCATCATTAATCATTGCATAAATACAGCGATGTTAGAAAAAAAAAATTTCACATCTTGCAATATTTCATGTTATAATGATCTCTTTTTATTTTGATTGCTAGTGATTACCATTAAAATATTTATATTTTAAAAATCAATGTCTGCAAAAAAAATGTTTTAAATAAATGCAACCTTTTTAAATACAAAAATTCAAAAATGCTTTTTAATTTTTCTATATTAGCGCTATTCCAAATAATAATTTTGTTAGTTGTGTCAGAGTAAAGATAATAGAATCGAACAGCAAATGTAGTTGAAATAAAAGAGAAATGCAAGATTATATAACTGGTCACATCCGAGTATGACAGTAAGAAATTATACTATTCAAACTTTTTAGTTAAAATATATTTGATTTTCCTTAATGAAAAATTTTTTTGCAGAAGAGATTGGTAACTTTATACAAAATTAAAAAAACCAATCGTACCTTACGAAACCTTCACCCTGACACAACTAAAAAAATTATTATTTGCAGATGCACTAACAGAAAAATTAAAAAGTATTTTTGAATTTCATTATTCAAAGATGCTTTATTTTGAAAATTTTCTTTTCAGGCATTGATTTTCGAAATATAAATATTTCAATAGTAATATCTAGTATTGAAAATCAAAAAGACTACTATAATATGATTTATTTCTAAGGCACTCATAATATTTTCAAAATATTTCTTCAACATCCTGAAGATGAAGATACTGTTCAAGCAGTAGTAGATGCTGTAACTAAAAAAAACCAATTATGGAACTCGTACTATTTTAAAAAAGTGAAAAAATGCAAATAAATGTAAATAAGTGTAAATAATAGCAAATAATTGCAAATAACTGTAAATAACTGTTATTTATGTCTTAATTCTGACATTTTTTAACAATTATTTACAGTTATTTACATTTATTTACAGTTATTAACAATTATTTACAATCATTTCCAGAAATTTTTTCCATATGGGTTGCAAAGTTTCATAAATGAAAAACTCTCTACGAACATGAAAATATAGAATTTTAATTAAATTCTTCTTTAACATTTATTTTTTGCAAGTGTCCGTGTTGGGTATGCTACTGGTCTTTCAACTTTTAGCAGTTAACACCGTAAAAGCAGCTTATTTTTTTCATATTTATTCTAAACATATTTTTTTTGTTTAAAAAAGCTAAAATTTATTTCTATAGAATAGGTTTGTTAACACTTAAAACCTATTGCTATTTTTATCATATCCACAAATAAATCAACTTAAATTGAAGTACAGATAAATTATTTATCGGAAAATTGTTAATTATATAATCACCCGGTCAAAAAAAAACATCTATAAATATAGCTAAAAATATAGATAAAGAAAATACAGCTATATTGATGTGTATTATAGCTATATTCATGTGTTTTTTTAGCTGTATATTTATGAGAAATATAGCTAGATTTTCAGCTATATTTCTAGCTATAATGGGCTAAAATAGGGATTATACCTATAAAGATAGGTAAAAATATTGCTAAAAATCTAGCTATATTTCTCATAGATATACAGCTAAAAAAACACGTAAATATAGCTGTAATACACAATGTAGCTATATTTTTACCTATATTTTTTAGCTATATTTATAGATGTTTTTTTTTTGCAGGGCATGCTATCTGACGTAATCTGACATAAGAATCATACATAATATTTTATAACAGTAGAGAAAAACAGAAAAAGAATTCATTGATCCAATTAAAGATCCGATCTCTGCTTTTGTAACTTTTTAATGACCAAAATTTCACTCAATCTCTTCATGTTTTTATAATTATCATATCTAAGTTTAGCTAATTTATTATGAATACGAAGATTTGGTATTGAGCGTGATAACAGAATGGAGGGGAGAGAAATTTTTATCTTATAATTATGCAAATGTTATGCACGAAAAAACAAAATTATCTATATATTAATACTTCAAAAACACTAACCAGCGTAAATAAGACGTATACAGAAGAAAATTTTGAAATCTATAACCTATTAATTCTGAAAAAGAAATCTTGTATCATTTTCATGTACATACGCAAATTGTGATGAACTAAAATTGAATTTTTTCTTTTCGCAAAAATAAACGTTCTAAAATTCATACG
Source organism: Anastatus disparis (assembly GCA_017163975.1). Taxonomy (NCBI): domain Eukaryota; kingdom Metazoa; phylum Arthropoda; class Insecta; order Hymenoptera; family Eupelmidae; genus Anastatus; species Anastatus disparis. The sequence goes on along the minus strand of JAFFSR010000227.1, from coordinate 19,697,218 downwards.
AAATTTTAAATGGCTGTAACTGTAACAGTGCAAATTTCATTCAGTATTATCTCAGCCGATAACAAAGAAATCTATGGTGTTACAAATGCATATATGACAATAACATAGTGATCAATGTATTGCATGCAACTTGCAACGCGGAAAACAAGTTTGTACTTGTAAGTAGTACTGCCGTGTGATTTGTGACAGATAAACATTAGTTTTTAATTTATATTCTGATTATTATTTGACAATTTATTAATAATCAAAGTTAAATATTTCAAATAATTAGAATAACGCGTTCTAAAACAAAACTATCAATTTACCACATACATTTTCTATTACCTAACTTCATGAAAACTGTTTGCACGAGTGTTTATGATATTTTTGGAATTTGGATATTACAAAGAATGAGCTGTTACTTGAATACTTGAATATATACGTTCGATAAAAATGGATATTGAAAGTCAAAATGCTGAAGATGGAGATGATATAAATGAGGTTTGTAATTTATATTTTTAGAATTTTAATGAATTCTTTCTCAACAAAATTTATAATAATCACTTAAAAAATTCTTTATTTTAAAGGTCATTTCTATTCAATCAGAAGCTAATATTTTACAAAAAGCTTCAGAGGAAATTCAAAGATTAACTAAGAATAATTTAAATGAAAAAAAAGCAACGGATGAAGCTGGTAAAAATGAATCCAACAAAGAAACTGCAACAGTACCTGATAGTAATAGTATACTAAGGGTTCGACTTCAAAATCAAGTTCGTACTGGAGAAATTACACCATTTCAAGCTGCAAAAAAAGAAACTGATGCAAAAAAGACTTCAGGGTAAAATAATAATTTATATTAAAATTTAAATGTGTTGAAAACATCTTTTCAGTTAGAAAAAATTTTTTTACCTATTGTCTTTGATAAAAAAGTACTGAATAATTGATTTTAAATAAAAATTTTTGTTTAGGATTGATTTAAAAAGAACATTCAAAGAATCAACGCAACTTTTAGATTTAGAAAAATATATTTGGAGACAAGTAGAGCTTGGTAAACAAAAAAAATTATTAAAAAAGAATAAAGCTTCCAAAAATGAGAAGGAAAAGGATGAAGTTCCAACAAAAAAAAGAAAAATAAGTGAATCAAAATCTGCTGAAGAGAATAAAGGAAAGACTTCAAAAAAATCACATTCTAAAAAAATAGAAACAGTAACTTCACAAACACATACAGCTAGTACATCAAAAAATTTGAAACTGTCATCTTCTATGGATTATAGCATAGAAAATGATACTGATAATATTGAGGATAATAATTTAATGCATTTAGATAGTTGCGGCGAAACAAGTAATACTTTAATGCATGAACAGATATCTAAAGTTAAAAGAACTTTTAATTTAGATGAATGTGAAGATGAGTCTGGAAGTGAATACATTCCAAGTGATGATTATGATTCAGAGGAAGAAGAAGTAGTCAAGAAAGTTGGACGGAAGAAAAAAATTAGCATTCCTAAAGAAAACAAAGTTCGTTTCAGAAGGGGTGAGATATCATAAAAATTGTATTTAATAAATCTTTTTTTTTCATATAATATAAAACAATGTTGTTTATAGTTTTGGATGATGGAGATGAAGATATTTATAGAGATAGAGTTGAAGAAAGTGGCTATCGAAAGAAAGAGACTCTACATAAAGTAGATAATTTGTTCAAAGTTCCATTGCGTATATGGAAGAAGTTGTTTAAGTATGAAAATTAAATATTTTTAGTTTTACAATATTCATAGAAGAATTATAAACTAAGTAAATTATGTTATTTATTATAGATATCAAAAAGTGTCAGTGAAATGGCTTTGGGAATTACATACACGAAATTTAGGTGGTTTATTAGGAGATGAAATGGGATTAGGTAAAACAGTTCAAATTATTGCATTTTTAGCTGGATTGGATTGCAGTGAACTTTTGTCTGATGGAGGAAGGTAGATATAATTTTATAATTAAATTTTTAAATAATAAAATTTGAACAATCAATTGATTTATGAAAAAATTTAGATTCAGAGGATTAGGGCCTACATTAATTGTTTGTCCTGCAACATTATTAGAACAATGGGTACAACATTTTCATCATTGGTGTCCTACATTTCGTGCAGTGATGTTACATCAATCTGGAACATTTCAAGGTAGGTGAAAGAATTTTTTTATTATTAAATTTGTTATATTTTAATTTAATAAATGTTAATATTTACATTAAATGTTTAATACAAAACTTAATACAAAATTTTAATCTTACATTTTATGAAAATTATATTTTTAGGAAGTGTAGATGAATTATTACACAGTTTGAAGAGTGGTGGAATATTAGTTATCTCTTATACAGGAATCTTAATTCATAAGGAATCAATTCTAAGATTCAAATGGCATTATGTTATTTTAGATGAAGGACACAAAATTCGAAATCCAGAAGCTAAAGTGAGAATCTATCTAAAATTCATTTCATCACCTAAAAATGTAATTAATAATATTATTTTTATTTAGGTAACTAAAGTCGTAAAAGGTTTTTTAACACCACATAGATTACTTTTAACTGGCAGTCCAATGCAAAATTCTTTAAAAGAATTGTGGTCACTTTTCGATTTTATTTTGCCTGGAAAACTTGGTACTTTACCAGTGTTTATGGAGCACTGTGCAGGTCCAATCACACGAGGTGGATATTCCAATGCTACGCGTTTGCAAGAAGCGACAGCTCTTCAAGTAGCTACGATGTTGAAAGATGCCATCACCCCATACATGCTTCGAAGAACAAAATATGATGTTCAACATCATGTTAGTTTACCTGATAAAAATGAACAGGTAATTTTTTAAACGAATATTTTTTTATAATTAAAATAAATAAAATTTCAACTTTGATTGTTTCAGGTATTATTTTGTAGTTTAACAGAAGAACAGAGACAATTATACAAACAATACTTACGATCTGATGATGTCTCTTATGTTATCCATGACAGACGTGAAGGTGGAAGATACCGAGCGAGACTTTTAGTTGCTTTAACAGCATTACGTAAAATCTGTAATCATCCAGATTTATTTTTGTATACTGATAATAATCAGTTGGTATGAATATTTATGACTATTAGCTTATATCAAAACATTTTATTATTGTAAATAATCATTTCTGAATACCTTGTTAAAGGAATCCGAAGAAGAAGGAGAAATGGAAGTTGATGAGAATGAGTTAGATAAAATTGGTCATTGGAAACGGTCTGGTAAAATGACTGTGGTTCGTTCCTTATTGAAAATCTGGAAAAAACAAGGACATAGAGTTCTTTTATTTACTCAAAGTAGACAGGTAAGCGAGTACATACAAAAAAATTTATTAAATTACAACTTATGATTAAAATATGTAAATAATTTATGAATATAGATGATGCACATATTAGAAGGCTTATTGCAGAAAGAAAAGTATACTTATATGAGGATGGATGGCACAACTCCAATGAGTCAACGACAATTATCAGTTTCTAAATTTAATAAGGTAAATAGTAAGAAAACATGTTTAATATTTTTTTTATAAAAATATACTAATCTTGTATTTTTTTTTTTAGGACCCTTCTTTTTTTGTATTCCTTTTAACAACAAGAGTTGGAGGTCTAGGTGTTAATTTAACAGGAGCCAATAGAGTTATTATTTATGATCCTGATTGGAATCCAGCAACTGATGCTCAAGCTAGAGAACGAGCTTGGAGAATTGGTCAAGATAAAAGTGTAACTGTGTATAGGTTAATAACTGCTGGAACTATTGAAGAAAAGGTAATTAAACATTTTTTGTTTATTTAAATTAAATTTTTATTTAATCACCATAATACTATAAATCAAATTCATTTAAATTAACAACAAATTATCTTTTGTTTTTAAAACTATTAAACTATAAAGAAATCTTTTAATACTTAATTTAATAAATATATTAATTTTTAAACTTTTTAAATTATTACAACTGTTTTTTTTATGCTTGACTTATATTTAGTTTTGAAACAATTTCAAGTTAAAATTCATAAAACTAAAATCTTAACATGTTACATTTTTACAGATGTACCATAGGCAAGTGTTCAAAATTCTACTTTCAAATAGAGTTCTTGAAGACCCTCGCCAACGTCGTTTATTTCGCACTACAGATTTAACTGAACTTTTTAATTTGAATGAACCGTTAAATGGTGATAGTTGTGAATCCGATCAATTATTTCATAATTCGAAATTATTGCCAAACCAATCTAACTTTACTGCGAGTAAGGTTGAAGCAATGAAAAAACTTGCTGCCGAAATTAGTAAAAAAATTGGCGAGGAAGCGAAAAATGATCAATCTAATAAAAAACAAATCTGTGATAAAACTAAACCTAGTAATGTAAATAAAAAAGTTTCTAATATTATTACAACCGAAAAAAGTGTTGATTCCATTGACGTTAATCAAAGTAAAGATGCTTCCGCAGATACGATAGATTCCGTAGATCTAAATATATGTAGAACAAAATCTGATGATTCAGTAGTTGAAAATGTTGAGAAGAATAAAATTAGTAATGAAAAAAATGAAGAGCAAGAAGTAACTCATATTACTAAAGATAAACCATGCACTGAATTAAATAAAAGTATGGAGCTCGAAAATATTGAATTGAAAAATAATAGAAAATCAGAAACTAGTGATCAGATCAAAATAGAAGATGGAGAGATACCCGATGGATCAACTAAAAATTCAACAAGTCCATGCATTGCTAAAAATTCTTCGAATGTTACCAAAAAAATTACAAAACATAAAAAGGATAATAAATCTCATAAAAAACACAAAAAACATAAGAAAAGTAAATCAAAAAATGATGTTTCGGCTGTGTTTGAAGGAGAACGTGTTTCTTGTTTGATTGGACGACGATTAGGTAGACCAATGGAGCCAGATCCAGTAGCATCTGCAGATGATCAATATGTTTTGTCTAAATTATTTTCTAAAGCAGGTAAATCTTTCTAATAGTATAACATAATTAATTGTTAAATAGAAGGCAAAAACTGTAGATTTAAAAATTTTATTGAAAAATTTGCTTAAACAACAATAACAGTTTTTAATTATTTATGTTAAAATGTTTTAATCAATTTAAAATGTATAGAGTAAAAATTTGTAAAAATAATCAAATTAAAATTTATATAAAATATGAATTTATGTAAGTTTCGTGAAACTAATGTATCATATTTAAAACCTTTTTTAGCTGTTAGTTCTGCTTTTCAACATGAATCAGTTCTTTCTAATGCAGTACTCAATCCTGATGAAGAAACTCCATTACAAAGAGCTGCAAAAGAAACAGCATCTGAGAAAATGGATCAAATAAGGCAATCGCGAAAATGGTGTTGGAAACCATGTTGGGATAAACCTCCCGAAGAAGATTATGATTTTGAAGACAGTGATGATGTTGATGAAGATGATGATAATAATGATGGTGATGATGATGCAGATGAAGACAGAGAAGAATGAAATTTTATTTGTAAATCTTTGTACAAAACCACTTTGTAATGTATATTATAATTTGAATTTACGTAATACTAACAACAATATAATTTTTTACATTGAATATTTCTATTGTAAGTAATACATGTAAATAATGTCACGTGTCGTTTTTGTACAAAAATATTTTTGAGAAATATTTAATGTGAACGCATATACTAGTAAAATAAATGAAATCGTTGTGTTAATTGTACTTTTTTTAAACGAAATAAATGATCTTTTTTTCTATCTATTATTAGCGTTAGCATTTAAAACACTTGTTATATTAAATTTTTTTTAACTTTGCTAACTTCTATTATGCTTACAACTAATATTATAACTAAATCGGTATTTCATAGAATTTTCAATCTTTGACAAATTTTATAAGGTACCACAAATAATATGTACAAAGCGGACAGTAAAGTTGCAAACTTTATATAACCCGCTTGATCAAAAACTTTAACACCGATATTTATCGTTGCTTTCGAGAAAATTATTTTTATTAATTGTTTTCTCAAACGTTACGTAATTTTAAGTCGAAAAATTTATCGTTCCATTAACACAAACAAGAGACATAATTTAGAAACATATTCCAAATTAATGTACTTCAGTGCCTTAGGAATTCAGCAAGTGTCGGCCCATCCCTCCCTAAAGGATCCTCCGGAAACATTACGTAATCACCAACGAACGTAGGTACAAGTAATCTGTTTTCAATAGTATCCCGATACTCAGGCTTTTCTGTATATAAATCTCGAAATTGATCCTGTGATACTACTATACCGTTGCATGCTGTAGCGTACTCCAAAATATACCTATATTTTTTAATTAACAAATTTTTAAATTATATTAATTTTGTGAAATGGCAAAAAAAATTAAATAAATAAATTAAAAAATATATAATTGTATATTTATACATTAAAAAATTATTATAATTAATATTATATAATTAATAAATAATTAATGAATACACAATTATATATTTTAAAAATCAGAAAAATTTTTGTCTCTAAATTTTAAATACTTTACTTACCGATCATCATAGGATGTAATTGATTTAGCACCGAGTTTTCGACTTGGTGTAAACACAACGATTCCTTCATCGTACCATTTTTCTAATAAAGGATAGTTACGCGACCTTCGGTATTGAGGGATAAAAACTTTTACTGTATGACCTTTTTTCGTAAAATAGTCAATAAGCATTTTAATGCCTTTTTCCGAAAATATTTTGTTGTGTGTATACCTAGGTAAATTAGGTACAACGTAATAAAATTATTCATTTCACTAAGATTGACTTATTTTAAATTTTATTGATTAAACTAAATACTTACGCCATGGCTACGTTGCTACCATCAATCACGATTTCTCGAAGTTTACCTTTTACCGATTTCTTTTTCTTCACTGCAGTTTCATCTTCAACTTTTGATTCTGATAAAAATATAAGTTCATTACTGTTTTTCCCTTTTTTTCTAACTGTGGTTTTAGTTGTTTTTGTTGCAGTTTTTGATAAAGTTCCTGTCTTATAAGCAGTTTTTGAGGTCTTTGTAACTTTGATTGTAGCTTTCGGTGATTTTAATAATCCTCTTCTACTAGGCTTATTATTTTCATTGTTCAAAAGCCTAAGATTCGAAACTTGAGCATTTGTATCGAATAAAATTTTATCACATTTTAACATATTTAAAAATTCTGAATTATTATTTAAAGGTTGTACGATTGGCCTCTCTGGTTCTCTATCTGATATACTAATTGATGCATAAGGTTTTGGTAATGGTACAATTGGCCTCTCTGGTTCTTTATCTAATACACTATTCGATGTACAAGGTTTTGGTAATGACGACCATACAACAAAACAATCTTCAGTAGGCTTTGGAGTTATACTTCTTTTTTCAACTGAAATATAGATTTTTTATTTAAAAGATAATGTAAGACTTAATGTAATAAGGATGTATTCAATTCTGAGATTATTATTCATATTTAATAACTTTTTTATTAAATAATAAGATAGATGATGTTAATAAAATAAAATTGAAGATGTTTATAAAGCATTGTGGCAATTGAGGCAACGATTTTAAAGCGTAAAAAGTTATGCAATATTGAAAAAATTTTAAACAAACTCAATAGAACCATTTACTAACCAGGTAATTCATCATCATGATCAATCACTATTATAGAATCGGTAAAAACTGATTGTTTTGGTGGTGACTTTTCATTAACTGCTTCATGGAAAGCTTCCATTTCCATAAGCGAAGAATCATTATAATCTATCACTACAATATCTTCATTACTGGCCACAGGTTTTGTCAAAAGTGGACTTTCAGTTACAGAAATAATACTTTTTTCTGCTTCAGCAAATTGAGAACACGTTTGTTGCAGAACAGAAGTACTTTGAGCTAGTTCAGTTTTAATCTTTTCAAGAGATTCATTTAGTACTGATTTTAAAGGCTTCATATCAAAATCTTCTACAATTATTATACTGTCCGAAAGTTTACTAGATTCATCGGGTTCAATGATTTTTGATAAAGGACTCTTCTTTTTATTAAGTTTTTGCCTTTTAATATTTTTTGAATCAGCTGATTTATTTATACTCCTCTTTTTACTAAAAAAAATATAAAAAATTATGTTTAAGATGTATATTAAATTATGTTACTATGATGATAATAGTTTCTATTGATTACTGTTAATAAATTCATTTATAATTACCCTTTCGATGAAACATTGGTTTCTGCAACTTTTTTGTTTTCAATTTCCTGTTCATTATTTACACTATGATTTTGTTTTTTTATTTGTGTCATTATTGATGTGTATGATTCCGAGGTTGATTCTGTCTTTAAATTCTTTTTCTCTTTTTTGCTGTCTTCATCTATTGCTTCTACTTTGACATTTTCATTTTTTCTTGTACTCACGGAAGCAGCTGATAGATTACCAGGACTAATCATAAAAATTATTCAAATATAAACAAACATATTTCCTTACACAATAAAAAAAATAATAGATTTTTCAAATCTATACCTATTATGATAAAAATGTCTCAAAGGACTTTCATACACTGGTAATTTAGTAGTATTTTTATTTGAATTCTTAGTTCTACGAAGATTTTTACGAGCTAATGGACTTTTCTTTACACATATTATACTAGTTCTTCTGCCCCTTGACGGCGTTTTTATAATTCTCCTTCTAGTCTTCATGAGGAACTTTAATTAAAACCTTTAAAAATTCATAAATTTGGACCAATGGAGATATCTTTGGGAACAATTAACAAAAAATATGCAATCAGACATGTTTGATAAGTGAAATTAAATAACAAAGTTTTACTTTCAATCAATAGTTTTATTGTAAGTCATACGAAAGCGAACTTTAAAAAAATTGCAGAAAGTAAGAGTAACTAATAGTCGCGTAGAAGAAAGTGAAACTTACCAGACGTCTTTATCGAACTCGATGCTTTCTATTAGTTTACCTCGTGAAAGGAAAGCGCAATATTCTCATACCCACGTTTTCTTGCAGGTTTAGACAGGCCAATATATAAAGTAAATAACGCATTTAGCAAAATAAGATATTAAAGTATTTATCAAAATCAAAATGGAAATACGCGAGCACAATATTCACGACACATAAAAACAGATCGAACTTTCTGATTCTCGATGCGTTAGTAAAATTACATGAAAACAGTACAGACGTTTAGTCACACGCTATTTAAGCCTTGAATAAAAATGAACTGGACGTTTTTTTATAAATACCCAAATATGATCTAACCCTTAGCCTTTATTTGGACAAATTCAGAAAAGATAGTAAAAAAAATATGAAGGAATTACGCGGGATGAACAGCTGTCACGAGGAATTACAAATGACAACAGAATAGAAACTCTTTAAACAGTGGCAGAATCCAAAATGGAGAAATATAACCTATCAATATTACTTCGAAAAAGATGGCGCTAAACATAAAGAAATCCTTAGCAGCCAACGATAACGAACTTTACATATAAACGCGCCACCTTGCGTACCAAGTTTAACATTAGGGAAGTGTGTTTTTTATACACTAGTTATATTTATGCATTTAGCTTATATTAATCATGGATTTATCACGAATAGATTTTCTATGCATGATACTTGTAAACAATAATATTTTGAACCCGTAGTAATAGAATATTATAAAATCACATGTGATATAACTTTGTTAAATATTAATTTATAGAACTGGAAGATTGTTATTTTACCATAAGTAAGTCTCAATTTATCTAACAATCATAAAATTAATTATAAATTAAACAAACCTATTATAAATAAAATTTTATGAAATTCTAATAGATATTCTGTTAATCAAGATATTCCACTTTGTAACTAATTCATTTTAAAATTTATTGTAAGTTTAGATATTTTAGAAAAAATTATATTAAATTAATTGCATTTTATATAATATTCTAAATAATAAGTGAAATAAAATTTATAAATTTAAAATAATAGAATTTGATCATTCAATTATATTTTTTTAATTAAATCTTGGAAATTTGTGTGATTGATAATTTATTGCTAATTTATTTTTATTGCAGAAATAATCCCAGATCCCAGTGAAGTAGAATTTTTTCCCAGATTCCCAGATAATGGATCCCAGTGAAGTAGAATTTTTGGGTGAAAAACAATTAGTCAGTATAGTACCAAATTTTAGTTTTGCTATTATTCATTTAATTTCTGGACCCGTTGGACCATTTCGTGCTGGTCTACCTGTAAAAGTTCCTATTTGGTTGGCTTTAAGTTTGAAACAACAACAAAAATGTAGAATTGTACATCAAGAATGGATGGACGCAGAAGAATTAAATGAATCTAAAGAACGTGAAAAACAATCAACGTTAGTTTTAAAAATATATTTTTAATATATATTTTGTTTCAAGTAATTTGACTAAAATAACATTTTATATTTTATACAGTACATTTACAAAAATGCCAAGTAATCATTTTATGGATGAAGCTCAAATGCTATTTACGGCTGCACCTGATGATATATCTAATGTTGACAATATCAGAACTGCGATAAAGGTTTGACTTAATATTCAATATATTATTAACTAAATAAATAAATAAATTATTATCTAAGTGATACAGTTAATTGAAATAATTTAATTATTGTCAGTATGAAAAATAATAATAACTATTTTCTAATTACAGGATATCTGGGACTTAAGAATGGCTAAGTTACGTAGTTCAGTAATTGGCTTTGTTAAAAATGAAGGAACTTATGCGAAACTGGATCATTTAACTGCAATGGAAATTAATAGCATTAGATCTTTATTACCTGATGCTCTAGATATAATGCTGAATATGGAACAAGCTAGTAAGCCACCAGCAACTCAACAACTTGATACTACTTTATAAAGTGAAAAATGTGAGCCGGTGAGTGGCTCAGTCGGTAGAGCGTTGGATTCGTAATCTCGAGGGTCTGAGTTCGAATTCTGCTCTCAGCAGCTGATCCATAGAAGCACCGTACGTTCCATGTGCGGAAGTTCACAAACACACGTACGAGCTCCGTCGCTGATTAGCATTATAAAATAGCACAAATATAGCGACGTTAAAGAAGAATAAAAAAAAAGTGAAAAATATACGTATTATTTAGGAAATTGTTTGAAAAGCTTTGTATATCAGCAAATCTACAAAAAAAGACTCTGATATGTTTTTTTTAAATCACACTTACCAAATTTTTTTTTGCAAGTAAATAAATATATTATTGAAGTACAAAAATACCCGCGTAATTATGATATATAATATGATAAATTTATCATAATTTTTCGATCGTACAGTTAATTTGAGTTGAAAATGAAAATGAAAAAAATTAATTAACATACATTAATTTACCAAGAAGATTATTGTTTATGGAATTCTTTTTTTTCTTCCTTCATTTTTTTATAGTTAAACTTTTTTCTTATGCCTAGTTTTGTTTAGATATTCGTATTTTATCTATCATGCATATTTATTTTTGTTTATTTATTAATATTCGATATAATTATGTCAGTGTAATAAAAGATTTTGCGTCGTTATTTTATGTAAAAAAATGATAACAATTAACATCTAAAACTTATCATTAAAGCTCCAGTTGTGCGAGCAAAAAAACTGAGCAGAAGCTTAATGTACTTGAGTTTGCCATATTGAAATCTAGACTTGCACATATTTATATCAAGAAAAATCTTTATTGTTTTTTAGCGTAGAATAATGTTTCTTTAATTTAAAAATCATTTATTCGAATTTTGCAGGTACAAAACTTGAAGAACTTTTTTGTCAAAAATTGATAATGAACGTATATTTTTTTTATTTTTACTAATCCCAGATGTAATCATGTCATTAAAAACAAGATTTTAAATCGTTATTTTATGAAAAAAAAATTATAATTTATATATGAAACTAATCAGCTGATCTACACCTGTGCAAGCAGAAAAACTGAATTTTTTCATTGAATGACGTAGGAACTTTATTTATTTGAGCCTCTGCCATTTTCAAATCTGGACCTACACATATTTCTACCAAGAATGATTTGATTATCATTATTTTCTTAAGTCAAAGAACTTGAAAAACTCATTTTTAGATAATTTTCATGTTCTTATTAGGACTATAATTTTTGATAAAAAATTATTTTAGTTGGCCAAAATTATAAAAACTAATATATATTAAACAATATTTAAAACAATACTTAAATATATATTATAAGTTTTGGAGAAACCACTCTTAACAATTCGAATATTGTTATAAGTCACCAAAACAATTTGGAGACACATGATAATATACACATTTCTATGGATTTACTCTTATACGATTTTCAATGCAATCAAACAATTGTTTATTTAGAAAATATCATTTACATATCACAATTTTTTATTATATATATCACAATTTTTAAATTACATAATTTTAGGCTAATTTTAAACAATTCATTAAAATGTGTTTCAAGATTCTCAATAAAATATTTTTTATCAGTCTTTTTGTTATATTGTAACATACATTTAAATATTTTACAGTCTAATCAGTATTGTAAAACTTTAAAAAACTAATTCAAAATATTTTTCATCAGGCTTTTTTTTATATTCTATCATATATTTAAATATTTTGTAGTCTAATCAATATCACAAAAACTTAAAAAAAAACTTGCCTGTCATTTAAATATTTTATAGTCTAATCAATAATATAAAAACTTATAAAAAACTACTCAGTCGTTTAAAAAAAGATACTAAATGATTATAAATTTTAAAAAATTTCCCAAATGGATAAAATTTTTGTGAGTTGATAATTGTCAAAAAAATGTAAATATTGAATAACTGTGATAAAGTAACGCTATTGAAATATTCATAACAGTCGATAATAGTTAATAACTGTCGTAAAAAGTTGCTAATAGTTAAAAATGGTTATAAACAGTCAATGATAATTATTAACTGTAAGTAATAATCACAATGTTTTACAAAAATTTTAACAAATATAATCAATTCTTTCATATATATGTGAAAATTTTTGGAAATTTTAATGACTGTTAATAGCTGAAAATATAAACAATGTGAAAAAGATTAAATATCTGTAAAAAAATCTGTTATATAACTGTAAATAATTGTAAAGAACTAGAGATAATTATAAATAATAATAATAAATAGTTACAAGTTTAAAAATTTTTGAAAATTTGAATAAATGTGAATAATTATTATTAATTATTACTTACAGTAGTTGTTATTATTTATAATAAATATTAGCTATTATCGACTGTTTATTAACCGTTATTCAGTGTTTCTCACAAAAATAATTACCATGTGGGATTACATCGCGAAACGCTCTTCTATTCCAGAGAACCACTCGGCGCAATTTCCAATTTTATCAATTTGCCTTTTATGTAATTCTTTTAACGGTCCAGCTTGACCGCCCATTTCGTTTGGCAGCATTTCTCTTGGGATGTCCAAATCATTTATATCCCTATAAAAAGCCTGAAAAAATTTTTTTTTATTTAATATATTACAATTAAGTATTTTTGTTTTTATATTTACCTTTTCAAATGCTTGAACGATGTGCTTTAGTATGCCATTTTTAAGTGCTTCATTTGGATTCCCAGAGTTTACATAATATATGCCTTTCCACTGCATCGGGGCTATACAGTTGCTATAGTTGAAAAAATTACTCAAGTCTTCTTGGTCAAATTTGGCAAGATGGTCCAAAGTTACGTCAGCGAGATCATATATATACATTATTTCACCTTCTGCACCGTGCTCATAAATTTTTCTATGAAGGACCATATAAAAATACAATAAAGCCTCCTTAAAATTATAAAGTTTTGGGTTGCTTTTCACGAGTTTCGCTAAGATGACGTAGCAGCCTTCTGGTGTTTTTTCGTCAAGAGCGATGACACTTCTGTAAAATTAAAAAAATAGAAATTGATTAATTATATGATAAAATTCTTTCAATTACTTGTATTTGTTCAAATAAAAATCGGAAGAATTTTCAAAAAATCTAAAATTTATTACTATGATTTTCTTTCTTGATATTTATATGTATTATAATAGATAAAATTAGTATTTGGGTAATTTAATTTTCTTTCAATATTGACTTAAGAATAATTTTGTTTTGATTTTGAATAAACGGTTAACAAAGCAGTTTAAAACAATATTTATATACTTTAAAATAAATGTATAATATTTAAGAAAAAACAGCCAAAACGTAAAAATTTACCGGTCCCGCTCTCCCTTACAACATACTGTGTTTTTATGCACGTAAATATTAAAACAAATAATGAAAAAAACAAGGGATATAGAAACATCTTCCATTCTTACACACAATCCAAAATTGAATTTAGCGTTGTAATATCTCTGAAATTGAATAAAGCAGGCATTTCTTTACGAATACTGAAATATTGTTCTATTCTGTCTTTACTTTCACTTAAATCGAAGCTAGTAGGATTACAAAATAGAATTAATTCATTTTTCGATAAATTTGGCAATTGCGAATGATGGTCGATCCAATCTTTTAATTGCTCAATGATTTCTTCATCAAAATCCAACACTCTTCGTATCTCTACGTCATAACAGACCGAATTTATCAGAAATCGAGACATTTTAATCGTTTATATCACGCGATCTTTGTAATACTAACCGTTTTAGCGACTGTATAATTTTCCCACATGTAGAAACAGTTAACAATTATTAGAACTTCCTTCCCTCACTTTCTTTCTCACTCTCTTTCGATTAAATTTTCTTTAAAATGGAAATCAGCTGTTATATTTAATTAAAGCTTACACTCATGCTCGCGCATATCCACGTACGTGCATACACAAATATATATATATATATTTATATATATTATTAAGATTGAGACTAAATTATAATATGATAAAGTAGAATAGAATAGAAATAAAAGATAAAAAAAATTAAGCAGTTTTCATATACTTTGAGAAGGAGGAGAGCAATATCTTAAACCACAACAAAGATCATAAACATCAAGAGAGGGGATCAGAGAACTTTAAATAAGGAAAGAGAACAGCTGGAAATTTTGAGTCTAAATGTTATCCGAATTAACATACGAAGCAGTTATTAGCTCTTCAAGTGTTTTGGAGCGGAGCTTGTCTAGAAAATTTTTAGAGAAAAGTATTTAAATTAAAAGATTCTTTAAACATGTATGATATTCATGATAAATCGTTAGTGCATTCAAGAAAATCTAAATGGTATTATCCATTACCAGGTATTGTAATTATATTTATTTCTTTTCAAAATTTTATGTATGTTCTCGTTGTATATTTAAGTTTTAAGTTATTAAATATTCCAATTCTAATATTAAACATCAATAGAAGAACGTATTGTTGAGGTCGTTAGTGGCTCATTCGGTAGAGCGATCGATTCATAATTTCGAGGTTCCGAGTTAAGAATTTATTTAATAAAAAATACAACAGTGAATAAAAAAATATTTAAATGCTGATAAGAAGGTTATAAATAATTATAATTAACTTTAATTATTATATTATGATTCTAAATATAAATATGTGAACAGAAAATTGCACATGTGCATTTAGTAAGCATACACAAACACACTTGCTCTCAAGTACACTTTTAAATATTGAGATATTAAATTGATAATAATTTAGAACATACTTTTTTAACGTTACTTTAATAAATTATTTAGTCACCGTTGAAAAGTTTCCTTTGCGAGACAACAATTTAAACATATAATAATCCATTCATATGAATTATTTTAGATGAATCATTGATTAACCCTGAAAAAAAGATGCGCTCTTGTACAGATTATCAACAAGAAAATTTTGACGAATTGAAAAAAACGATTCATTACTACTATCATATACCAAGATTACTGGATAACGAATTCGAGGTTTTTTTATACAGTCGTCATGATTGCGCTCTTAAGGCAATGAGAGTTATTAAAAACTATTTTCTCGTGCGAGCTAAAGTACCACATTTATTTCTTAATCGAGATCCATTCAATGCATCTGAATTAGCTTTCAACACTGTGTGAGTACAATTGTTTAATATTTATTTTTATTTTCATGTGATTTATTTTTTTTTAATTTATTTAATTTATGATTTTCTAATAATTTTTTTTAGGAGCATTGTTACTCTGGAGGGAAAGAAGCCTCTAAGTGATATAATAATTTTAGTAAAGCTCATTGAAGAAAATCCAACTATTATTAACTCCAGTGCTGTAGTTAAATATTTCTTTATGATCTTAGATATTTGTATATATGAAAAACCCTTTCAAACTAGATACAAATTTATTTTTGATATGGCTAATATTACTAACGAACATTGTAAACTAATCAACAAAGCAGACTTGTACACTCTAATTAAATATTGTCACATAGGTGTACCCATTAAATTTAAAGATATTTATTTTGTGAATTCAGATGGTCATTTACAGAATCGTTCGGTGATCAAATTGATCCGGGATGTACTCGGAGTATGCGGCCGTACTGAAACTGTAAGTTAATATTATTTTAGAAAATCCTTCTTTTTCACAAATAGATCATAAATATTATAGAAGGAGACTGCATTTTAGACAGAAATGCTTTGTACTTGCAAATAAGTTTGCAAAAGATGCTTATAACTTTTTTAGCGAATATATTTTCCTAAACAAAAACCTGAAATCTTTGCCACAATTTCTTCTATATCTCCTAAATTATTGTTCGAAATAAAAAATTGTGGAATAGCTTTTCATTGTATAATTAATATTTTCATATAAAAAAATAGATGATTAATTTGCGAATTTGATTTCTTTACAGCGGATCATCCCACACTTCTGTCGGTTATTTAATGACTGTTTTCCTATAGAATATATGCCAAATGAATTGGGTGGACATGCTGGTGCATTAATGGAATTACACAAGAGACAAATTAGTAAAGTTCAAAGTTATGCGGATTGGTTTGCTAAATTAGATAGTCGATTCACAATACCAGAAGATTTAAAATTTTTCTATGAAATTAATAGTTGATATTTGTATAAAAAATTATTAAAATTTTATTTTACGATAAAATTGTAATCATTTTATAATATTGTTATTTAATTCTTAAGTAATAAATATTTTTTTAAGTTTTCAATTTTCGTATTAATTTAATAAAATTTTATAAACTATATAATTTTGGGTAGTTAATAAATTGCATTATTGTTATTGAAGTTCAAATGAAAATAGGAAACTATAATAAATAAAAACTTAATTAAAAATGTTTGTAAAAAAAATTTTTTTCCTAAAATTAAATATATATTTGATGATTAAATATAATTCCATAAAATTCTATAATTTGATCAAATTTATTTAAAAAACAAACAAGAAAATTTTTTAAGTTTTGGGTTCAAGATTTTCTTCATTAATAGACCATAAAAATTGATTTTATTTTCAACTCGTGTGTTAAGAAAATTTTTTTAACAAAATCAAAATTTATGAATAACTTTCAAAATTATTTTCCTATTTTTCATGAATCGAAATAATACTGTATATAAAATGCATCCTGCATTCATCTAAAATTTAAAAATTCCTACTCTTTTTTTAATTTTGTGACATTCTTATCTGCATTTTCAAGAAAAAAGTCTCACATGTTGGAGTTCTAAGATTATAATAAGGGTAGTGTTTGTAAAGAAAATTGAAGTTTATCATATAGTAAAATTCATCATTATTATTATCTAGATTATGCTCAAATCATCTAAAACTCGTATTTCAGTGTCAAAATTTTTCTTAAACAAAGTAATGGCTTCATTAAAAAAGAATTGATTCATAATCAACCAAAAACATATTAATGAATAAGAAAATAATTAAATGATAAGGTTATTAATAATAATATTCAACTTATTCTTTCCGATTCTTATTAAACAAGAATCAACCGTTTACATGTGGACAGACACATGCATGCATACAGCACACCTGCAGTCGCGGACACTTTTTGAAATTTTGAGATATCCAATGAATAATATTTTAAAACATAATTTTCTAATGTTTTTTTACCAATTATTTTTCCTCTCTTGTAAATTTTCTTATGATAATCTATTAGTCATATTTCAATAATTAAAATAATGATTGCTAGATACATAAACAATACGTCAGATTATATCATTTCAACATTATTTTATTATTTTATTCCCGCGCTCGGCTAAATGATGCAAGCACCACTGTACTCGTTACATGTGCTTACCAAATACCATGAATAATTTAAATCATTTCAGAATTATTTTAAATGAGACATCAACTGACCCTAACGTGGAGATCCCGTATAATACAAAAATTAAACAAGAATATCAAAACATATTAAAAAAATCATTCATTACTATTATCAGATATTAAGATTATAAGATAACGAATTCGTGTTATTTTTCCACAATCGTCTCGGTAGCGTTTCTAAAGCAATGAAAGTTATTAAAATAGTAGGGGAGAGTGGGGCTAAATTCCAGACGTTTTTTTAAGAGAAGATTTCTTCTCCGGTAGTGAAATAATTGACTCTACCAAAGCATTAACACTAAGTTTAGACTTCAAACTGAATAAAAAAATTGCTCTAGACTTCTCATTATTCATTTAACATAACAATAGTTTGGATCGAAAAAAAAATTGTTTTTTGGAAAGTAGCCCCATGTATGGGACAACTTTCCATTTTGCGTTGGAGCTATTTTCCGATTGTACTATTAAACTTGGAAAATACAATTAAATTTTTGATTTAATGAATTTTTTCTAATTTTTGACTATTTTATTAATCATTAATACATTAATAATCACAAAAATATAATAATATCATAATAATATTCGTATGAATATAAAATAAATTATTATTCATATAAAATGAATAAAAAAGCGATTTTCCAAAAAATCTCTATTAATTAACATTGTATTGGAAAGTTGCCCCAAATGATTAAAAATCTTTGAACTGTCAGTATTAAGCTTAAACTTAACGTATCGAGTCATACTAGGTGTCAAAATTTTTCTTTTTTAATGTACTATAAACTTATTATTACGTGACAAATCGTTTCATTCACACAGAATTATGAGATGTATTTTTAGACATTACAAAAGTTTTGGAAGGCACTGCGAAAAAAAAGAAGTGGCTGTTACGAATTCAAATTATCAAGTAATCTACTAGAAGTTGTATAAAAAAGTTCGTTTTTATATATATTTTTAATCTATTTTACTGACCCCGGATAAAAATTTTCATGTGTGAGATTATTAAGCATTCTTAAAGTTACCCCATCTGGAAATTCGCCCCACTCTCCCCTATATTTTTGATCCATCAAGAAAAAGTAAAAAATATCTTATACCATACGTAAAATGACAAACATACGATTTAAGGCATTCTTATTTACTTTTGTGGTGAAAAAATTATTCTTTTTGTTTAGCGAGCGTGCAATCGAAATCCATTTAAAGAATCTGAATTAATGACCGCTTTTAACACGGTGTAAGTAGAACTATTTAATACTTATTTTTATTGTCATTGGCTTTGTATGAAAGAAAAAAATAATTCATTCAATAATTTTCTAATATTTTTTTAAAGCATTGTTAATCTAAACAGAAAGACGCTTCTAAGGCCGCAAATTCATGCTTTTGCAGTCATTGGTGAATCATACTATAAGTAACAACAAAAATTAACATTCATAGGTACGTGTTCAAGTACATAATTAACACAAATATTAGCCAGAAATTTCATAAAAAAATTAAAAATCTTCTGGTATGGTAAATCGTCCATCAATTTTAGCAAACCTGTCCACGTAACTTAAAACTTTATTCATTTATCTTTTTGTAATTCCATTATTTGACCAGCTTGACCATCCAATTCAATTGGTATAATTTTTATTAGAAAACACTCTTCAAATAACCAAGAGAAACGTCGGACAAATAACTGTAAAGTAATTCAATTTGAAAATTAATTATATATTTTTAAATTAGAAAAGTAATTATACAATAAAAATTATTTTTTATTATTATGTAGGAGATATTAGAAGAAATTTTTACAAAGGCGTTAAATTTTTATTCAAAATAAATAAAAACTGACCAACATATATTTCTCTTTTTTTTTAATTAATAAAAAGATGTGATGTTTGCTAATGAAAATTCTAAAATTTGTAACTTATGAGCGTGTATTTAGAGCTGTTATAATATTTATGATCTGTTTGTAGAAAAGTTAAATATTATTAAATAATATTAACTTATAGTATGGGTGCAATAACTTTTTGGAAGTATATCCTTAATAAATCTTCCCACTAAAAAATTCTGTTTAGCATCTGAATCTGTTAATCGTGCACCTATCTTACAATATTTAAAAAGAGTGTACAAGTCTTCTCTGTTAATAAGTCGGCAATGTTCGACAGTAATATTGGCCATATAAAAAATAAAAACGAATCTAGTATGAAAGGGCTTTTTATATCAATATCTAAGATCATGAGAAATAAATAATTACAGTATTGAAGTTAGCAATAGTTTGATTGGTTTTAATGAACTTTACTAAAATTATTGTATCATCTAGAGGCTTATTCTTTCCGTCTAGAGTAACAATGCTTCTTAAAAAATTATTAATTATAAATACTTATAAGTATTTTTTTTATGTGAATCAAATAGAAATAATAATAAGTATTAACTTACACAGAGTTTAAAGCAGTTATCAATTCCAGTTCTCTGAATGGATCTCGATTGACAAACAAATGTGGCATTTTAGCTCGCATAAGAAAATAGTTTTTAATAACTTTCATTGTCTTAGGAGCGCAACCATAACGACTGTAGAAAAATATGTCAAATTCATTATCCAGTAATCTTGGTATATAATAGTAGTAATGAATTGTACTTTTTAATTCTTTAAGATATTGTTGTTCAAGTTCCGATAAAAACTTCTCTTCAGAATTAGTTAATATCTCATCTAAAATAATGAAGTAATTAATTAAGTATTTCATTGCTATAGATTACATGGATTGCATAATAATGCGAAAAGTAATATTAAAACGACATTATCTGACGTATTGTTTATGTATTTTGATTTTTCAATCAGTATTGATTTCTATATTAAAATATGAGTTAAAGATCTTTATAAGTCAAATAATTTATTAAAATAATATAGGAAAATAAATTCCGAAATATTTTATAAAATAATATTAATTTACAGTATCAGTACGGTGACTTATTTTTTTTATATCCCGTATAAATTTTTACAATAAACAATTCATCGATTGGTTTCAATGAGCTTTACTAAAATTATTACTCTAAACAATGCTTCTGAAAAATTATCAGACAATCATCAATTAAATGATTTTATGGTACTTAATTGTTTTTAAATTTCGTAATTTTACGCTAGTTTTAATATATTATACATTAAAACAGGTTTTATCACCTTTTTATAGAAAAATATTTAAAGTCTATGAATTCATTTTAACAGTGAAAATATAAGTTTTTAAGGAATATGTGCTCCAGTTGATAAACGTGCTAAAAGCGTAGGCAAAATTTGAGCGTATGTTAATTAAATGGAGATGTTCATTCTTTAGTAAACAAGTTCGCTTATTTTTGATATTAGTAATTTTTTTTATTTATTTAATTAAGAAATAATTTATATATCAATAGACATTCTTTTTTTTAATAAGTTCTTGAAATCTTACATTAATAAAATAAATTAATATAAATAAACTTGAATAATAATTCAGATCTATTTTTGAATCATTATTCATACTATTTTTTTACATTTTAGACATTAACATTTTTTATTAAGTAACCGTCGTATACCGATGGAGTACTTGCACCAAGTTTTTCTTTAAATCAATTTACCAATTGTTTTTTACACGTTTAACAATAGTAAAAAATCGAGTAAACATTATTATAATTTTTGTAAAAACACTAATACATTATCAAAAAGCTATTTCAAGTGTGGCAATTTTATAATGAAGTAATAGTAAGTTTTTCCGTTAGTCAATTCACTAATTACTTATGATTAATAATAGTAAAAAAAAATATAGGAAAGTTTTGATTTATTTATCAAATTGAAACGTGTTACTGATATGAACTAATAATAAAAAAATAAAATAAGGAGGTCGTCAGTGGCTCACTCGGTAGAGCGTTGGATTTGTATTCTCGAGGACTCGAGTTCGAATCCCGCTCTCGGCGGCCGAACGATACAAGCACCGCTATACGTTATATGTGCTTTGTTCACAAACACACTGATCATTTCCGTCGCTAATTAGCATCGCAATGATAGCACAAATACAGCGACGTTAAAAAAAATAAAAATAGGAATAAACTTGGATTTTGGTCGATCCAATCTTTTTTTTGCTCAATGATTTCTTCATCAAAATCCAACACTCTTCGTTTTTCCACATCATAACTGACCGATTTCATCAGAAATCGAGACATTTTAATCGTTTATATCACGTGATCTTTGTAATACTAACCGTTTTAGCGACTGTATAATTTTCCCACATATAGAAACAGTTAACGATTATTAGAACTTTTTTCTCTCACTCTCTTTTTCTCTCTCTTGCGATTAAATTTTCTTTAAAATGAAAATCAGCTGTTATATTTAATAAAAGCTTATACTCATTCTCGCGCATAGCCACGCACGTGCATACACAAATATATTTATATATATTATTTAGATTGAAAGTAAATTATAATATGATAAAGTAGAATAGAATAGAAATAAGAGATAAAAAAATTAAGTAGTTTCCATATACTTTGAGAAGGAGGAGAGCAATATCTTAAACCACAACAAAGATCATAAACATCAAGTGAGGGGTATTTAAAATAAGGAAAAAGAGAACAGCTGGAAATTTTGAGTCTAAATGTTATCTGAATTGACATACGAAGCAGTTATTGGATCTCCAATGGAGTTATTTGATCTCTAAGGGTTTTGAAGCGGAGCTTGTCTAGAAAATTTTTGGAGAAAAGTATTTAAATTAAAATTTTTTAACCATGTATGATATTCATAATAAATCGTTAGTGCATTCAAGAAAATCTAAATGGTATTATCCATTACCAGGTATTGTAATTATATTTCTTTCTTTTCAAAATTTTATATATGTTCTCGTTGTATATTTAAGTTTTAAATTATTAAATATTCCAATTCTAATATTAAACATCAATAGAAGAATCTATTGTTAAGGTCGTTAGTGACTCATTCGGTAGAGCGATCGATTTATAATCTCGAGTATGCATGTGAACAAAATATTGTACATGTGCATTTTGTTTGCATACACAAACTAACTCGCACTCACGGACACTTTTTTAAATATTGAGATATTAAATTGATAATATTTTAGAATATACTTTTTTAACGTTACTTTAACAAATTATTTAGTCACCGTTCAAAAGTTATCTTTGCGAGACAACAATTTAAACATATAATATTGTATTAGTCACATCTTAATGACCATAATAATGTTGACTGCAAAATACATAAATAATAAGTAAAATTATGTAATGTTAACATTATTTTTATAATTTATATGAAATTGATATTCTCTATAGCAATGAAATACTATATAAATTAATAAATTATTTTAGATGAATCATTGATTGACCCTGAACAAAAGATGCGCTCTTGTACAGATTATCAACAGCAAAATTTTGACGAATTAAAAAAAACGATTCATTACTATTATCATATACCAAGATTACTGGATAACGAATTCGAGGTTTTTTTATACAGTCGTCATGATTGCGCTCCTAAGGCAATGAGAGTTATTAAAAACTATTTTCTCGTGCGAGCTAAAGTACCACATTTATTTCTTAATCGAGATCCATTCAATGCATCTGAATTAGCTTTCAACACTGTGTGAGTACAATTGTTTAATATTTATTTTTATTTTCATGTGATTTATTTTTTTTTAATTTATTTAATTTATGATATTCTAATAATTTTTTTTAGGAGCATTGTTACTCTGGAGGGAAAGAAGCCTCCAGGTGATATAATAATTTTAGTAAAGCTCATTAAAGAAAATTCAACTATCGTTAACTTCAGTGCTGTAGTTAAATATTTCTTTATGATCTTAGATATTTGTATATATGAAAAACCCTTTCAAACTAGATACAAATTTATTTTTGATATGGCCAATATTACTAACGAACATTGTAAACTAATCAACAAAGCAGACTTGTACACTCTAGTTAAATATTGTCACATAGGTGTACCCATTAAATTTAAAGATATTTATTTTGTGAATTCAGATGGTCATTTACAGAATCGTTCGGTGATCAAATTGATCCGGGATGTACTCGGAGTATGCGGCCGTACTGAAACTGTAAGTTAATATTATTATAGAAAATTTATCTTTTTCACAAATAGATCATAAATATTATAGAAGGAGACTGCATTTTAGACAGAAATGCTTTGTACTTGCAAATAAGTTTGCAAAAGATGCTTATAACTTTTTTAGCGAATATATTTTCCTAAACAAAAACCTGAAATCTTTGCCACAATTTCTTCTATATCTCCTAAATTATTGTTCGAAATAAAAAATTGTGGAATAGCTTTTCATTATATAATTAATATTTGATATAAAAAATAGATGATTAATTTTCAAATTTGATTTCTTTACAGTTGATGGTCTCACACTTCTGTCGGTTATTTAATGACTGGTTTCCTATAGAATATATGCCAAATGAATTGGGTGGACAAGCTGGTCCATTAATGGAATTACACAAGAGACAAATTAGCAAAGTTCAAAGTTATGCGGACTGGTTTGCTAAATTAGATAGTCGATTCACAATACCAGAAGATTTAAAATTTTTCTATGAAATTAATAATTGATATTTGTATAAAAAATTATTAAAATTTTATTTTACGATAAAATTGTAATTATTTTATAATATTGTTATTTAATTCTTAAGTAATAAATATTTTTTTAAGTTTTCAATTTTCGTATTAATTTAATAAAATTTTATAAATTATGTAATTTTGGGTAATTAATAAATTGCATTATTGTTATTGAAGTTCAAATGAAAATAGGAAACTATAATAAATAAAAATTTAATTAAAAAGGTTTGTAGAAAAAATTTTTTCCTAAAATTAAAGATATGTCTGATGATTAAATATAATTCCATGAAATTCTATAATTTGATCAAATTTATTTAAAAGACATACGAGAAGATTTTTTAAATTTTAGGTTTACGATTTTCTTCATTAATAGATCATAAAAATTAATTTTATTTTTAACCCGTGTATAAAGAAAAAATTTTTAAAGTAATCAAAATTTATGAATAACTTTCAAAATTTTCGTATTTTTCAGTAATCGAAATAAGACTGTATATAAAATACATCCAACATTCATCTAAAATTTTAAAATTCCTACTCTTTATTCAGTTTTGTGACATTCTCATCTGCATTTTCAAGAAAAAAGTCTCACATGTTGGAGTTCTAAAATTAGGGCAGCGTTTGTAGAGAAAATTCAAGTTTATTGTATAGTAAAATTCATCATTATTATCATCTAGATTATTCTCAAATTATCTAAAACTCATATTTCAGTGTCAAAATATGCTTCAAACAACGTAATGGTTAATCAACCAAAAAGATACTAATTAATAAGAAAGTAATTAAATGATAAGAAGGTTATTAATAATAATATTCAATTTATTTTTTCCGATTCTTGTTAAACAAGATTTAACCGTTTAAATGTCCACATGGACAGACACATGCATGCATACAAAACATCTGCACTCGCGAACTTTTTTTTTCAAATTTTGAGATATCCAATCAATTCTTATGATAATCTATTAGTCATATTTTAATAATTAAAATAATGATGATTGCTAGATACATAAACAATACGTCAGATTATATAATTTCAACATTATTTTATTAATTAATGTGGAATTAATATTATTCATAGTAGTCGTTCTGTGGCTTATTCGGTAGAGCGTTGGATTCGTAATCTCGAGGGTCCGAGTTCGATTTCCGCTCTCATCAGCCGATTGATGCAAACACCACTCCACGTTACATGTGCTGAACTTCACGAACACACTTACGGTCTTCGTCGCTGATTAGCATTGCAGAATAATATGAATAATTTAAATCATTTATGAATTATTTTAAATGAGACACGAGCTGACTCTAACGAGGAGATGCCGTATAATACAAAAATTAAACAATAATATCGATAATATATTGAAAAAATAATTCATTACTATTATCAGATATTAAGATTATAAGATAGCGAATTCGTGTTATTTTGCTGCAATCGTCCCGGTAGCGTTTCTAAAGCAATGAAAGTTATTATAATAGTATATTTTTCATCTATCAAGAAAAAGTAAAAAATATCTTAAATTATATATAAAATGACAAAGATACGATTTAAGGCATTCTTATTTATTCTTGTGGTAAAAAAAATATCCTTCTGCTTAGTGAGTGTGCAATCGAAATCCATTTAAGGTAGTACTATCGTTAAGGGATTGACGGTTCAGAAAAATCTGAAATTAGGTGTATAAGTAGATTTAAGTTAAAATAAGATGTAGTTAAATTTTGGTAAACTTTTGGAGCATGAGAGAAAAATGACAAACATTTTAATTTTCACATTTTTAACACGCGCTCTTATGGTAACCACACAGAAATTCTTTTTCAACTTTTGATTATAAGCTACTGATGGTTCAAAATTTCATCAAATTTAACACGTAATTAATTAAAGAACTAAAGAATAAATTTTTCAGTATCGAGTTTGAAACGATATAAACATCTTAGACTCAATGCACGCTCGTGTATAGCTATATATACACTATATATAGATATAAAGCGCGTGTTAAAAGATGAAAATTAAAATGCTTATAATTTTTTTCTCATGCTCTGAAAGTTAACCAAAATTTAACTGTGCTTTATTTTAATTAAAATCTACTTATGTGCCCAATCTCAGATTTTTCTGAACCGTCAATCCCTTAACGATAGTACTACCTTAAAGAATCTGAATTAGTGACCGCTTTTAACACGATGTAAGTAGAACTATTTAATACTTATTTTTATTTTCATTAGCTTTATATAAAAGAAAAAAATAATTTACTCGTTAATTTTCTAATATTTTTTTATACATTGTTAATCTAAACAGAAAGACGCTTCTAAGGCCGCAAATTCATGCTTTTGCAGTCATCAATGAATCATATTTTAAGAAACAACAAAAATGTTCGTTCATAGTGCGTACCCAAGTACTCGTGAAATCACCCTATATACCTTTTTATTCAAATTTTAATTCTTCATAAATCCTTATTTTTATTTTAACTTTCCTAACAATATTAGAATTATTTTAATTATTTAAAGTTATAATCTATCAGAGTTAATGAACTTAATACAGGAATTGTAAAATTAACAACGTATTTATTATTTTTTAATTAAATAAAAATATTACAAAAAATAATTATAATTCCATCGTAAATAATATAATAAAATTTTAAACATTATTAACACAAATATTAGCCAGAAATGTCATAAAAAAATTTAAAATCTTCTGGTATGGTAAATCATCCACCAATTTCAGCAAACCAGTCTACGTAACTTAAAACTTTATTGAATTGTCTCTTGTGTGATTCCATTATTGAACCAACTTATCCACCCAATTCATTTAGTATCATTTTTATTAGAAAACACTCTTTAAATAACCAAGAGAAACGTCGGATGATTAAATTTGAAATTTAATTATATATTTTTATACAATAAAAATCTATTCTACGATTTTTTATATTTTATTATTATGTAGGAGATATAGAAGAAATTTTAACAAAAGCGTTAAATTTTTATTCAGAATAAGTAAAAACCGACCAACATATATTTCTCTTTTTTTTTAATCCTCTTTTAAAAAAACGATGGCCGGATGTTGTGAAACATTTTATACTAAGAACGTAATTGGTGCATTGAATAGAATCATATGATTGACGAAAAACAAGATTTGATTTATTATAATATGCTTAAATAAAATCATCGATTTAGAATTTAATAATAAAAATCATTGATAAAATAATTAAATTATAATTATTGAGTTATAGTTTGATTTTTTAAATAAAATTATTAATATAAACATCGCTAACTTCCGATTAGAAAAATTCCTTTTGTGTGAAGGTGTCGAGAGTGCGAAGTATCGCTCGATATTCATTTGTTATTGTATATTTAAAATTAGAACATGGTAACAATTCTATAGAAATGACATATATGTCATTTACTTCTAAATTCTATTTTTAAAAATTGTACTATAAAATAGTATATTAAGCAATAAATTTAGAAAACACAGATGTTATGAACTTTTTAGCTTATAACAATATCATAAAATATTTATCCATGAGCCTGGCAAATAATTTTGTAAATTTAAAATAAGATTTAAAATAATTTGGAATATTTTAAAATGAATAATAAAAAAAATCGATAAGTAATACAATGTCGATAATATAATTTAGTATATAAAATATTTCTAGATTAACAGCTTAAAAATTTTTTTTCAAAAATATAGTATAATACTTGCCTAAAAAGTACTATTTTTAAAAGTTTGCTTATTTAATTTCCAAATTCAAATTGAATCACGCTTAGAATAAACAGTTCTTCTGCAAAATAAAATTAAAAATCTTTTGTTTGTAAGAATAATATAATTACTATAATTAAGAAAATATAAATTAGAATTTTTATTTTTATTTGTATTTTAAAAATAGGAACGACATACATATCGTTAAGAATGGATTTGAACTATTTTATTTTTTATATATTTTATGGATTTCATATTGTTAAAAATATTAATTTTCAAATAACTTCATTCATTAGTTATTGAATATTTAGGATTCCAATATTATATATTAAAATTTTTCTGGTACCTGAAATTAAAAATTCATAAATGCTAATGAATAAATTTATTTAAAAATTTATACCATCTAATGCATTTCTTTTCCTGAAATTTTGCACTAAAAAGTGGAGATAGTCAATATTTATGAGTGTAGGCGTAGTGTCCATTTTATGTCTCCTTAAAATGTGAAATTTTAAGTGATGATAAAATTGGAAAAGTCGTTTTTATAAACCACATTACATTGTATTGAAAACAGATGTTTTTAATCATGGATAATTTTACATGACTATGTCCAGAGATCGATCTTGGAATTCTCTTAAGATATATCTTGAAAATCAAATACGTTCAATTGATATTAAAAATTATGTGTATAAAAAGCTATATATTTGTAAAATAACTTTTGACTTTGTAATAGTTTACGTTATTTAAATTTTAAAAGATTTAAGAAATGTCTAAAAAATAATTTAAAAGTTTACTATTTTTTCAATTTTTTAAAATAATAATAAGAAAATGAACATAGTGATAATATATCTTTCAAATGGGATTTATTTTTCTTGAAGTTTTCTATGTCTATAAATTCATTGATGCCGCGTAAACTGCTCTGATACATTAGTATATAACATCAATTTCTTTACTGATGCAGATATCAGTAGATATGAAATTATTATTATTTAATAATGAACAGAAAATAATAGTATATTAACAGTCAATCATTAAAAATTTATATACATTTAGATTAGATATAGGGCGCGCTTGCGCGCATGGATTTTTTAGTTAATAAAAAAATGTGATGTTTGCTAACGAAATTTATAAAGTTTGTAACCTATTAGCGTGTATTTAGAGCTTTAATAATAATATTAACTTACAGTATGGGTGCCATAACTTTTTCGGAGTATATCTTTAATAAATTTTTCCACTAAAAAATTGGTAATAGTTTGGTAATTATTAATAGTAATTTTTATGAGAAGGAGCATGAGTGATTCTGATAGAAATTCCATTAATCAAAATATTCCACTTTGTAACTAAGTAATTTACTTTAAAATTTATTACAAATTTAGATATTTTAGAAAAAATTATATTAAATTAATTACATTTTATATAATATTCTAAATAATAAGCGAAATAAAATTTATGAATTTAAAATAATAGAATTTGATAATTCAATTATATTTTTTTAATTAAATGTTGAAAATTCGTGTGATATTACTAATTTATTTTTATTGCAGAAATAATGGATCCCAGTGAAGTAGAATTTTTGGGTGAAAAACAATTAGTCAGTATAGTGCCAAATTTTAGTTTTGCTATTATTCATTTAATTTCTGGACCCGTTGGACCATTTTGTGCTGGTCTACCTGTAAAAGTTCCTATTTGGTTGGCTTTAAGTTTGAAACAACAACAAAAATGTAGAATTGTACATCAAGAATGGATGGACGCAGAAGAATTAAATGAATCTAAAGAACGTGAAAAACAATCAACGTTAGTTTAAAAAATATATTTTTAATATATATTTTGTTTCAAGTAATTTGACTAAAATAACATTTTATATTTTATACAGTACATTTACAAAAATGCCAAGTAATCATTTTATGGATGAAGCTCAAATGCTATTTACAGCTGCACCTGATGATATATCTAATGTTGACAATATTAGAACTGCGATAAAGGTTTGACTTAATATTCAATATATTATTAACTAAATAAATAAATAAATTATTATCTAAGTGATACAGTTAATTGAAATAATTTAATTATTGTCAGTATGAAAAATAATAATAACTATTTTCTAATTACAGGATATCTGGGACTTAAGAATGACTAAGTTACGTAGTTCAGTAATTGGCTTTGTTAAAAATGAAGGAACTTATGCGAAATTGGATCATTTAACTGCAATGGAGATTAATATCATAAGATCTTTATTACCTGATGCTCTAGATATAATGCTGAATATGGAACAAGCTAGTAAGCCACCAGCCACTCAACAACTTGATACAACTTTATAAAGTAAAAAATGTGAGCCGGTGAGTGGCTCAGTCGGTAGAGCGTTGGATTCGTAATCTCGAGGGTCTGAGTTCGAATTCTGCTCTCAGCAGCCGATCGATAGAAGCCCCACTGTACGTTACATGTGCGGAAGTTCACAAACACACGTACGAGCTCCGTCGCTGATTAGCATTATAAAATAGCACAAATATAGCATAAAAAAGAATAAAAAAAATAAAATGTGTTTTACTATTTAAAATTCTTAATAAAAATATTTTTTACCAGTCTTTTTGTTATATTGTAACATACCTTTAAATATTTTATAGTCTAATCGATATTAAAAATACGTTTGAAAAACTAATTCAAAATATTTTTTATCAGGCTTTTTCTTATATTCTATCATACATTTAAATATTTTGTAGTCTAATGAATATCAAAAAAACTTATAAAAAACTACTCACTAGGAGAGTATCACATCTCCGGATCACGGATTTTGCTCTAACTTTGAGATAGGTTTCCAGATGTCAAAATATGGAAAAAGCCAGAGTTATAGACCCCAACGCTCAATATTTCTCTAATTGCAGGCAATTAAAGAAAATCACTAAAAAAGTTACTAGATTTTCAAACGCTTATAATTCTTTAGCATTAATCGCTAGACGCTTGTAACTGTTTTTAAATGAAAGCTTCGTTCAAATCCTTTCGAAAAAGCACCTATAGCAATATCAAAATATTATATTTTCCCAAAGTTACAGCGTTATGGAAATTGTACTACATTTTAACATTTATCATTAATTAATATTCTTAAAAGGAAATTCAGCTCAAATTCTTATAACGCTGTAACTTTGGGAAAATATAATATTTTGATATGTTATAGGTGCTTTTTCGAAAGGATTTGAACGTAGCTTTCATTTAAAAACAGTTACAAGCGTCTAGCGATTAATGCTAAAGAATTATAAGCGTTTGAAAATCTAGTAACTTTTTTAGTGATTTTCTTTAATTCTCTGCAACTAGAGAAATATTGAGCGTTGGGGTCTATAACTCTGGCTTTTTCCATATTTTGACACCTGAAAACTTATCTCAAAGTTAGAGCAAAATCCGTGATCCGGAGATGTGATACTCTCCTAGTCAGTCGTTTAAAAAAAGATACTAAATAATTATAAATTTTTGAAAATTTCCCAAATGGAAACCATTTTTGTGAGTTGATAATTTTCAAAAAAATGTATATATATATATATATATATATATATATATATATATATATATATATATATATATATATATTATTGTTAAGATTGAAACTAAATTATAATATGATAAAGTAGAATAGAATAGAAATAAAAGATAAAAAAAATTAAGCAGTTTTCATATACTTTGAGAAGGAGGAGAGCAATATCTTAAACCACAACAAAGATGATAAACATCAAGAGAGGGGAACTTAAAATAAGGAAAGAGAGAACAGCTGGAAATTTTGAGTCTAAATGTTATCTGAATTGACATACGAAGCTGTTATTGGATCTCCAAGGGAGTTATTATATCTCCAAGGGATTTAAAGCGGAGCTTGTCTAGAAAATTTTTGGAGAAAAGTATTTAAATTAAAAGATTCTTTAACCATGTATGATATTCATATTAAATCGTTAGTGCATTCAAGAAAATCTAAATGGTATTATCCATTACCAGGTATTGTAATTATATTTCTTTCTTTTCAAAATTTTATATATGTTCTCGTTGTATATTTAAGTTTTAAATTATTAAATATTTCAATTCTAATATTAAACATCAATAGAAGAACGTATTGTTGAGGTCATTAGTGGCTCATTCGGTAGAGCGATCGATTCATAATTTCGAGGTTCCGAGTTATGAATTTATTTAATAAAAAATACAACAGTGAATAGAAAAATATCTAAATGCTGATAAGAAGGTTATGAATAATTGTAATTAACTTTGATTATTATATTCTGATTCTGAATCTAAATTTATTTATTTATTTTATTTATTCACCAGTAATTTTTACAAGAGTACTATTTATAAATTACATCTACAAATATATTACATCTTGCAAACCGTAGAGGGTAACAACCCTGTACACGGACTGGTATACTTACAAACTAATATACAACTAAATAATAACAAAAAAATATAAATATATATACACTAATATTAAAACATAGTTCAAAATACTTTTATGACTAAGAAAAAGTTTCATTTGAGATCATTAAAACAATTTTTACTGTACAACTAATTAGATTTAATCCACCCAATCAATTTCTTTTTAATTGTTCTTTTACTAAACTGTAGGTTTTTATAATCTTTTGGTAACATATTGAAATATTTAATCGCCACCACTAGACTCATTTTATCACTTACTCTTTTTTGGTTTTTTAGCATTTGTAATAACTTATTTCTAGTAATACTTTTAGATTCAATAAATTGCTCTCTAAGCATTCCATAGTGATATGTCAAGGACTCTAGAATAAAGAGTTGCTTAATATTTACAGGGTTTTTGTCAATTTCAAACGTGTTACCATTAACAATTTTTAATATTTTAGTCTGCACTTGCTGTAACAAATTAATATAATTATTATAAGCACCACCCCAGGCCACTATCCCATAACTAACAATGCTATGGAAAAATGCATAATAAACAAGTCGTAGCATATCTACACTCATAATTTTAGCAAGTTTATAAAATACATATACCAAATATTTCGTTTTACTAATCACATATTCAATATGTTTATTCCACCTAACATTTTGATCAAAAATGATTCCCAAATACTTACAGTATTCAACTCGTTTTAATGACTTATTACATATTTTAACTTCAATATCGTTCGGTACACTGTCAATATAATTACCAAAAGTTATGTATACACTTTTATCAATATTTAACGTTAGTTTATTAAGTTGTAACCATAACGCAACAATTTCCAACAACTCATTCATTTGAGCCTGAGCTCCATACCACGTATCATCGGTAGTAACAATTGCTGTATCATCCGCATAAGATAGTATACTACCATCCGGTAAATCAATCAATAAATCATTTACATAAATAATAAACAAAAGGGGTCCAAGTATCGTACCTTGAGGAACACCCGTAACAACAATCTTATTAGTACTAACGCTTTCATCAATCTTTACTCTCTGTATACGATTATCAAGATAACTATTAATCAAATTTATAGCATTTCCTCTGATTCCCAAACAATAGAGCTTATTTAACAATGTTTCATGATCTACAGTATCGAATGCCTTCGCCAAATCCAAAAACGTAATAATTATTGGCTTACTCCTATCAAGCTTTTTATATATGATATCAGTAATATACTGAAGTGCATCCCTAGTACCTCTATTCTTTATGAAACCAAATTGTTTATCTGATAAAATATTACAGTTCTTAATAAAATTAAATATTCTAATATAAATTATCTTTTCAAAAATTTTTGCAACATTTGATATCAAAGATATCGGTCTATAATTAGATACTCTATTTCTACTTGAAGATTTATATATTGGAACTATATCAGCCATTTTAAAAGAGTTAGGCCAGACCGATTTCTCTATACATAAGTTAAAGATATAACAAAGTACATCACTTATATAATCAACAATAACTTGAAGTGCTTTCGTATCTATCATGTCAACACCTCCTTTTTAGGCTTAAAATTTAAAATTAAATTCCTGACCTCATGAGCATCAGTTGGCTTAATAAAAATACTCCTAGGATTCTGCGAAGGCATTTTAACATTCAAATTAGTACTTTTAATTATTTTCTCACTCAATCTTTTACCTATATTACTGAAATAATCATTCATATGATTCGCAATCGCAGTTTTGTCCTCAATTTTATTATTTTTATCATCAATTAAATAATTTATTCCCACTTTTTTAACTTTATTATTGACTTTCTGATTTATAAAACCCCATAATTTTTTAGCATCACCCATATTCTTTTCAATTTGATTTTTATCATATTTTGTTTTAGCATCATTAATTACTTTATTCAATATTTTGATATAATTCTTATACCTAATTTTTAAACTTTCATTCCCCGGATCGCTTTTACACAATAAATATAATTTTTCTTTTTCATTGCACGACTTCATAATTGCTCCAGATATCCAAGGTTTCCTAGGTTTATCCCTCCTACCATAACACATTTTTGAATTATCAACAACAGCTTTAACAATTCCAATAAATAACTCAGAAGCATCCTGAGGATCACTACAATTATAAACTGGAGTCCAGTCAATGCATCCAACATTATACAACAATTTGCTATAATTAGTTTTAATCCGAGTATTTTGTTCTTTAACTTTAGGTCTTATTTTTTTGATTTTAACAACTAAAGTATAATGATCTGAGATTGAGTTAGTCAGCGTAAACGACTTAATTTCAGCAACATCAGTTTTATAAAATATGTTAT
Organism: Anastatus disparis; assembly: GCA_017163975.1. Classification (NCBI taxonomy): domain Eukaryota; kingdom Metazoa; phylum Arthropoda; class Insecta; order Hymenoptera; family Eupelmidae; genus Anastatus; species Anastatus disparis. The sequence continues at coordinate 19,662,132 of JAFFSR010000227.1, read as the reverse complement.
CTATACAGGTGCCCAAAGAATCACTAATATTAGATGGCCTAGTAATTTTTTGAAAAGAGGGCAGAAAACCATTTTCAAGGAAACAATTTAAAAATTCCACTCCCATAATATCAAGTTTTAACAAATCAAAATTAAAATCACCGATAACGAAATGATTTTTAACATTATTCATATTCCGGAGGTATGACTTTATACAATGCACAAATTCACTCTTGCATATACTATGTGATCTGTACAGAGCTGACATAACCACGTCGCTACCATTACTCATTGTAATAGCAGTACTAATTATACTTAACTTATCGACTTTAACAATTTCCGTTTGTTCAATAACTTCATCTTTAATGTACACTATAACTCCATCAGCCCTGTTCAAATCACTTTCATTATAATATATCTTATAACCCGGCAAATCAAAAAAATTCAGATTATTAACAATCCATACCTCAGTACAGCAGATATAAAACGGTTTACATATTAGGCTCTCAATGAAAATCTCTAAGCTCGTAAAATTTGCATTAATACTTCTTATATTCACATGTAAAATAAGTTGATCATTTTTATTTAGATTACCATTGAGGACCTCAGTATTATTACATATCTTTTCACTATTTAAAATATCAAGCTGTATTCTATCATATACTTCAAAACTATCTGCCATTTCTTGCTGTGGGATCGTATGGGTAGTCAGTTTTCCTGATTGTCCTTCTCAATAATTGCTTAAAATATTCACACTCCTCTTCATTACCTGCTGCATGATTTGTTTGCCAGTTTGTTTTATATCTTTGGTTTGACTCATTACAGTTATTACATTTAAGTTTCTTTTTATCATTGCAATTTTTCCCATCATGTTCTCCTGAACAATACTTGCAACATAATTTCCACTTACACTTTTTCATAGAATGACCATAAGAACAACAAAGATAACAAATATTAATATTGAAATCATCAAAAATTCGGCAACTCGTATATCCAACATAAATCTTTTTTTTCATCATCAATTTATCATAGGCACAGGCATTCACTTCAATTATAATATTCCATTGATTAGTTTTTTATTTAGATACTTATGCACAACACTTAGCTTGTCGTTTTCTCCCAAATTATTTCTTAAAATAATATCATTAGTAATCTCATCTAGATTATCAGACATTAAAGTATCTATTCCAACTATTTTTATGCGAGGGCACTTTTTTTTTTTCAATTTCGGCTGTAACATTGTCACTTGTTTCATTGATGCATTTTTGTATATCTAAAATATCGCTTTTATTCTCACATTTAATTATTATTTTATCTTTAGTAGTTACAACTTTGTTTATTTGTCTTTTTGTTTTATATAATGTCTTTTTAATTTCATCCTGTACAATTTTCAAATCTTTGTCACCGTTGTTTATTTTGACAATAATATCGTCAATATTGTTATTAGCTACATGTCTCTTTCTGTTTACAATTTCAGCATAAGTAAAATCAGGCTCTCTAATAACATGTTGTTGTTGCTGTATCTTTTCTTCTAGTAAATTATTATTTTTCTTCAATTCCACATTAAGGTCTTTCAATGTACTTTTTTGTTCAATTAGATCTTCATTCTCAATTTTTAATTCACTCAAATCCCTTTCCATAACCTTTAATTTAGCTAAATCATTTTCCATTTCTTTTATTTTCAATAAATGTTTTTCTTGAATACGTTTAATTTTCAGTTCATATTTAGCTATAATTTGCTCTATAGGATCACTACCAGCACTAATATCACAATCATTTGAGGTTAGAACAGGAGTACATGAACAGACACCCAGAATACCTTTAATACTTTTAAAGTTTTTATCTCTAGTGCCACAACTAGTATGATACACCTTATTACAGAACAAGCAAAAAACCACTGATACTTTCTTTTTGCAACAACCAAGATTTATTTCTTCCGGCGGCGGAGACAAATTCGTCTCGCCAGCCATCTTGGATGAGATATTTTCATCTGTTCAAATGTGTGAACAGAAAATTGCACATGTGCATTTTGTATGCATACACAAACACACTCGCACTCTCAGACACTTATTTAAATATTGAGATATTAAATTGATAATATTTTAGAACCTACTTTTTTAACATTATTTTAATAAATTATTTAGTCACCGTTCAAAAGTTTCCTTTGCAAGACAACAATTTAAACATATAATAATCCATTCATATGAATTATTTTAGATGAATCATTGACTAACCCTGAACAAAAGATGCGCTCTTGTACAGATTATCAACAAGAAAATTTTGACGAATTGAAAAAAACGATTCATTACTACTATCATATACCAAGATTACTGGATAACGAATTCGAGGTTTTTTTATACTGTCGTCATCATTGCGCTCCTAAGGCAATGAGAGTTATTAAAAACTATTTTCTCGTACGAGCTAAAGTACCACATTTATTTCTTAATCGAGATCCATTCAATGCATCTGAATTAGCTTTTAACACTGTGTAAGTACAATTATTTAATACTTATTTTTATTCCCATGTGATTTATTTTTTTTTAATTTATTTAATTTATGATTTTCTAATATTTTTTTTTAGGAGCATTGTTACTCTAGAGGGAAAGAAGCCTCCAGGTGATATAATAATTTTAGTAAAGCTCATTGAAGGAAATCTAACTATCGTTAACTTCAGTGCTGTAGTTAAATATTTCTTTATGATCTTAGATATTTGTATATATGAAAAACCCTTTCAAACTAGATACAAATTTATTTTTGATATGGCCAATATTACTAACGAACATTGTAAACTAATCAACAAAGCTGACTTGTACACTCTAATTAAATATTGTGACATAGGTGTACCCAGTCAATGTATATATATTTATTTTGTGAATTCAGATGGTCATTTACAGAATCGTTCAGTGATCAAATTGATCGAGGATGTACTCGAAGTATGCGGCTGTACCGAAACTGTAAGTTAATATTATTTTAGAAAATTCATCTTTTTCACAAATAGATCATAAATATTATAGAAGGAGACTGTATTTCAATTAGAAATGCTTTGTACTTGCAAATAAGTTTGCAAAAGAAGCTTATAACTTCTTTAGCGAATATTTTTCTAAACAAAAACCTGAAATCTTTGCCACAATTTCTTCTATATCTCCTAAATTATTGTTCGAAATAAAAAATTGTGGAATAGCTTTTAATTGTATAATTAACATTTCGATATAAAAAAATAGATGATTAATTTTCAAATTTGATTCCTTTGCAGTTGATGGTCCCACACTTCTGTCGGTTATTTAATGACTGCTTTCCTATAGAATATATGCCAAATGAATTGGGTGGACAAGCTGGTCCATTAATGGAATTACACAAAAGACAAATTAGTAAAGTTCAAAGTTATGCGGATTGGTTTGCTAAATTAGATAGTCGATTCACAATACCAGAAGATTTAAAATTTTTCTATGAAATTAATAATTGATATTTGTATAAAAAATTATTAAAATTTTATTTTACGATAAAATTGTAATTATTTTATAATATTGTTATTTAATTCTTAAGCAATAAATATTTTTTTAAATTTTCAATTTTCGTATTAATTTAATAAAATTTTATAAATTATAATTTTGGGTAATTAATAAATTGCATTATTGTTATTGAAGTTCAAATGAAAATAGGAAACTATAATGAATAAAAATTTAATTAAAAAGGTTTGTAGAAAAAATTTTTTCCTAAAATTAAAGATATGTCTGATGATTAAATATAATTTCATGAAATTCTATAATTTGATCAAATTTATTTAAAAGACAAACGAGAAGATTTTTTAAATTTTGGGTTTACGATTTTCTTCATTAATAGATCATAAAAATTTTATTTTTAACCCGTGTATGAAGAAAAAATTTTTAAAGAAATCAAAATTTATGAATAACTTTCAAAATTATTTTCGTATTTTTCAGTAATCGAAATAAGACTGTATATAAAATACATCCAGCATTCATCTAAAATTTTAAAATTCCTACTCTTTATTCAGTTTTGTGACATTCTTATCTGCATTTTCAAGAAAAAAGTCTCACATGTTGGAGTTCTAAAATTAGGGCAGCGTTTGTAGAGAAAATTCAAGTTTATTGTATAGTAAAATTCATCATTATTATCATCTAGATTATCCTCAAATTATCTAAAACTCATATTTCAGTGTCAAAATATGCTTCAAACAACGTAATGGTTAATTAACCAAAAACATACTAATGAATAAGAAAATAATTAAATGATAAGAAGGATATTAATAATAATATTCAATTTATTCTTTCCGATTCTTATTAAACAAGATTTAACCGTTTACATGTGGACAGACACATGCACGCATACAGGACACCTGCACTCGCGGACACTTTTTGAAATTTTCAGATATCAATTAAATAATATTTTAAAACATAATTTTCTAATGTTTTTTTACCAATTATTTTTCCTTAACTGAAAGTTTTCTTATGATAATCTATTAGTCATATTTTAATAATTAAAATAATGATGATCGCTAGATACATAAACAATACGTCAGATTATATCATTTTAACATTATTTTATTAATTGATGTGGAATTAATATTATCCATATGAGTCGGTCGTTGGCTCATTTGGTGAAGCGTTGGATTCGTAATCTCGAGAGTCCGAGTTCGATTCCCGCTCTCGGCAGCCGATGGATGCAAGCACCACTGTACGTTACATTTGCTGAACTTCACAAACACACTTACGGGCTCCGTCGATGATTAGCATTTAAAAATAGCATGAATATAGCGAGGTTAAAGAAGAATAAAATTTAAAAAAATCTATTTTAAATATTTAAATCGCATTTATGAATTATTTTAAATGAGACATCAGCTGTTCCTAACGTGGAGATCCCTTATAATACAAAACTTAAACAATAATATCAAAACATTTAAAAAAATAATTCATTACTATTATCAGATATTAAGATTACAAGATAACGAATTCGTGTCATTTTCCCGCAATCGTCACGGTAGCGTTTCTAAAGCAATGGAAGTTATTTTAAAATAGTATATTTTTCATACAACGAGAAAAAGAAAAAAATATCTTAAATCATATGTAAAATGACAAAGATACGATTTAAGGCATTCTTATTTACTCCTGTGGTAAAAAAAATATACTTTTTGCTTAGCGAGCGTGCAATCGAAATCCATTTAAAGAATCTGAATTAATGACCGCTTTTAACACTGTGTAAGTAGAACTATTTAATACTTATTTTTATTGTCATTAGCTTTGTATGAAAGAAAAAAATAATTCACTCATTAATTTTCTAATATTTTTTTAAAGCACTGTTAATCTAAACAGAAAGACGCTTCAAAGGCCGCAAATTCATGCTTTTGCAGTCATCGGTGAATCATACTATAAGTAACAACAAAAATTAACGTTCATAGGTGGGTGTTCAAGTACATTATTAACACAAATATTAGCCAGAAATTTCATAGAAAAATTAAAAATCTTCTGGTATGGTAAATCATCCATCAATTTTAGCAAACCAGTCTATGTAACTTAAAACTTTATTGATTTGTCTCTTATGTAATTCCATTATTGAACCAGTTTGTCCACCCAATTCATTTGATATCATTTTTATTAGAAAATACGCTTTAAATAACCGAGAAATGTCGGACAATTAAATTTGAAATTTAATTATATATTTTTATACAATAAAAATCTATTCTACAATTTTTTATTTTTCATTATTATGTAGGAGATATAGAAGAAATTTTTACAAATGCGTTAAATTTTTATACAGAATAAATAAAAACCGACCAAGAAATATTTTTCTTTTTTTTAATTAATAAAAAGATGTGATGTTTGCTAACGAAAATTATAAAGTTTGTAATTTATTAGCGTGTATTTAGAGCTTTTATAATATTTATGATCTGTTTGTAGAAAAGTTAAATATTATTAAATAATAATAACTTACAGTATGGGTGCAATAACTTTTTGGGAGTATATCTTTAATAAATTTTCCCACTAAAAAATTCTGTTTCGCATCTGAATCTGTTAATCGTGCACCTATCTTACAATATTTAAAAAGAGTGTACAAGTCTTCTTTGTTAATAAGTCGGCAATGTTCGTCAGTAATATTGGCCATATAAAAAATAAAAACATATCCAGTATGAAAGGGTTTTCATATCAAATATCCAAGATCACAAAGAAATACATATCTACAGCTGAAGTTAGCAATAGTTTGATTGGTTTTAATGAACTTTACTAAAATTATTGTATCATCTGGAGGCTAATTCTTTCCATTTAGAGTAACAATGCTTCTAAAAAAATTATTAATTAAATTATTTTTTTCATGTTGTTCAAGTTCCGATAAAGACTTCTCTTCAGGATGAGTTAATGTTTCATCTAAAATAACGCAGTAATCAATTAAATATTTGATTGCTATAGATTACATAGATTCCATAATAATGCGAAAAGTAATGTTAAAACAACATGATCTGACGTATTGTTTATGTATTTTGCAATCAGTATTACTTTCAATATAAAATATGAGTTAAATATCTTTATAAGTCAAATAATTTATTAAAATAATATAGAAAAATAAATTCCAAAATATTTTATAAAATAATATTAATTTACAGTATCAGTACGGTGACTTATTTTTATTATATCCCGTATAAATTTTTACAATAAACAATTCATCGATTGGTTTCATTGAGTTTTGCTAAAATTCTTATCTCTTAATTGTTTTTAAATTTCGTAATTTTACGCTAATTTTAATATATTATACATTAAAATAACTTTTGTCACCTTTTTGTAGAAAAATATTTATAGTCTATGAATTCATTTTAACAGTAAAAATATAAGTTTTTAAGGAATATGTGGTCCAGTTGATGAACATGCTAAAAGCATAGTCAACATTTGAGCGTATGCTGCGAGGTATGCTGATTGTAATGTTAAATAAATAGAGGTGTTCATTCTTTAGTAAACATGTTCGCTTATTTCAGATATTAGTAATTTTTTTATTTATTTAATAAAGAAATAATTTATATATAAATAGACATTCTTTTTTTTAATAAGTTCTTAAAAGCGTAGAAATTTGAACATTAAAAATGGTGTAAACAACAATTTATGACCATTGTCAATAGTAATATTTTGTCATGTCAATATTGGCGAATAAATGGCAATTTTTTGCTGAATCTGCAGAGCTCAAATTTTTTGGTATATTGGTTAGCATCTTATAGGCAAAAAATGCTAATATAAAAATGTTGTTCAAAATTTTTGTATTTAGCCAAAAAAATACGCATTTTAAATAAACGGAGAGAAAAAATCAGTAACAGCTATCTAAAAATTAGGTAAACTGTGAACAACTTTTTTTTACTAGTTATATAACTTTTTAGTAAGGAGTCCTTAATTTTTCAGATCATAGGTAAAATCATAACCTCACTTTTGCCACGTGGCGAGAAAATATAGATTAGTATTTATTCACATTCCTTCGTCAATGTTTATTTTTATTGGAATTTATAAAAATAAAAATAATATTAAATTTTATTAAAATAAAAATATGAAACGCAGTACGAAACGAGTATAAAAATATCGTTTTTTAAAATAATAAATGGAAAATTTTATTAATCGTTTAAAAATAACCTCTAACAATCCGATCACAACTCAAAATATACGCGCGAATATATTAACAAAAGTGATTCTATTAATGATTAATGATAACTTTCAAGAAAAAACCTTAAATGATTCTTAATAGTAATCAGTTAGAGCACAATTTGATAGACTCTACTGTTAACTATCTATATTCAAATAATAGTGGATCAGACTCAACATTTTATTAGCATTTTTTAGCTCTATGAAGGTTGAAAAAAACGTTTCATATTAGTTCAAATAATGGCCATAAAACATTCCCATTTTCTGCTCTTCACTTTAAAGAAATGGCCATAAAATGGTAGAAAAAGCGTTTCATTTTCTACCAGGGAGCTTACATTAATAAAATAAATTAATATAAATTAACTTGAATAATAATTCAGACCTATTTTTAAATCATTATTCATACTATTTTTTTACATTTTAGACATTAACATTTTTTATTAAGTAACCGTCGTATACCGATGGAGTACTTGCACCAAGTTTTTCTTTGAATCAATTTACCAATTGTTTTTTACACGTTTAACAATAGTAAAAAATCGAGTAAACATTATTATAATTTTTGTAAAAACACTAATACTTTATCAAAAAGCTATTTCGAGTGTGGCAATTTTATAATGAAGTAATAGTAAGTTTTTCCGTTAGTCAATTCACTAATTATTATGATTAATAATAGTAAAAAAAAAATAAAAGAAGGTTTTGATTTATTTATCAAATTGAAACGTGTCACTGAAATGAGCTAATAATAAAAGAATAAAATAACGAGGTCGTCAGTGACTCACTCGGTAGAGCGTTGGATTTGTATTCTCGAGGACTCGAGTTCGAATCCCGCTCTCGGCGGCCGAATGATACAAGCACCGCTATACGTTATATGTGCTTTGTTCACAAACACACTGATCATTTCCGTCGCTAATTAGCATCGCTATGATAGCACAAATGCAGCGAGGTTAAATAAAATAAAAATCCAACACTCTTTGTTTTTCCACATCATAAGCGACCGAATTATTAAACGGTTAGTATTACAAAAATCTCGCGATCTTTGTAATACTAACCGTTTTAGCGACTGTATAATTTTTCCACATATAGAAACAGTTAAACAATTATTAGAACTTTTTTCTCTCGCTCTCTTTTTCTCTCTCTTGCGATTGAATTTTCTTTAAAATGGAAATCAGCTGTTATATTTAATTAAAGCTTATATTCATTCTCGCCCATATCCACGCATGTGCATACTAGTTTTATACGTAACTTGGGAGTACGAAGGATGAATACAGGCGAGACTAAAGTGTTTGTCGCTTGAGTAGCAGTTGGTCGAGGGCGCGCGAAGCGCGCCCGAGACTGACTGCTGCTCAAGCGACAAGCACTTTAGTCGAGCCTGGATTCAGAATTCTTCGTACTCCCAAGTTACGTAGATAAGTTTATGTCGTTGGTAGGCCGTATGAGGAACTATAAAAATGATTTTTTAAAATTAATGATATATGTTTTATTAAAAAAAAGTAAATAATGTCATTATTTACTCATTTATTTTACTTATTAACTGTTTAACTTTGAAAATTTGTTCAAACAAAACATTCTGCAAAGTTAAGATTTCATATGAATTTGTATGAGCATTGACATATCTAACGACATTCTTTTGTTTTCACTAACCTACGAATCGATGTCACTCGCGTCATATACGACCATGCTGTGCGATATCTCGATCTGTCAATATTCCCTTAGGGAGTATAGAGCTGTCAATACTCCCTAAGGGAGTATTGACAGAGAGAATATCGTCGAGATATTAGCATGAACGTATGCAATGCCTATACAAATTTAGCGTGGTCTATAGGTATTCCACCGAATACGGCCTACGACGACATAAACAAATATTAGTTATATACGTAACTTGGGAGTACGAAGGATGAATACAGGCGAGACTAAAGTGTTTGTCGCTTGAGTAGCAGTTGGTCGAGGGCGCGCGAAGCGCGCCCGAGACTGACTGCTGCTCAAGCGACAAACACTTTAGTCAAGCCTGGATTCAGAATCCTTCGTACTCCCAAGTTACGTAGATAAGTTTATGTCGTTGGTAGGCCGTATGAGGAACTATAAAAATGATTTTTTAAAATTAATGATATATGTTTTATTAAAAAAAAGTAAATAATGTCATTATTTACTTATTTATTTTACTTATTAACTGTTTAACTTTGAAAATTTGTTCAAACAAAACATTCTGTAAAGTTAAGATTTTATATGAATTTGTATGAACATTGACATATCTAACGACATTCTTTTGTTTTCACTAACCTACGAATCGATGTCACTCGCGTCATATACGGCCATGCTATGTGATATCTCGATCTGTCAATACTCCCTTAGGGAGTATAGAGCTGTCAATACTCCCTTAGGGAGTATTGACAGAGAGAATATCGTCGAGATATTAGCATGAACGTATGCAAGGCCTATACAAATTTAGCGTGGTCTATAGGTATTCCACCGAATACGGCCTACGACGACATAAATTTATATATATTTATATATATTATAAAGATTGAAACTAAATTATAATATGATAAAGTAGAATAGAATAGAAATAAAAAAAAATAAGCAGTTTCCATATACTTTGAGAAGGAGAAGAGCAATATCTTAAACCACAACAAAGATCATAAACATCAAGAGAGGGGAACTTAAAATAAGGAAAGAGAGAACAGCTGGAAATTTTGAGTCTAAATGTTATCTGAATCAACATACGAAGCAGTTATTGGATCTCCAAGGGAGTTATTAGATCTTCAAGGATTTTCGAGCGGAGCTTGTCTAGAAAATTTTTGGAGAAAAGTATTTAAATTAAAAGATTCTTTAATCATGTATGATATTCATAATAAATCGTTAGTGCATTCAAGAAAATCTAAATGGTATTATCCATTACCAGGTATTGTAATTATATTTCTTTCTTTTCAAAATTTTATATATGTTCTAGTTGTATATTTAGGTCTTAAGTTATTAAATATTCCAATTCTAATATTAAACATCAATAGAAGAACGTTGAGATCGTTAGTGGCTCATTCGGTAGAGCGATCGATTCATAATATCGAGGTTACGATAAAAAAATACAACAGTGAATAAAAAATATTTAAATGCTGAAGAGAAGGTTATAAATAATTGTAATTATATTCTGATTCTAAATATAAATGTGTGAACAAAAAATTGCACATGTGCATTTTGTATGCATACACAAACACACTCGCACCCTCGGACACTTTTTGAAATATTGAGATGTTAAATTGATAATATTTTAAAACATAATTTTTTAACGTTATTTTAACAAATTATGTAGTCACCGTTCAAAAGTTTCCTTTGCGAGACAACAATTTAAACATATAATAATCTATTAGTCACATTTTAATAACCATAATAATGCTTAATTATTTTTATAATTGATATGAAATTGATATTCTCTATAGCAATGAAATACTATATAAATTAATAAATTATTTTAGATGAATCATTGATTGACCCTGAACAAAAGATGCGCTCTTGTACAGATCATGAACAAGAAAATGTTGACAGATTGAAAAAAACGATTCATTACTACTATCATATACCAAGATTATTGGATAACGAATTTGAGGTTTTTTTATACAGTCGTCATCATTGCGCTCCCAAGGCAATGAGAGTTATTGAAAATTATTTTCTTGTGCGAGCTAAAGTACCACATTTATTTCTTAATCGAGATCCATTCAATGCATCTGAATTAGCTTTTAACACTGTGTAAGTACAATTATTTAATACTTATTTTTATTTTCATGTGATTTATTTTTTTTTAAATTTATTTAATTTATGATATTCTAATAATTTTTTTTAGGAGCATTGTTACTCTGGAGGGAAAGAAGCCTCCAGGTGATATAATAATTTTAGTAAAGCTCATTAAAGAAAATTCAACTATCGTTAACTTCAGTGCTGTAGTTAAATATTTCTTTATGATCTTAGATATTTGTATATATGAAAAACCTTTTCATAATGGATACAAATTTATTTTTGATATGGCCAATATTACTAGCGAACATTGTAAACTAATCAACAGAGCAGACTTGTACACTCTAATTAAATATTGTGACATAGGTGTACCCATTATATCAATAGATATTTATTTTGTAAATTCAGATGGTCATTTACAGAATCGTTCGGTGATCAAATTGATCCGGGATGTACTCGAAGTATGCGGCTGTACTGAAACTGTAAGTTAATATTATTTTAGAAAATTCATCTTTTTCACAAATAAATCATAAATATTATAGAAGGAGATTGCATTTCAATTAGAAATGCTTCGTACTTGCAAATAAGTTTGCAAAAGAAGCTTATAACTTCTTTAGCGAATATTTTTGTAAACAAAAACCTGAAATCTTTGCCATAATTTCTTCCATATCTCCTAAATTATTGTTCGAAATAAAAAATTGTGAAATAGCTTTTCATTGTATGATTAAGATTTTGATATAAAAATAGATGATTAATTTTCAAATTTGATTTCTTTACAGTGGATGGTCCAACACTTCTATCGGTTATTTAATGACTGGTTTCCTATAGAATATATGCCAAATGAATTGGGTGGACAAGCTGGTCCATTAATGGAATTACACAAGAAACAAATTAGTAAAGTTCAAAGTTATGCGGATTGGTTTGCTAAATTAGATAGTCGATTCACAATACCAGAAGATTTAAAATCTTTCTATGAAATTAATGGTTGATATTTGTATGAAAAATTATCAAAATTTCATTTCACGATGTTTTGTTATTTAATTCTTATGTAATAAATATTTTTCTAAGTTTTCAATTTTCGTATTAATTTAATAATATTTTATAAATTATATAATTTTGGGTAGTTAATAAATTGCATTATTGTTATTGAAGTTCAAATGAAAATAGGAAACTATAATAAATAAAAACTTAATTAGAAAGGTTTGTAAAAAAAATTTTTTTCCTAAAATTAAATATATTTGATGATCAAATATAATTCCATAAAATTCTATAATTTGATCAAATTTATTTAAAAAACAAACAAGAAGATTTTTTAAGTTTTGGGTTCAAGATTTTCTTCATTAATAGACCATAAAAATTAATTTTATTTTCAACTCGTGTGTTAAGAAAATTTTTTTAACAAAATCAAAATTTATGAATAACTTTCAAAATTATTTTCCTATTTTTCATGAATCGAAACAATACTGTATATAAAATGCACCCTGCATTTATCTAAAATTTTAAAATTCTTACTCTTTTTTAAGTTTTGTGACATTCTTATCTGCATTTTCAAGAAAAAAGTCTCACATGTTGGAGTTCTAAGATTATAATAAGGGTAGTGTTTGTAAAGAAAATTGGAGTTTATCATATAGTAAAATTCATCATTGTTATTATCGAGGTTATGCTCAAATTATCTAAAACTCGTATTTCAGTGTCAAAATTTTTCTTAAACAAAGTAATGGCTTCATTAGAAAAGAATTGATTCATAATCAACCAAAAACATACTAATGAATAAGAAAATAATTAAATGATAAAAAGGTTGTTAATAATAATATTCCATTTATTTTTTCCGATTCTTATCAAACAAGATTCAACCGTTTACATGTGGACAGACACATGCATGCATAAAGCAGACCGGCGATCGCGGACACTTTTTGAAATTTTGAGATATTTATTGAATAATATTTTAAACCATAATTTCTTAATGTTTTTTTACCAATTATTTTTTCTCTATTGTAAGTTTTCTTATGATAATCTATTAGTCATATTTCAATAATTAAAATAATGATGATTGCTAGATACATAAACAATACGTCAGATTATATAATTTCAACATTATTTTATTAATTAATGTGGAATTAATATTATCCATATGAGTCGGTCTGTGGCTCATTCGGTAGAGCGTTGAATTCGCAATCGAAATCCATTTAAAGAATCTGAATTAATGACCGCTTTTAACACTGTGTAAGTAGAGCTATTTAATACTTATTTTTATTTTCATTGGCTTTATATAAAAGAAAAAAATAATTTACTCGTTAATTTTCTAATATTTTTTTATGCATTGTTAATCTAAACAGAAAGACGCTCCTAAGGCCGCAAATTCATGCTTCATGAATGAATCATATTTTAAGGAACAACTAAAATGTTCGATCATAGTGCGTACCCAAGTACTCGTGAAATCACCCTATATACCTTTTTATTCAAATTTTAATTCTTCATAAATCCCTATTCTTATTTTAACTTTCCTAACAATATTACAATTATTTTAATTATTTAAAGTTATAATCTATCAGAGTTAATGAACTTAATACAGGAATTGCAAAATTAACAACGTATTTATTATTTATTAATTAAATAAAAATATTACAAAAAATAATTATAATTCCAACGTAAATAATATAGTAAAATTTTAAACATTATTAACACAAATATTAGCCAGAAATTTCATAGAAAAATTAAAAATCTTCTGGTATGGTAAATCATCCATCAATTTTAGCAAACCAGTCTATGTAACTTAAAACTTTATTGATTTGTCTCTTATGTAATTCCATTATTGAACCAGTTTGTCCACCCAATTCATTTGATATCATTTTTATTAGAAAACACGCTTTAAATAACCGAGAAATGTCGGACAATTAAATTTGAAATTTAATTATATATTTTTATACAATAAAAATCTATTCTACAATTTTTTATTTTTCATTATTATGTAGGAGATATAGAAGAAATTTTTACAAATGCGTTAAATTTTTATACAGAATAAATAAAACCCGACCAAGAAATATTTTTCTTTTTTTTAATTAATAAAAAGATGTGATGTTTGCTAACGAAAATTATAAAGTTTGTAATTTATTAGCGTGTATTTAGAGCTTTTATAATATTTATGATCTGTTTGTAGAAAAGTTAAATATTATTAAATAATAATAACTTACAGTATGGGTGCAATAACTTTTTGGGAGTATATCTTTAATAAATTTTCCCACTAAAAAATTCTGTTTCGCATCTGAATCTGTTAATCGTGCACCTATCTTACAATATTTAAAAAGAGTGTACAAGTCTTCTTTGTTAATAAGTCGGCAATGTTCGACAGTAATATTGGCCATATCAAAAATAAAAACATTTCCAGTATGAAAGGGTTTTCATATCAAATATCCAAGATCACAAAGAAATACATATCTACAGCTGAAGTTAGCAATAGTTTGATTGGTTTTAATGAACTTTACTAAAATTATTGTATCATCTGGAGGCTAATTCTTTCCATTTAGAGTAACAATGCTTCTAAAAAAATTATTAATTAAATTATTTTTTTCATTTTGTTCAAGTTCCGATAAAGACTTCTCTTCAGGATTAGTTAATGTTTCATCTAAAATAACGCAGTAATCAATTAAATATTTGATTGCTATAGATTACATAGATTCCATAATAATGCGAAAAGTAATGTTAAAACAACATAATCTGACGTATTGTTTATGTATTTTGCAATTAGTATTACTTTCAATATAAAATATGATTTAAAAATCTTTATAAGTCAAATAATTTATTAAAATAATATAGAAAAATAAATTCCAAAATATTTTATAAAATAATATTAATTTACAGTATCAGTACGGTGACTTATTTTTATTATATCCCGTATAAATTTTTACAATAAACAATTCATCGATTGGTTTCATTGAGTTTTGCTAAAATTCTTATCTCTTAGTAACAATGCTTCTAAAAAATTATCAGACAATCATCAATTAAATGATTTTATGGTACTTAATTGTTTTTAAATTTCGTAATTTTACGCTAATTTTAATATATTATACATTAAAATAACTTTTGACATCTTTTTGTAGAAAAATATTTATAGTCTATGAATTCATTTTAACAGTAAAAATATAAGTTTTTAAGGAATATGTGCTCCAGTTGATGAACGTGCTAGAAGCATAGTCAACATTTGAGCGTATGTTGATTGTAATGTTAAATAAATAGAGGTGTTCATTCTTTAGTAAACATGTTCGCTTATTTCAGATATTAGTAATTTTTTTATTTATTTAATAAAGAAATAATTTATATATAAATAGACATTCTTTTTTTTAATAAGTTCTTAAAATCTTACATTAATAAAATAAATTAATATAAATAAACTTGAATAATAATTCAGACCTATTTTTGAATCATTATTCATACTATTTTTTTACATTTTAGACATTAACATTTTTTATTAAGTAACCGTCGTATACCGATGGAGTACTTGCACCAAGTTTTTCTTTGAATCAATTTACCAATTGTTTTTTACACGTTTAACAATAGTAAAAAATCGAGTAAACATTATTATAATTTTTGTAAAAACACTAATACTTTATCAAAAAGCTATTTCAAGTGTGGCAATTTTATAATGAAGTAATAGTAAGTTTTTCCGTTAGTCAATTCACTAATTACTTATGATTAATAATAGTAAAAAAAAATAAAAGAAGGTTTTGATTTATTTATCAAATTGAAACGTGTCACTGAAATGAGCTAATAATAAAAGAATAAAATAACGAGGTCGTCAGTGGCTCACTCGGTAGAGCGTTGGATTTGTATTCTCGAGGACTCGAGTTCGAATCCCGCTCTCGGCGGCCGAATGATACAAGCACCGCTATACGTTATATGTGCTTTGTTCACAAACACACTGATCATTTCCGTCGCTAATTAGCATCGCTATGATAGCACAAATGCAGCGAGGTTAAATAAAATAAAAATCCAACACTTCGTTTTTCTACATCATAACTGACCGAATTATTAAACGGTTAGTATTACAAAAATCTCGCGATCTTTGTAATACTAACCGTTTTAGCGACTGTATAATTTTTCCACATATAGAAACAGTTAAACAATTATTAAAACTTTTTTCTTTCGCTCTCTTTTTCTCTCTCTTGCGATTGAATTTTCTTTAAAATGGAAATCAGCTGTTATATTTAATTAAAGCTTATATTCATTCTCGCCCATATCCACGCACGTGCATACACAAATATATTTATATATATTTATATATATTATAAAGATTGAAACTAAATTATAATATGATAAAGTAAAATAGAATAGAAATAAAAAATAAAAAAAATTAAGTAGTTTCCATATACTTTGAGAAGGAGGAGAGCAATATCTTAAACCACAACAAAGATCATAAACATCAAGAGAGGGGTACTTAAAATAAGGAAAGAGAGAACATCTGGAAATTGTGAGTCTAAATGTTATCTAAATTGACATACGAAATGGTTATTGGATCTCCAAGGGAGTTATTAGATCTCCAAGGGTTTTAAAGCGGAGCTTGTCTAGAAAATTTTTGGAGAAAAGTATTTAAATTAAGATTTTTTAACCATGTATGATATTCATAATAAATCGTTAGTGCATTCAAGAAAATCTAAATGGTATTATCCATTACCAGGTATTGTAATTATATTTCTTTCTTTTCAAAATTTTATATATGTTCTCGTTGTATATTTAAGTTTTAAATTATTAAATATTCCAATTCTAATATTAAACATCAATAGAAGAACGTATTGTTGAGGTTGTTAGTGGCTCATTCGGTAGAGCGATCGATTTATAATCTCGAGTATACACGTGAACAAAATATTGTACATCTGCATATTGTTTGCATACACAAACACACTCGCACTCACGGACACTTTTTTAAATATTGAGATGTTAAATTGATAATATTTTAAAATATACTTTTTTAACGTTACTTTAACAAATCATTTGGTCACCATTCAAAAGTTTTCTTTGCGAGACAACAATTTAAACATATAATATTGTATTAGTCACATCTTAATGACCATAATAATGCTGACTGCAAAATACATAAACAATAAGTAAAATTATGTAATGTTAACATTATTTTTATAATTTATATGCAATTGATATTCTCTATAGCAATGAAATACTATATAAATTAATAAATTATTTTAGATGAATCATTCATTGACCCTGAACAAAAGATGCGCTCTTGTACAGATTATCAACAAGAAAATTTTGACGAATTGAAAAAAACGATTCATTACTACTATCATATACCAAGATTACTGGATAACGAATTCGAGGTTTTTTTATACTGTCGTCATCATTGCGCTCCTAAGGCAATGAGAGTTATTAAAAACTATTTTCTCGTACGAGCTAAAGTACCACATTTATTTCTTAATCGAGATCCATTCAATGCATCTGAATTAGCTTTCAACACTGTGTGAGTACAATTATTTAATACTTATTTTTATTTTCATGTGATTTATTTTTTTTAAATTTATTTAATTTATGATTTTCTAATATTTTTTTTTAGGAGCATTGTTACTCTAGAGGGAAAGAAGCCTCCAGGTGATATAATAATTTTAGTAAAGCTCATTGAAGAAAATCCAACTATCGTTAACTTCAGTGCTGTAGTTAAATATTTCTTTATGATCTCAGATATTTGTATATATGAAAAACCCTTTCAAACTAGATACAAATTTATTTTTGATATGGCCAATATTACTAACGAACATTGTAAACTAATCAACAAAGCAGACTTGTACACTCTAATTAAATATTGTCACATAGGTGTACCCAGTCAATGTATATATATTTATTTTGTGAATTCAGATGGTCATTTACAGAATCGTTCAGTGATCAAATTGATCCGGGATGTACTCGAAGTATGCGGCTGTACTGAAACTGTAAGTTAATATTATTTTAGAAAATTCATCTTTTTCACAAATAAATCATAAATATTATAGAAGGAGATTGCATTTCAATTAGAAATGCTTCGTACTTGCAAATAAGTTTGCAAAAGAAGCTTATAACTTCTTTAGCGAATATTTTTGTAAACAAAAACCTGAAATCTTTGCCTTAATTTCTTCTTTATCTCCTAAATTATTGTTCGAAATAAAAAATTGTGGAATAGCTTTTCATTGTATAATTAATATTTTCATATAAAAAAATAGATGATTAATTTTCAAATTTGATTCCTTTACAGTTGATGGTCCCACACTTCAGTCGGTTATTTAATGACTGGTTTCCTATAGAATATATGCCAAATGAATTGGGTGGACAAGCTGGTCCATTAATGGAATTACACAAGAGACAAATTAGTAAAGTTCAAAGTTATGCGGAATGGTTTGCTAAATTAGATAGTCGATTCACAATACCAGAAGATTTAAAATTTTTCTATTAAATTAATGGTTGATATATGTATGAAAAATTATCAAAACTTTTAATTCTTAAGTAATAAATATTTTTTTAAATTTTCAATTTTCGTATTAATTTAATAAAATTTTATCAATTATAATTTTGGGTAATTAATAAATTGCATTATTGTTATTGAAGTTCAAATGAAAATAGGAAACTATAATGAATAAAAATTTAATTAAAAAGCTTTATAGAATAAATTTTTTTCCTAAAATTAAATATATATTTCATGATTAAATATAATTTTATAAAATTCTATAATTTGATCAAATTTATTTGAAAGACAAACAAGAAGACTTTTTAAGTTTTGGGTTCAAGATTTTCTTCATTGATGGATTATAAAAATTAATTTTATTTTCAACTTGTGTATAAAGAAAAAATTTTTAAAGTTATCCAAATTTATGAATAACTTTCAAAATTATTTTCATATTTTTCAGTATTCGAAATGATCCTCTATAAATTCCTTTACTTTTTTAAGTTATGTGACATTCTTATCTGCATTTTTAAGAAATAAGTCTCGCATGTTGGACTTCTAAGATTATAATAAGGGCAGTGTTTGTAGAGAAAATTCAAGTTTATTGTATAGTAAAATTCATCATTATTATCATCTAGATTATCCTCTAATTATCTAAAACTCATATTTCAGTGTCAAAATATGCCTTAAACAACGTAATGGTTAATCAACCAAAAACATACTAATGAATAAGAAAATAATTAAATGATAAGAAGGTTATTAATAATAATATTCAATTTATTCTTTCCGATTCTTATTAAACAAGGTTTAACCGATTACATGTGGACAGACACATGCACGCATACAGGACACCTGCACTCGCGGACACTTTTTGAAATTTTCAGATATCCATTAAATAATATTTTTAAACATAATTTTCTGATGTTTTTTACCAATTATTTTTCCTTAACTGAAAGTTTTCTTATGATAATCTATTAGTCATATTTTAATTATTAAAATAATGATGATCGCTAGATACATAAACAATACGTCAGATTATATCATTTTAACATTATTTTATTAATTGATGTGGAATTAATATTATCCATATGAGTCGGTCGGTGGCTCATTCGGTAAAGCGTTGGATTCGTAATCTCGAGGGTCCGAGTTCGATTCCCGCTCTCGGCAGCCGATGGATGCAAGCATCACTGCACTCGTTACATGTGCTTACAAAATAGCATGAATAATTTAAATCATTTCTGAATTATTTTAAATGAGACATCAGCTGACCCTATCGTGGAGATCCCATATAATACAAAAATTAAACAAGAATATCAAAACATTAAAAAAATAATTCATTACTATTATCAGATATTAAGATTATAAGATAACGAATTTGTGTTTTATTTTCCAGCAATCGTCAAGGTAGCGTTTCTAAAGGAATGGAAGTTATTAAAATAGTATATTTTTCATCCATCGAGAAAAAGTAAAAAATATCTTAAATCATATGTAGAATGACAAAGATACAATTTAAGGCATTCTTATTTACTCCTGTGGTGAAAAAGATATTCTTTTTGCTTAGCGAGCGTGCAATCGAAATCCATTCGAAGAATCTGAATTAATGACCGCTTTTAACACTGTGTATGTAGAACTATTTAATACTTATTTTTATTTTCATTGGCTTTGTATGAAAGAAAAAAATAATTCACTCATTAATTTTCTAATAGTTTTTTCTAAGCAATGTTAATCCAAACAGAAAGACGCTTCTAAGGCCGTAAATTCATGCTTTTGCAGTCATCGGTGAAGTAACAACAAAAATGTTCGTTCATAGGTGCGTGTTCAAGTACATTATTAACACAAATATTAGCCAGAAATTTCATAAAAAAATTAAAAATCTTCTGGTACGGTAAATCGTCCATCAATTTTAGCAAACCGGTCCACGTAACTTAAAACTTTATTGATTTGTCTTTTGTGTAATTCCATTATTAAACCAGCTTGTCCATCCAATTCATTTGGTATCATTTTTATTAAAAAAAACTCTTTAAATAACCAAGAGGAACGTCGGAGAACTGCTGTAAAGTAATTAAATTTGAAAATAATTATATATTTTTATATTAGAATAGTAATTATACAGTAAAAATTATTTTTTATTATTATGTAGGAGATATAGAAGAAATTTTTACAAAAGCGTTAAATTTTTATTCAGAATAAATAAAAACCGACCAACATATATTTCTCTTTTTTTTAATTAATAAAAAGATGTAATGTCTGCTAACGAAAATTATAAAGTTTGTACCTTATTAGCGTGTATTTAGAGCTTTTATAATATTTATGATCTGTTTGTAAAAAAGTTAAATATTATTAAATAATATTAACTTATAGTATGGTTGCAATAACTTTTTGGGAGTATATCTTTAATAAATTTTCCCACTGCTGCTCTATGTGACTTTTTCACTTGTAAAAATGGGTTTATTAATTTCATTTTTTTGTTTAAAATACAACAAATGTTTATTGAAATAAAAAGTAACAAAGAAATAATACAATATTGCATAATTCTAATTTATATCTACTGAAAAAAATATAGAAATTAAACTAGATATATTTAATCAATCAATAAAATTTTTTTATCTGAAAATTTAAGTGATTGCTTTATAAATAAAAGATAAAATAAATCTTATTTCATTTCATTTTCATAATAACAATGAGTATTTAGTTCATCAATAAATAATATATTCTTTAATTTTTAAATTTATGTTACCTATAAATAAAAAAATTTAATCTTTATATTTTTTATAGTAAATACAAATGAGAATTATGCAATATTACAATATTTTTTTCTTACCTTTTATTTCAATAAACGTTTATTGTATTCTAAACAAAAAAATTAAACTAATAAATCCATTTTTACAAGTTAAAAAGTCGCATAGAGCAGCGGCGGGACTCAGAATGTTTGGAAACAAATTCTTTTAGTCAGCGAGTGGGGGAACGCACGAGCGAGTCGATAGAGGAGAAGGCGGCGGGACTCAGATCGTCGACTGTATTGAGATATTAAATTGATAATATTTTAAAATATACTTTTTTAACGTTACTTTAACAAATAATTTAGTCACCATTCAAAAATTTTCTTTGCGAGACAACAATTTAAACATATAATAATGTATTAGTCACATCTTAATAACCATAATAATGCTGACTGCAAAATACATAAACAATAAGTAAAATTATGTAATGTTAACATTATTTTTATAATTTATATGCAATTGATATTCTCTATAGCAATGAAATACTATATAAATTAATAAATTATTTTAGATGAATCATTGATTGACCCTGAACAAAAGATGCGCTCTTGTACAGATTATCAACAACAAAATTTTTACGAATTGAAAAAAAACGATTCATTACTACTATCATATACCAAGATTACTGGATAACGAATTCGAGGTTTTTTTTATATAGTCGTCATCATTGCGCTCCTAAGGCAATGAGAGTTATTAAAAACTATTTTCTCGTGCGAGCTAAAGTACCACATTTATTTCTTAATCGAGATCCATTCAATGCATCTGAATTAGCTTTCAACACTGTGTGAGTACAATTATTTAATACTTATTTTTATTTTCATGTGATTTATTTTTTTTTAATTTATTTAATTTATGATTTTCTAATAATTTGTCTTTAGGAGCATTGTTACTCTAGAGGGAAAGAAGCCTCTAAGTGATATAATAATTTTA
This sequence comes from Anastatus disparis, assembly GCA_017163975.1. Lineage (NCBI taxonomy): Eukaryota > Metazoa > Arthropoda > Insecta > Hymenoptera > Eupelmidae > Anastatus > Anastatus disparis. Next base: position 19,639,675 of record JAFFSR010000227.1, on the reverse strand, counting down.
GTAAAGCTCATTATTGGAGAAAATCCAACTATTGTTAACTTCAGTGCTGTAGTTAAATATTTCTTTATGATCTTAGATATTTGTATATATGAAAAATCCTTTCAAACTGGATACAAATTTATTTTTGATATGGCCAATATTACTAACGAACATTGTAAACTAATCAACAGAGCAGACTTGTACACTCTAATTAAATATTGTCACATAAGTGTACCCATTAAATTTAAAGATATTTATTTTGTGAATTCAGATGGTCATTTACAGAATCGTTCGGTGATCAAATTGATCCGGGATGTACTCCAAGTATGCGGCCGTACTGAAACTGTAAGTTAATATTATTATAGAAAATTTATCTTTTTCACAAATAGATCATAAATATTATAGAAGGAGACTGAATTTTAGACAGAAATGCTTTGTGCTTGCAAGCAAAAGAAGTTTATGACTTCTTTAACGAATATTTTTCTAAAAAAAACCTTAAATCTTGGCCACAATTTCTTCTTTATTTCCTAAATTATTGTTCGAAATAAAAAATTATGGAATAGCTTTTCATTATATAATTAATATTTGATATAAAAAATAGATGATTAATTTTCAAATTTGATTTCTTTACAGTTGATGGTCTCACACTTCTGTCGGTTATTTAATGACTGGTTTCCTATAGAATATATGCCAAATGAATTGGGTGGACAAACTGGTCCATTAATGGAATTACACAAGAGACAAATTAGCAAAGTTCAAAGTTATGCGGACTGGTTTGCTAAATTAGATAGTCGATTCACAATACCAGAAGATTTAAAATTTTTCTATGAAATTAATAATTGATATTTGTATAAAAAATTATTAAAATTTTATTTTACGATAAAATTGTAATTATTTTATAATATTGTTATTTAATTTTTAAGTAATAAATATTTTTTAAAATTTTCAATTTTCGTATTAATTTAATAAAATTTTATCAATTATAATTTTGGGTAATTAATAAATTGCATTATTGTTATTGAAGTTCAAATGAAAATAGGAAACTATAATGAATAAAAATTTAATTAAAAAGGTTTGTAGAAAAAATTTTTTCCTAAAATTAAAGATATGTTTGATGATTAAATATAATTCCATGAAATTCTATAATTTGATCAAATTTATTTAAAAGACAAACGAGATTTTTTAAATTTTGGGTTAACGATTTTCTTCATTAATAGATCATAAAAATTAATTTTATTTTTAACCCGTGTATGAAGAAAAAATTTTTAAAGAAATCAAAATTTATGAATAACTTTCAAAATTATTTTCGTATTTTTCAGTAATCGAAATAAGACTGTATATAAAATACATCCAGCATTCATTTAAAATTTTAAAATTCCTACTCTTTATTCAGTTTTGTGACATTCTTATCTGCATTTTCAAGAAAAAAGTCTCACATGTTGGAGTTCTAAAATTAGGGCAGCGTTTGTAGAGAAAATTCAAGTTTATTGTATAGTAAAATTCATCATTATTATCATCTAGATTATCCTCTAATTATCTAAAACTCATATTTCAGTGTCAAAATGTGCTTTAAACAACGTAATGGTTATTCAACAAAAAACATACTCATGAATAAGAAAATAATTAAATGATAAGAAGGTTATTAATAATAATATTCAATTTATTTTTTCCGATTCTTGTTAAACAAGATTTAACCGTTTACATGTCCACATGGACAGACACATGCATGCATACAACACATCTGCACTCGCGGACTTTTTTTTTGAAATTTTGAGATATCCAATCAATTCTTATGATAATCTACTAGTCATATTTCAATAATTAAAATAATGATGATTGCTAGATACATAAACAATACGTCAGATTATATAATTTCAACATTTTTTTATTAATTAATGTGGAATTAATATTATCCATATGAGTCGGTCTGTGGTTCATTCGGTAGAGCGTTAGATTCGTAATCTCGGGGGTCCGAGTTCGATTTCCGCTCTCGGCAGCCGATGGATGCAAGCATCACTGCACTCGTTACATGTGCTTACAAAATAGCATGAATAATTTAAATCATTTCTGAATTATTTTAAATGAGACATCAGCTGACCCGATCGTGGAGATCCCTCATAATACAAAACTTAAACAATAATATCAAAACATATTAAAAAATAATTCATTACTATTATCAGATATTAAGATTATAAGATAACGAATTCGTGTTATTTTCTCGTAATCGTCAAGGTAGCGTTTCTAAAGCAATGGAAATTATTAAAATAGTATATTTTTCATCTATCAAGAAAAAGTAAAAAATATCTTAAATCATATGTAGAATGACAAAGATACGATTTAAGGCATTCTTATTTACTCCTGTGGTGAAAAAAATATTCTTTTTGTTTAGCGAGCGTGCAATCGAAATCCATTTAAAGAATCTGAATTAATGACCGCTTTTAACACGGTGTAAGTAGAACTATTTAATACTTATTTTTATTGTCATTGGCTTTGTATGAAAGAAAAAAATAATTTACTCATTAATTTTCTAATATTTTTTTTAATCAATGTTAATCCAAACAGAAAGATGCTTCTAAGGCCGTAAATTCATGCTTTTGCAGTCATCGGTGAATCATACTATAAGTAACAACAAAAATGTTTGTTCATAGGTACGTGTTCAAGTACATTATTAACACAAATATTAGCCAGAAATTTTATAAAAAAAATTAAAAATCTTCTGGTATGGTAAATCGTCCATCAATTTCAGCAAACCAGTCCACGTAACTTAAAACTTTATTGATTTATCTTTTGTTATCTATTGATTTACGATGCATATATTAAATATTTAACGATAAGTAATTTACAAAATAGATTAAAAGTGTACAAAATTTTTAATACAACCATATATCTATGTATCTTTTAATTTTAATTGATTTTATCGATTATTACTGTTAATTCCATTAAATCAGTCTAGGAAACTTACCATTTTAATAATTTGTCTTTTATGAATAATTTCATTGATAGATCAATTGATCTACTTATTTCATTAAGAAGACGAAAATGTAGCATATGTTTATAAGCAATCACATAACCATATTAACAAAAAATTTATAGAATTTTTCTGTTTGCTGTAGTCTTACTTGCAAAAAATTTTCTTAAATAAAAAAGTGTACTTTCACACCTCCAATGTATTTACGATTTTGTAAATGAACTAAAAAAAATGCTGAAGATTATGAGCTTCAAAGAGAAGTTTGTAGAGAACAACAAGAGTATACAAAAAAAGGACTACAAAAGATGATGGGAGCATGAAAGTGAGCTGCATATTATGGGCATTGCAAATTTAAAAATATCTTCTTTAGGCACTTTTGAATATGACAAAATTTGTTCCTTAAAATTGTCATTTAAGAAATCGGATTTCGTCTTCCCAAGCTCAAATCCTGGCGCAATCTCCTTTTTTTGATGATTTTTAAAAAAATGTTATTTGATATTATGTTTATTTAGTGTATAAAAATTATAATAGTTATGCAATTATTGAAATTTTTCGAACTCCTTTAATCCTATCAATATTTTTGGAAAAATGTCTTAATGAAAAATAAATTTTTATAGGAAATTTCAGAATAGTCTGTAAGAATTTTGATTTATTCTTAATAGCTTTATGAAACTTTTAGAAACTCATAGAAACTGTAAATATGTATAATTAATATATCATTTAGTTGATAAAAGAAAAGGCAGTTGATTTTCAATTTAAATAGGAAACACAAAGGGGGAGAGAAAGACAGACAAAGAAAGAGAAATTTAAAATAATTAAAGAAAGGGAAAATTAACTCTAATGTTGCTTCAAAGTGGAAAAATTATATAAATCTACAAGTGCGGAATAACGAAATCAGTTTTAGAAAAACAGTCGACAAGTGAAGTAGTACACTAAAAAACATGGTAAATTTTATAATAAAATTAAATTCTGTGAGTTTTTCTGAAGAAAAAAAGAAATTTTTCAATTTTTACGAAGAATGTATAAATGAAATAAAAAATTACATAGATGCAGAAACAAACTTATCAAATTTGTCTAAAAACGAAATAGTATTGTTTGCCAGTGCAACTGGCTTTGATTTGGAAAAAACGAAACAAAGAATAAAAAATTTCTTTCTAATTCGTCAGCAGATGCCAAAATTATTTAATTACAGAGCCTTATCGACTCTCACAACAATTTTGGAATGCGTGTAAGTATGATACGTTTTTTTTTTAATTTTATTTAACGTCGCTATATTTATGCTAGCATTGCGATACTAATTAGCGACGGAGATCATAAGTGTGTTTAAGAACAAAGCACATGTAAACTACAGTGGTGCTTGTATAAATTGGTCGAGAGTGGGATTCGAACTCGAGATCTCGAGATTATGAATCCAACGCTCTATCCACTGAGCCACTATGAACTCACGACGATATTTACTTGTATTATAATAAAATAATATATTTAATGAATTTGTTCCGAAAAATTTTTCTTTGTGAATATACAAATAAAAATATTATGAATCTTTAAATTTAGAAAAATGTTAAATTTCATTTCGATTAAAATGAAAAATGTTATTTTTATTACCAAAATAATTAAAAAAATAATTTTGGAACTGATTCAGAAATTATGACTCACAAAGAGAGAGCGTTACATTTGTATCTCGAATTTTCTTCTATTTTCGTGATAATTTTTCTTACATACCTTGGTAGGAAATAAAGCATAATTTCTGCTCACTTGACTAACTATTGCCCAGAAATCATGCTGAACAATTATCATCAATAAATTTATAACCTCAAACGAACAAACTTTATTGTTTAAATGGATTAGTGATAATTACACTGGTCACGAATTCTTATTTTAAAAATAATCTTTTTTAAATATCCCTGAATTAATTATATTAACAAAAACAAACTTTAAATATTATATCAAGCGCAATATGTTAAGCTTATATCGTGTACGATAAAAATTCCAGCTATTATATTTCGAAGGAATAGATGAGAGCGCATGATTTTCTTTTTCTCTTCTAAGTAGCTCAAATCAATCTTATTTGACTTATAGCACGATTTAAGCATATTCTGCGCAGAAAATGTCGCCTGTATGTAAGGTTTTTGGGCAGATGATGTCATACAATCTGTTTACTGAGCAGAAAATTTAAGATATTTTGGGCAATTTAATTAAAACCTTTCTATTAAACAAAAGGTGTTCAAAATATGCTAAGTTATTTAAACGTTATAAAGGAATAAACATTAAGATGAAATTCAGACTGGATTGCAGCACTTATTTTCTGTACAAATTTTCAGCTGAATATTTACGCTATTTTTATTCTTTTATAACTCTTAAACAATTTGAGCTTTTTGAACACTTTTCTAATCGAAAGGTTTTAATTTCAACTTCAGTATGCAATTAGTTATTATGCAATCTTTCTAAAATAACTAGTTCAAAAACTGTTTAACTAATAAAGCAGATGCAAATTTTAAAAAATATCTTAAAATCTAGATAAAACTGCTCATAACTTTGGGAAATTCGAGCGTTGAATCGAATCGACGCACACTGTTAAAAAATGCATGAAATTTGCTTCCAGTACATGCATTAATTTTCTAAAAATACGTTAAAATTACGGTAAAATGTATTAATTTTCATGCAAATCATCATTAAATTTTATTTATTAAGATGAAATTTAATACTGATTTGCATGAAAATTAATACATTTTATCGTAATTTTACTGTATTTTTTCGAAAATTTAATGCATGTACTGGAAGCAAATTTCATGTATTTTTTAACAGTGCAGCTTTTTCATGATGTTATGTAAGAAAAAATATTCCAAAGTTAGAAGAAAATCCAAGACTCAAATGCAGAATTTTTTTTCGATATTTGAATTTAAAGTAAATTCTTTGGTAACAATATATTTTTTATTGGAGATCTCAGTGGCTCTCTTGGTAATCTCACAGATCCGAGTTCGAATTTCAGTCTTGTTTGATGGATACGAGCACCACTGTACGTTACATGTTCTTTGTTCACAATCACACTGAAAACATCTGTTGCTAATTAGCATCTCTTTGATAGCATAAATACCGCGACGTCAAATAAAATAACAAAACATTTATAAATTTCTTCTTAAAAATTTTTTAGTAGCGTTATTGCTTTGGATAAAAAAACGCCTGATGGCTACAAAGTTATGCTGGCAAGGCTGATCAACGGAAATCCAGAATTGTACAATTTTAACGAAGCTTTGTTGTATTTTTATATGGTTCTTCATACTGCTATTTTTGAGGAAGGTAGCAACAATGGCATCATTTACGTTTATGACATTGCCGATGTAACTATACAGCATTGCCAAAAATTTACCGAAACAGATATTCAACGTTTTTTTGAATATAGCAAAGACATCGCCCCGATGAAATGGAAAGGCATTCATTATATTAATAGCGGAACTCCTGATCAGGATATGCAAAATTTTATTCAACAATATATTGTTGATAAATATGATGAGGTAATTATATGCATATAACTCTTTTACCTATATATATATATATAACATACAAATAATTATAATTATATTAATAAATCAATTAATTTTAACAAATATTTGCTGTACTAGGCATATTCTTACTTCAATTTAAAAGATTTGGACAGCGTTGTACCCATTGAAATACTTCCAAATGAAATGGGTGGAAAAGCTGGTTCATTAATGGAATTACATCAGAAACAAATTAGTAAAACTGAAAGCTTTGCCAACTGGTTTGCCGAAATGGAACAACGTTTTTCAATATAATGATTGCGTTTTGAAAATACAGGGTCAAATGCGTCAGTTATCGTTGCCCCCCCCCCCGACTATCGTGCTTCTTCGATATTTTAATACAATAGGTTTACGCCTCAATCAATAATAAAAAAAAATTTTTAAGTATAATTTAACTATTAATTTAAATATTAGAAAAATAAAAATTTATTTTATCGACTTTTTATATTGTATAAATAATGTTTGAAATTTTTGTAACGTGATTTATGCGTTTTTAGTGCGTGCGTTATCAAAAAGCTTAAGGATTGCATGTTTAATTCAATCAATTAAAGTATTAACAAATGTATATTAATAATATGTGAATGCATTTTACCATAGTAAAATACTTACAGATTTCGAAAAAATTTATAATTTGCGTTTTTAAAATTATTTTTTATCATTTATTTATAAAATACAATGACTGGAACAGATTTAAGCATATGGTTGAATTATCGTGCACAATAACTAAAACAATTTTTCGGTATAATCTTAGTTATTGAGCCTTAACGCATATAAGCATCGAACAAAACATAACCTCAAAAAAAGATGAATCGAAGAAAAATGCACGATAATTGATACTCAATATTTGGTCAAAGGCTTGCTTACTGACAAAATGCATTTAGTTGAGGGCGCGGAAACTGACACACGGGATATAGAAATCTGAAAATTGAGCAACACGGTATTTGACGCATGCATCAATTCTTATATTTTTAATAATATTTCAAATATTTTTCTACATGTCATTAATCAATTATGTTTATTAAATAAAAGATGCTTCAACGTTTATAACTGATATCATTAGTTGTTGAGCGGTAATAGAAAAATCTGTTCGATTTGATAAAATCTGTAGCAGGTTACGTTAAACCCACGGTAACTGGCGCATCGACCTTATATATTTATTTTGAAAAATCTAATACTGTAAACGTATACCTTTTTAAGTGACTTAATCTATAGATTGTTTTTTAATATTGATTTGATTTTTGAAAAGTTTTTATAATATTGAGTTTTTATAAATTTGAAATTATATATATGTAAACATAAACTGCATAAAAATTTATATATTTTATATATGTATATTACTTATTAATAAATATAGTCACCACAATATTTTTAATTCATTTATTACCTATTTAACATCATTCTTAAATTCTTTTACTGTTTTTAAATTATATATAAAATAACATTTACAAAAATAACAATTATTGAAATTGAAAATAAATTAATGATTTTAAGTTTAATAATGTTTAGGATAATTTTTATTTAAAACGTAATATACGAATATATAACAAAAAACAGTAAATTCTCATTGAGGAAAAGCAAGGCAAGAATCTTACATTAAAACAAAGTAGATCTTAATCCTATTAGAGAAAGAAGGACCCGAAATTTCAAGTAAAAAATGAAAAATCATCAGCTGAATAAATTTGAATGCTTTCAAATGAGAACAATCACTTGATAGATTATAAGAAAATTGTATAAATTTTTGAAAAAAGAAATTAATTTAACAAAAATAACGTCTTATGATGTCTCATGTGTATGAAAAATTTTTTAGCAAATCCAAGAATTATCTAATAATCTTATTCATTATTAGAGATTGTTCTATTATTTTCTTTTGAAGATAAAAAGTTTATAATTTGAAAAATTTTGTTTTTCTCTTAGTTCTCTTATAACAGCATTGTCTACTCAATTTTGAAATTATATAGTAATAAAATTTTTACAATAAACTTCATTAGAAAATAAAAAAAAACTATCTTTCTCTTAATAAAATATGAGGTAAACAATATGTTAGATAAACATGTTATTCACGAAAATAATATTTTAATTTATAAATGGTAATATATTAATTAAAAGATAATTTAATGCAAAATTTAACATTAAAAATAATTTTAACCAATATATTGTTATGCGCTGTTGTTCTGATTAAAATCGTCTATACGAACAATTTTTAATAATTTAATTGTTGTAAGGATATTCAATAAATTTATTTATAATATTAATTAACTAAAAAATTTTTCAGCATTCCCAAAAAAATAAGATAATTTTGTCTATATATTTTTTATCATTTCCCCATCAGTCAGATAAATTTTTACTTGATCAGAAAATTTATCTAATATGCTAGATTAATTGTCGTTACAGAAACAATATTAAGGTTGACTTGAATAAATTTTTTTTTTATGGAGAACCCTTATGCAAATTTGTATGAGAATTTTAATATAAAAAATATCTCTTGCATAAAGTGTCCAAATTCATGTAAAGAAAAAATTGATTAATTTTCATTATTAATTTTTTTAATGTATACATAAAATATTTAAATTGAATCTTGTTCGTTTGACGATGTTTTTTTACAATATCACTCAATATTTTAACTTTGATATTCCAAAACAATTTCATTGTCCACGTATCCTTTTATTTACTTCTATAAAAAGGAATGATAAGGACAATTGGAGGATTTCGATTTTTTTAGATTTTTTATTAACAATATTCTTCTTTCCTTAAAATTGATAATGATTTAAAAGAAATGAAATATATTTTTCATGTATGAATTTAAAATGGAGGCAATAAACCTTGATTGATGTTAAGTTGTTGTACTTTAATTTTTATATGCAATGAAATTATTTAAAATTAAACATTTTTAATATTTTCTAATAATTTAAAATTTAGTATAACCTACGGCTACTTTCATCGGATTTACGGATTTCTTTTTTATTCATGATAAATAAATTTAGCAAAACGCGAAGGAAGAATATATAATATACTTAAATTATTGTTAATAAGTAAAATAAAATATGCTATTATGTATTTGTTTGATTGTATTAACTTTTTTTAGAATTAAGCATTATATTAAAAATGTATTCAATTAAAAAATTTATAACTTCCTATTATGAACTTTAAAATATTTAATAATAATGAAATAGAAAACGAAAAAAGTGAAAAAAGTACTCCAATTCTATTGAAAAAAGTTTATGAAACCCAAGCAAACTGAAGTAAACACTAAAATACATGAACTAAGTGTGGATACAACTAAAAGAAAATCAAAGATTCAATTAAAAAATTAAGTTTGTCTTATTATTTTTTATCAATTCTCTTCACGAATTATATTTATAATAGAGTTTTTATAAGAATTGTATTTATAATGCAGCGTTTAAATTATATGTTAATGTAACAGTTTTTGAACAGTTTTTCCTTTTCAGCAATAGTTATTTGATGATTGTGACACTGTTGAGCCTCATGTTTAATTTCCTGATTGAGATCGACTATGTCTTTTTGATTAGATGAAATTTCTCTGTTCTTTTCTTCAATATAATCCGAAAAAGAATATAGATTAAATTTTTATATGAAGAATATAAAAATAATATATATATATATATATATATACACACACAAATATGTATGTTATAAGAATAAATACATAAAGTAGAATTGCACCTGTTCATTTTTATTTATACTTTCTTGATTTTTTAATGTTTTTTCATTAGAGCCATTTTTCTGCTTATGTACCTTCTAAGAACTTTTGTGTATTGAATAAAACTTGATGCGATTGACTTGATTGCAACAAGTTGAGCTAGTCGCATGCTGAAGAGTTGTAGAATGATTAGTGGCTGCTTCTAAACTTATTTGTATCGCCATTGACAATAATGGTAAAGTATCATACGCATGATTACTTATTATACTGTCAGAAACTTTTGTGACATTATTTTTTTCTTGTATTGATAAAATTTATTTGCAAATTCTACGCGTTAAATAAAATATTACATATTCTATTGGAACCGATGATATGGCTGTTTTAACTTTCAATTGATAAAATGATACTAAACTTCAGTAATAAAGGTAAAAATTCCATCACAAGACTTGCGCATTCCTGATTGAAAATATCTTTTAACGTTTCTAAAATATTTTTAACATTTTTGTAATAACGAGATGTTTATATAAATTAAAATTTTACTAATAAATAAAAGAAAAAGTAAACTTACTTTGGATAAGTTGAAAATACAGAAAATAAAACTTTTATTTTGCCTAATTTCATCAAAGAAATTAACTGTATATCTTAGTAAAAATACATCTTCATTCTTCAATGTTGGAATAATATTTGTAAAAGTAACAAGAGCAACATCTAAAATGTACGAATCTAAGATATCACAATCATTTGCAACACTGTATTCTAATATTGATGATTTGCCCTGAAGTTTTTACTATGCTTTGTAGAAAAGTTTTTGTTTTAATACTACACATTAAAGCATATACCACTGGCAAATTTTTACAGCATAAATTGTCTAGAACACATAAATTTCTCATTGAATTAAGTTATCCATTGCAATAATGTTGTTATTAAATATGATAAATATGCTTTTTGTCATGAAATTTTAATCCCATATGTTAAGAGATTAAATTAACATGCATAATAGTACATTGTTAACCAAGGGAGTAAAATAGGTGATTTTTGCCCGAGTCGAGTTTGACGCCCGAGCGAAGCGAGGGTGACAATAAAGACGAGGACAAAAACACCTTTACTTCCGTGGTTAACATATTACTTTTTCATACACGAAGGGCGTTCAATTTAGCCACATTGAATATAAATTCGTTAATATATTAATGCCGTTACATAAAGTAATGGCATCAATATATGATAAAATCAAAATAAAAATGTGGCAAAGAACGTGCCGGGGGGGCACGTTCATTGCCATTAATTAATTATTAATTATTAATTTTTTTAGAGCGAAGCCCCCCCGCTCTAAAAAAATTAATAATAATACTTGAAATAAAAAAACCATTAAACTTAAATTTTATGAAAATCTATTGTCTATTCAAATAAATCAAATAACACGAAAAACTCGTTTCTACAGAAAATATTGATAAAAAAAGCAACTATATTTTCGAGTAACTTGAGTTCTTCGAGTAGCTCATATTTTTTCGAGTAATTCGAGTAATTTATATTTTTTCGAGTAATTCGAGTAATTTATATTTTTTCGAGTAATTCGAGTAATTTATATTTTTTCGAGTAATTCGAGTAATTTATATTTTTTCGAGTAATTCGAGTAATTTATATTTTTCGAGTAATTCGAGTAATTTATATTATTTCGAGTAATTCGAGTAATTAATATTTTTCGAGTAATTTATATTTTTTCGAGTAATTCGAGTAATTTATATTTTTTCGAGTAATTCATATTTTTTTCGAATACTTCGAGTTATTCGAATACATATTTTTTCAAGTGATTTCAAGTGATGATTCGAGTTATTCCAGTAGTTGATATTTTTTTAGAGTAACTCGATAAATTCGAGTAACTTGGCAAGTTCGAGTTAATACTCGACACGAACTCGTCGAGTCGAGTAATTTATTAGAGTTGCTCGTAGAATCGAATACACTGTAAGTCACTTTCAGGGTTTTTCTTATTGTAAAAATAAAAATTCAGTAGCATGTAAAATGATTCACCTTTTTAACCGACTTCAAAAAGGAGGAGGTTCTCAATTCGACTGAATTTTTTTTTTTTTTTTTTTTGTCTGTTACCTCATAACTCCGTCATTTCTTAACCGATTCGAAAAAACTTTTGCTTATCTGATAGAGAATGTCTGCAGGTAGGTCCCATACGTGTCCTATAATTATTGGGCCAATATTCGGTTTGTATGACCCAATTATCAAATTAAGAAAAAAACCGGATGTTTTGTTTTCTCATTTACCTCCCTTATACTTAGCCTACTCTCTCTCTCTCTCTCTCTCTCTCTCTCTCTCTCTCTCTCTCTCTCTCTCTCTCTCTCTCTCTCTCTCTCTCTCTCTCTCTCTCTCTCTCTCTCTCTCTCTCTCTCTCTCTCTCTCTCTCTCTCTCTCTCTCTCTCTCTCTCTTACCTGAGCTTGAATATGTATACATGCACACATAACGACACTGTGCTGTTGAGCCTTCTTTCTTTCCTGCTATATATTGCTTGGTGGTGTACTAATGCATGCGTTATGAATTAATAATGAAAGTTTAATGTAATTAGTGGGTCTACCTATATTTGCGTTTTTAGTAAGGGGATTCACTAGAAGATAGAAAATAAAAATTTTTTAACAAAAACAAACAATTTAAAAAATTTTTAATAAATAAAAACCGACTTTAAAAGTATCGAATAACCCTGGTAGAAATTTGAACATTAAAAATGGTGTAAACAACAATTTATGACCATTTTCAATAGTAATATTTTGTCATGTCAATATTGGCGAATAAATGGCAATTTTTTGCTGAATCTGCAGAGCTCAAATTTTTTGGTATATTGGTTAGCATCTTATAGGCAAAAAATGCTAATATAAAAATGTTATTCAAAATTTTTGTATTTAGCCAAAAAAATACGCATTTTAAGTAAACGGAGAGAAAAAATCAGTAACAGCTATCTAAAAATTAGGTAAACTGTGGACAACTTTTTTTGACTAGTTATATAACTTTTTAGTAATGAGTCCTTAATTTTTCAGATCATAGGTAAAATCATAACCTCACTTTTGCCACGTGGCGAGAAAATATAGATTAGTATTTATTCACATTCCTTCGACAATGTTTATTTTTATTGGAATTTATAAAAATAAAAATAATATTAAATTTTATTAAAATAAAAATATGAAACGCAGTACGAAACGAGTATAAAAATATCGTTTTTTAAAATAATAAATGGAAAATTTTATTAATCGTTTAAAAATAACCTCTAACAATCCGATCACAACTCAAAATATACGCGCGAATATATTAACAAAAGTGATTCTATTAATGATTAATGATAACTTTCAAGAAAAAACCTTAAATGATTCTTAAGAGGCGGTCGGGTCTATTCGCCGCTACATATAGGGTGGCGCTGCGGTCAGGTGAGAGAAATCTATTAAATATTTTTTATACAGCTATTTACAATTTTCTGAGACGACAATATACTTTTAATGTTGTCATTTCCTCTAGCCATCTATATGTAGAATAATTATTAATACTTATCTTGTTTGAAAAGTCTGAAATATTGTTATAAAGCGAAAAATGCGATGCAACGTAGGACCGATGTAAACATGCGTGCACCTTCCCTTAGTGCGACAGAGAGAGCAATACTAAAGAATGATGTATGCTAATGTTTACGTCGGCTCTACCTCGCGCCGCATTTTTCGCTTTATAACAATATTTTAGACTTTTCAAACAAAATTAATATTAATAATTATTCTACATATATATGGCTAGAGGAAATGACAAGATTAAAAGTATATTATTGTTTCAGTAAATTTTAAATTGCTATATAAAAAATATTTTATATTTTTCTCTCACCTGACCGCAGCGCCACCAAGCGGCAAATGGTTCCGACCGCCTCTTAAAAGTAATTAATTAGAGCACAATTTGATAGACTCTACTGTTAACTATCTATATTCAAATAATAGTGGATCAGACTCAACATTTTATTAGCATTTTTTAGCACTATGAAGGTTGAAAAAAACGTTTCATATTAGTTCAAATAATGGCCATAAAACATTCCCATTTTCTGCTCTTCACTTTAAAGAAATGGCCATAAAATGGTAGAAAAAGCGTTTCATTTTCTACCAGGGAAAAACAAAATTTTTTACAAAAAATAAGATTTTAAAAACATTGCACTAAAAAATGACAAATAAAAAATTTTTAACAAAAAAATACCGACTCCAAAAAATGCACTGAAAAGTAACAAATAATTTATTATCTTTAGAAATCATACAAATAATTGGTAAAATACAATTTTAGAAGTCGGCGTCTAATTCTAAATCTGTGGTGCGTAAGCAGAACGACTTAGTCCATTTTTTCAAAAATAACGTTCACATTCATTGTTCAAAAATAACGTTTACATTTATTGTTAAAAAATAACGTTTACATTCATTGAGGAAAGTGACGCCGACTTCTAAAATTGTATTTTACCAATTATTTGTATGATTTCTAAAGATAATAAATTATTTGTTACTTTTCAGTGCATTTTTTGGAGTCGGTATTTTTTTGTTAAAAATTTTTTTTTACTTTTGTAATCGTAATCATAAACGTCGAATAGCATCGTATGTTATTTGGGTGCTTGTGTTCAATGAATGAGAGAATGATTTTACGTCGATATCACCTCTTTTTGGGGTGATAAATTAAAACTATCATAAGTTGCATCATTGAATCAGAAAATTTAGTTGTGATCAATGTAATTAATCATACAATTATAGCATTATTAAGAATCAATGATTTTTTATATGAAAATGATTTACAGTGTACCCGCACTAATAATTACTACATCCATTTTACGTTCACTGAATTCATTTTGCATTTTCTAACAGCGCATGCTAAATTTTCATGCGCCGTTAGAAAAAGTAAATTTCTTATTGGAAACAGGGAAAAAATCAATCACGCTTGTGAGAAAATTACTTTTTTGCCCTAGGGTAAAAAAGAGCTATTTTAGCCCCTAAGAATAGACATCAAAAATTGAATTTTATGCCCTGAGTGTGAAAAAAAAAATTTTAGTCATTTATAAAACATTTTAATTTTTAATATTATTATTTATTTTTAATATTATTAATATTATTATTTATTTTTAATATTATTAATATTATTATTTATTTTTAATATTATTAATATTATTATTTATTTTTAATATTATTAATATTATTATTTATTTTTAATATTATTAATATTATTATTTATTTTTAATATTATTAATATTATTATTTATTTTTAATATTATTAATATTATTAATATTATTACACGTCGATTACTGGATTTTTTACATGTAGTTGTCTGACATTCAATATTCATTTTTTAATATCCTCGTATTTTTAAATTTCATCACTTTACCCCGTTGAAAAAATCCAATTGGATTTCTTATTGGAATTTCCAATTGGAATTCCAATTGGATTTTGTTGGAAATCCATGTTGGAATTCCAATCAATTCCAATTAGAAATTCCAATTGGAAATTCATAATAGAATTCCAATGAGAATTTGAGAAATCCAACGTAAATTTAAGGACACTTTTAGGTGATTAATAGTACATTTCGTAACGGGTATGAAAAGGCTTTATTTACGAAACGAGAAGTTTACGGCCCGAGCCGAAGGCGAGGGTTGTAACGAGTTTCGTAAAAAAGCCTTTTCATACCAGTTGCGAACCGTATTTTTTGCCATGAGAGCCAAAAAAGAGCAGCGAAGTTGCGATTTTGGGGTTAGAATGGCAAAAAATATTTTTTTATATAAAATTTTATTTATGTTTTCATTGCGACTTATAAAAATATCTCTGTTCATTGAGAAAATAGAACATGAGAAAGCAGGCCGAATGATCGCCTTTTGAGACCAAATGAAACTACCAGCTTATAAGTTCTAAACTCTTTTATTTTTTTTGTGCGCGTTTGTTTGCCATAAGAAATTCAATAGATGGAAAGCGTCGTAGCCCCCTGGCGGCTAATCATTGAATATAAATATACACATTTATATAATAGTACTTATAATTGATCGCCAGGCGGCTACCACGCTTTCTATCTATTAACTCTCTTACGGCAAGCAAATGCGCACAAAAAAAATAAAAGAGTTTAGAACTTATAAGCTGGTAGTTTCATTTGGTCTCAAAAGACGATCATTCGGCCTGCTTTCTCATGTTCTATTTTCTCAATGAACAGAGATATTTTTATAAGTCGCAATGAAAACATAAATAAAATTTTATATAAAAAAATATTTTAATCACTTAAAAATGTACTTAAATTTACGTTGGATTTCTCAAATTCTCATTGGAATTCTATTATGAATTTCCAATTGGATTTCCAATTGGAATTGATTGGAATTCCAACATGGATTTCCAACAAAATCCAATTGGAATTCCAATTGGAAATTCCAATAAGAAATCCAATTGGATTTTTTCAACGGGGTAGTAAAGCCACCTAACGATAAATCAAAGAACTTTTATGTTTCATATTTATCTATCTTTCTCTATCTATCTCTCTCTATCTCACATACAAACTAAGATTCAAGACTTTATTTATATTTTGTAAATAATAACTCCTAATACGAGTAAATGCTCCGATATACATATACACATATACACACAACTAAAGAATTTTACTTTATTAAATGTTAGAAATAACGAACAGTTTTCGATTACTCTTTGATCCATGATAACGTTTCTAAAATCGCGTTAATAATGAATACATTTTTTATTAACGTTTGCCAAAATAAAAAAAAATTATCACGGAAAACAAAAGTGGTAATTTTAAATATTTTGAATAAAACAAATTTACGGTTAGCTTCCGACATATTTTGGCGTGGTAAGTGAGTGATTAATAAATATTCAAAGTGACTTAAATTGAATTCAAAAACAAATTTTACAGGTGCTACCGTTACTGTTGTTGATAACAAAAGGCAAAGTGTAAAAACCATTGAACGTTTGATTGTGCAGGAAACTTCTCATGACGAGTAATAAAAAAAAAATAATAATAATAAGAACATTATTTTTTAATGAATAATGATATTTATTTTAGACGTACCGATACCCAATATAGTGATGGACCCGGAACAATTATAGTTTACAGTTCGGATATGAAAAATTTACCCCAAGTCCAAAAAGTACTGGATAAAATATTTCAAGAGCAAGTCAAAATTGACGCTATCATGTTAAATATGGACATCATTAGTTCTGATAAGGTCCCTATATTCGGACCAAAAATGATTTCTTCAAATTTTATAATTTACGCAAAAATCATAATGATGACCACCATCAATTGTATAAATAAGAATATCAGATGTAAAATCATTATGACTACAGCCTCAGATTATACAAATATGTGATATAAATTTAAAATTTTGTCTTTTATTTTAGTTGTGACATCCCATGGAACTATGTCCTTCAAATCAATATAATATTATTAAAACATTCTTAAATTTAAAAATTATAAATCTTAATTTCATTTCTATTCAAAAGGTTAACAACCAAAATTAGTTCCATGCGATGTCCCGAGTCAGCGGTTTCCAAATACCGACTCATTGCGAAAACTCAACCGTCAACTGTATCTAAGACAGAGAAGAATGGTAAAAGAATTCATTAGTAAGCAAGCTAATGAACTTTTAGGAAGTTAAACGACTCCTGTCCTGAAAATTTTGACTACATGTCGAGGTTTGATTGGAGCTTCCATCTCTCGATCGCCCGGGCGCGAGGTAATAAAAACAAACCTCTACGTCACTACACTGCCTTTAGTCACAACAAGACGGCAACCGCAAGAGTCGGCTCTGCCAGGTCCACTGGAAAGATCAGTGTTACTTTAGATTTTTATTACTTAAGTTATTTTAATATTAAATATTAGTGAGTAGATTAGAGCCCTACTTCACTAATAAATAAAAATAAGAAAACACTAAGATATAAGATTCAAATTTAATTACTAAATTAAATCAAAATCAGTTAATAGTGACAACGAGTGTAAACTTGAGATCTAAGGTGAATCAAGGTGACGTTCGAGGTAATAATCTGAAATATTAACCGAACGTTCGAGCGATTGAAGGAGGAAGCCCAACCTTATCTTGCCACGGACATTCTTACCGTGTAGTTTAAGGAGACTGTAGCGTCCATGCTACATACACTCTGTCAGGTACACAAATATATTTAACTGTATTCTTACATACATTACGGGAAAAACCAATGAACCATATACATATTATAGTTATAAACATTCATTACGTATACACTTTCCTAATCCATCCTTCAGACGTCTAAAGGTTTTTCCAGCAATAAAATATCCCGTTACTTCTTTCCTTTTTATGATTCCGACCTATCCTTAATCCTCAATGTATTAACATAGCTCCGACTACCTAATACCCCACCTACGCTCCATTCCTTACTCTCGGTGTATTCTTTTCCTGAAGGGAAAATATATGCAGAGACAGACAATCTGTTCGACTGCCGAAGCGACAACTTCTCGGCCTCGTCCTCGCAACGACGCGCTCGAGGATTCGAACGACTCTCGTACTTATATTAAATAAAACGAATTTAAGCGAAAAAGAAGTCTACATTATTTTACCATTCCAACTTCACCCAAGCCGACTCCTAAAGTGGTGACCCCGACGTGATATTAAGTGAAGTGAAAAATGGTGAACGAAAATGATGGAGTAGCGGTAGGTGCAAACGGGCCCGAAATTCACCGAGTGGCGGTACGTATACCACCCTTCATCCCGGGTGATCCGGCGCTGTGGTTCGCCATGGTGGAGCGCAGTTTCGATGCAGCTAACGTGACGGCCGAGACAACAAAATTTGGCCACGTGCTCGGCGTATTGGACCCGCAATACGCAAGAGAAGTCAAGGATATCATAATGAATCCACCAGCAGTGAGTCCGTTTACGCTTCTCAAGGAACAATTGATCAAGCGATTGGGCACATCACAGGAATCAAAAACGCGTCAACTGCTGGAAGGCGAGGAGATCGGAGATAGGGAGCCCTCTCAATTTTTACGACACCTACGAAATCTTTCTAACGAAGCGGTGAGTGATTCAGTTCTTCGTACCCTATGGACCGGTCGCCTTCCTCAACCGGTTCAAGCAATTTTAGCCACGCAAAAGGACGTAGAATTAGACAAAGTGGCCGAACTCGCCGATACGATTATCGAGGCGACGCGCACCGGACCGCAAGTTAACGAGGTGCACACAAGCAGCGCGCACGAAGCAGCGCTTGCGGTAAAGCTAGCGCAGTTAACACTTAGCCTGCAGGATGAACTTAGAGTCATCCGCCAGGAAATTAGTTCTCTTCGTAACCTACGTGACGACAACCGACAACGAAGCCGTTCCAGATCCCGCTCTCGCTCAAGGTCAACGGACGAGCCACCAGCGGACACATGCTGGTATCATCATATCTTCGGATCAAAGGCAAGGAATTGTAAGGGAGGTGCGTGTAAGTTTGCGGGAAACGCACCGGCCGGGAAGTAAGTGCGGCATCTGACTCGGCCAAACCGACCTGCCGCCTCTTCATCATGGACAAGGAATCGAGGCGTGATTTTCTCGTGGACACGGGCGCAGACATTTGTGTTATTCCACGCTCTCATACCCGTCAAATACTAAAGAAGGCAGCCTACCAGCTTTCTGCCGCTAACGGCTCTGTCATACAAACGTATGGCACAGCCGAGTTAAGTCTCAATCTCGGACTTCGCCGCTCTTTTCCTTGGCGTTTCGTAGTTGCCGAGGTCACTAGACCCATCATCGGCGCGGACTTTCTAGCCTACTACGGACTCCTTGTGGACCTTAAGAATAGTCAACTGATCGACGGGGAAACGAAACTAACTACGCGTGGACGTGTTACCACTTGCGACACCCCAAGCATCAAGGTCATCGTCTTGGGAAACTCGGACTATCACCAGCTGTTAGCCGAATTTCCTGAGATCACGCGTCCGGACGGCCGTGCTCCAGTGATAAAGCACGACACGCAGCATCACATCGAGACGACACCTGGCCCACCAGTCGCAAGCAAGCCCAGGCGCCTCGCACCCGACCGTTTCATCGTAGTGCGCAAACAATTCGAGGCGATGGTACAGCTAGGCACTATGCGCCCATCATCTAGCAGCTGGGCAGCTCCGTTGTACATGGTGCCAAAGGACAACGGGGACTGGCGACCGTGCGGAGATTACAGAGCGCTTAACGCGTGCACAATCCCCGACCGTTACCCCGTGCGACACATTGCCGATTTCACGCAGACGCTACGAGGCAGGAAAATATTCTCCAAAGTGGACTTAGTGCGAGCGTTCAACCAGATCCCAGTGGCACCGGAGGACATAAAGAAAACAGCCATCACGACACCCTTTGGTCTCTTCGAGTCACCGTTCATGACATTCGGACTACGCAACGCAGCACAGACGTGTCAGCGACTTCTTGATGAGGTTACCAGAGGACTGGACTTCTGCCATCCATACATGGACGACATCCTCATAGCTTCGGACAACGAAAACGAACACCTGAAGCATCTACGGGTCTTATTTCAACGCCTCAACGACTATGGTATCGTTATCAATCCAGCGAAATGCGTCTTTGGTGTACCCGAGGTTTTATTCCTCGGCCATCTAGTCAACAGCGATGGTGTTCGCCCGCCGCCAGAGAAAGTTGAAGCCGTCCGAAGCTATCCTCGCCCGAACACCGCTAAGCAGTTGAGGCAGTTTCTTGGTATCATCAATTTTTACAGGAACTGCATGCCTAACTGCGCGAAGATACAAGCACCGCTAAACGATCTGCTCATCGGAAACATCAAGGGCAAAGCGGGACTCAACTGGACGCCCGAGGCAGATGCAGCTTTCTCAAAAGCCAAAGAGGACATCGCACAGGCTACCTTGCTCGCTTATCCAAAAACGGGAGCCCCTCTTGCGTTATGCACGGACGCCTCAGATTATAGTGCTGGCGCAGCTCTTCAACAACGAGTAAACGGTACATGGGAGCCGCTAGCCTTCTTCTCAAAGAAATTCAGCCCCGTGCAAGCTCGGTACAGCGCTTTCGATAGAGAACTGCTCGCCGTCTACTTAGCAGTCAAACAGTTCCGACACATGGTCGAAGGACGCAGCTTTGTTATCTATACAGATCACAAGCCGCTCACCTTCGCTTTTCAACAAAAGCTCGAAAAAGCTTCGCCACGTCAAGCTAGACACTTGGACTTCATCGGCCAGTTTTCTACAGACATCCGACACATCGCTGGGAAGGACAACATCGTCGCCGATGCTTTATCTCGCATCGAGGAAGTAGTAACGACTCTCGACTACGCAGCAATCGCCCAAGCGCAACAGGACGACGACGAGCTGCAACGGCTACTTACTGCCGAAACATCGCTCCAGCTTAAGGAAGTGGAAATTCCAGGTGCAGACGTTCGTGTCTATTGCGATACATCTACGGAAATTCTTCGTCCTTATCTTCCAGCAACTTTCAGACGAGCAGCTTTCGAGTCAGTGCACTACCTTTCACATCCTGGCATTAGGGAAACTGTCAAGGCTACTGTCAAGCGATTCATCTGGCCTTCCATCCGCGCAGACGTTCGTACTTGGGCACGAGCTTGCACTCAATGTCAGCGTTCCAAGGTTACAAGGCACACGCATTCACCCTTAGGGAGCTTTTCACCAGCCTCATCGCGCTTCGAGCATGTGCATATAGACATAATAATTATTCCATGCTCAGAAGGTAACAGGTACTGTTTAACATGTGTAGACAGATTCTCTCGCTGGCCTGAAGTCTTTCCGATGCCCGATCAGGAAGCAGAGACGGTCGCTCGCGCATTCTACAACGGTTGGATATGCCGCTTTGGCACGCCTCTTCGAGTGACAACCGATCAAGGACGCCAGTTTGAGTCACACCTATTCAAGTCGCTCAATCGATTGACAGGCACGACTCACCTACGAACAACATCATACCATCCTCAAGCTAATGGACTGGTCGAACGTCTACATCGACAACTGAAAGCAGCTATACGATGCCACGAGAACGCAAAGTGGACGCAAGTGCTACCAACAGTTCTCCTCGGTATCCGCGCGGCGTGGCGCGAAGACTTGGAAACCACGGCAGCAGAGATCGTCTACGGCCAACCTCTACGCCTCCCAGGAGAACTACTAACACCGGCGGACCTCAACAACGAGGACCCAGCATCCTTCACAACTGAGTTGCGTCAATACTTTCAACAGCTGAGGCCATCTCCTGGACGACAGCATGGTCAACATAAGACTTTTATCTTCAAGGATCTCGCTACAGCGAAGTACGTTTTTGTTCGTCATGATGCGGTAAAAGGTACGCTACAAATGCCTTACGACGGCCCTTTTCCAATCATCAGCCGCTCAGAAAAAACCTTCGTGATCAACATAAATGGTCGCAACTCTAACGTCTCTATCGACCGCTTAAAACCAGCCTACGTACTCGAAGACACGCCAGAGGAAGCTCATCAAAGCCAACCAGCTAATAACGACATCAATCAAGATCAACCGCAGCAACCAGCAGAGAAGCCTAATCAACAACAACCAAGAAAATCTGAAAGACGCGTACGCTTCGCCGAACGATATCAAGCCGGTTTCACATGAATATCAATTTTTTTAACGTTATTATTATTTTCGTAATTGCATTACTGGCAAGGGGGTACTGTAGCGTCCATGCTACATACACTCTGTCAGGTACACAAATATATTTAACTGTATTCTTACATACATTACGGGAAAAACCAATGAACCATATACATATTATAGTTATAAACATTCATTACGTATACACTTTCCTAATCCATCCTTCAGACGTCTAAAGGTTTTTCCAGCAATAAAATATCCCGTTACTTCTTTCCTTTTTATGATTCCGACCTATCCTTAATCCTCAATGTATTAACATAGCTCCGACTACCTAATACCCCACCTACGCTCCATTCCTTACTCTCGGTGTATTCTTTTCCTGAAGGGAAAATATATGCAGAGACAGACAATCTGTTCGACTGCCGAAGCGACAACTTCTCGGCCTCGTCCTCGCAACGACGCGCTCGAGGATTCGAACGACTCTCGTACTTATATTAAATAAAACGAATTTAAGCGAAAAAGAAGTCTACATTATTTTACCATTCCAACTTCACCCAAGCCGACTCCTAAAAGACTAAGTATAGAAAACATCAGGACGATCGAGTCAGAAGCAAATTCATCTCTTTCTCTCCTAATCAGTGAGTTATTTATACTAACGAAATTTCAAATCAAGTTGATGATAGTTAAGACGCAATTACTTTCGTTACTCTAAGATAAATTGTTGTAAGATTTATATCTAGAAAAAGAAGGATATATAATGATAAGTTATATGAATAATTATTAGAGAATAACATTGATTCTCCTATTATTTTATCAAAAATAAATTAAATTACGGAAATGATAACAATTATAAATTAATAAAATACAATTTTTGTTAACCATGTAAGTGTATGATTTATATTATTCAAAGGTTTCGAAGTTAATTGTTAATTAAATCGTAAGAAGGGAAATAAGTGGAATTAAAATTTTAATTTGTTTTAAATATTAATAAAATAAAGAAAAGAAATAAATCTAAATTCTTGTAATTGATTTAAAATTTATTTATATTAAAAATTTAACTAACAATAAACATATATATATTTATATTAATTTATGCACTAACAATCATATTTATAGAATTACAGTATAAATTATATTTAAACACAAATATTATATATATATATATATATATATATATATATATATATATATATATATACGACATATACACACATACATATATATATATATATATATATATATATATATATATATATATATATATATATATATATATATATATATTATGACGAGTATACATACCCGCGCATTCAAATTTCCCGCCTAACGGCCTGCTACGATAGAACAGTAGTTCTGAGCTCAGCCGCCAGGTGGCAACTTCAAACGTCGTTGCACGCATCGGGAAAAATGAGGCCGGAGTATATAAGAGGCCGAGAAGCTAACCAGAGCAGAACAGTGTAGACTACGGTCCTCTCTCTCTCTCTTTACCTTAGTGAGCACGCTAGGCTAAGAGAGAGTGGGGCCAGTAGTAGCTGGTTGCCTTGGCTTGTGGAGCACCACAGCTTAGGCAAAGCTTCTCTCTCTTGCACATGGGGATAGACCGAGTGAGCACGCTGGTCTAAACTCTAGTGCATATGCTGGCAGTGTTAGAGATACGTCGAGTGAGCACGCTGGCGTAGATCTACCTGCCTAGAGCACACTAGCTATTTTTGCCGCCGCCGCAATGCCGAACTTGCGCCGTTGAATTTAAGGGTGACGTCCACCCATAGTATTATATTCTATTTCACATTTCGCCGCTGGCTTAATTAAGGGTCTGGTTAACCCGTAGCCGTCGCGTCCGCCGCCGCGTGACTATGGAATATATTAAGGGTGTCGTCCACCTAATTATTTAATTCGCATTAGTTTAAAGGACTCCGTCCGGCCGCGCATAAATATTAGAACTTAGATTAAGTTAAGGGTGTCGTCCACCCAATACGTTTTTTTATATTAGTTAGAGGACTCCGTCCGCCTGCCGCGTAATCATTAAGATATTAGAATAAGTTAAGGGTGTCGGCCACCCATTGTCTTTACGTCACTTAAAGGTCCCGCATGCCTATAGAGATTTGTAACTCAGATAATTAAGGGAGCCGGCTACCCACCGTCATTATTATTATTACTGTAGTATTAAGTATAGCGTTACTAGATGCCACCGCCTAGTTATATTATAATTATTTAATTATTAATTATTTATCTCTTTTGTTTTTGCACATTGTTGCAGGTAAAAGCCGCCGGTATAAATTAGACCGTCCAGGCCGTAGAATCTTTAGTTAAAGTAAACTACAATTCAGATTCTTTAAAGATTATTGATTAATTGATTTCACTTATTAAATAGCCGTCAAGTGGCCGATTCAGTTCAAGGACTAATTAATTTTTGTACATTTCATTCCGTTAAGGTTAGGCTAGTCATTTGCATTATATAAGATTATTAGGTTTAGCTTTGATTTATACATTATTATTAATTCATATTTGTAATCGTCGTTGTATGTGAGTTTTATGAGTACAATAAAGCCAAGGTACTCCATAGCATAACCAAACGTGTTAAACCCGGTTACTTTCCTTTACTTTCCACCGTCCGATCCCTCCAACTCCTGCCGAGCTTACCCTGGTAACTCACTGAAGCGTCTGGCAACAGGAGTTACACGTATTTCCTCCTCCCGAAAGGGAAAAACGTTACAATATATATAACTAAATTTAAACAATAACTTAAACGAATAGAGTGAATGAATACGTGAGAACGTATGAGATAGAGCGAACGTATATAATTGAGAGAACGAAAGCTGCATACGTGAGTAAGTGGGGAGAGCGAACACAATAGAGCGGACGAAGTGTGTAGTGAGTGAGTGGGGAGGACGAACGAGAAGGAAGGCGAACAGAGCGAACAAGTATATAAGCGAACAGAGCGAACACATAAGAGTGAACGAATGTATGTATAGCGAACGAGTGGGGAGACCAAACGAGTATACTAGCGAACAAGCGAACAGCCATAGGTGACGCATCTATAGTGTTCGCGCGTTGTAGCTATATAACGAATGAATGAAGCATATCGACGAGTGGGGAGAGCGAACGAGTATGTAAGCGAACAAGCGAACAGAGCGGACAAGCGAATAGAGCGAACAAGCGAACAGAGTGAACGTGAATAAATCTAAATAATCATAACTTCTATTAATTAAATAAAACAAATAATCAGATACACATATAAAATTTTGTATTACATAAATTTTTATAAATGAGTATATGTATGTGGATATATGGGTATATTTCATAAATTTAATAAACAAAGTGACAAGGTAAGTCCTGGGACGGTAGACTGGTTCCCAATAAAAATAAAATAATTTTTGTTGTGAAGAACTCAATTGTCCGAACCAAGTTCGGCCATAACATTATGCTCAAGACGAGACGACTTACTTACATTATCGAGGCGCCCGGCCCTACACTATTTGTTGCGTTATCTCTCCCGAGCGCACTAGCAAAGCAGCAGCAGTAATGCTATTCAAGCCGTGAGTGAGACAGTGAGAGACCAAGTTTTTCCTTACACTACCATATACGTCTCTCTCTCATTCATAGCTTGAATAGCACCACAGCGCTACAATGTACTCAGAAGAGCAAGCTGCTATGAATTAGTAATTTTTTATTAAAAAAAAAACAATTTTATCAATTAACTTTGACAATTTCTTTCCTTTATTAAAAAAAATATGAATGTTGAAAATACAAAAAAAATTTGAAAAATTATACTATATATTTAATTTAGATTTTAATGCACTCGTAGTTTTGTTTTTAACAGATGCCATTTCGCCAGCCAAGGTGCCGGCCGAGGTGCTGGCCGAGGTGCCGGCCGTCGATTCTTTTAATTCGTTTTGCAATATATCCGGTAATTCTATAGATTTTAATAAGCCCTTATAGATATCATGGATGTCTTCTGTCATCAACGAAGGATTGATTTTTGGATCAATTGCTTGCAAATTTCTAAAAATAAATTTTTTTAAATTATAGAATAATTTTTAATTCTTTTCAGATTTGTACCGACAGCAAATAAATGTAAAATTTAATCTTAATTTCGCGAATAAATAAAAATATTTAATTAAATTAATTAATTATAATATAATATAAGTTTTACTTACAAGTAATATCTGATTGATCTATAATTATTGGAGCTTAATATAGCATCCAGCATAGATTCAACCGTGTGATCTGGATGAAATATAAAACTTTTAAAAAAATTGACTATATTTCCTAACCCTAGAAATTTTGAATTATAATATGTTTTAGTATCTTCGACTTTAATTTCAACGAAGATAATATCAATTAGGCCCTTATAATCAGCTAAAAAACGATGTTCAATAAAAATATTATTATAAATTATTTATTTACTTATAAATTAGAAATCATTGCAATAAATTTTTTAATTTACCTTTTAAATTATTTATCAATCCTTGAACAAATGAGATTTTCCCCAACTGGGTAAATGCGTAAACGTCCAACATATTTTTTTTGGGTTCCGATAAAAAGTTAAGCAAAGACTGTCTAGAAAATTCTAAAAATTGAGAAATTTCAGTATTATTATAATTAAATAATAAAAATTTATATAGATATAATGATAAACTTACGTGCGTAGTCACTTGATATGCTTAAAATGAATTTCATTGGTTTTTCTTGTCTTAAGGCAATGGCAAAACTTTCTAATATTATATTTATATAGAATTCAAGATTATTGAATTCCTTTTGGAATTCACCATTATTATTTTGTAGTGAAGATAATATGTCACAATTTAATACTACTATGTCAATAGAGTTTTGTTCAACTTTGATCACATCGATTAAATCTCGGATATTTTTTGCATCTTCTAATTTACATGGATATACGTGGATTTGACCTCCATTGTCTTTGTAGGTTTCTCTATTTCTAAACATTAAAACAAAAATTATTAAAAAATATTTTAATTGAATTAAATCATTTAATTAATCACGTACTGCAAAGGCATATTAGCTCTGATGTACTTTTCAATCTTTTTCCCGTCATTACTGTTATCGCACACTCCTATTACAAACGCCCCTACAATTAACATAAGATTAATTAAATAAAGATAAATTCTTTTAATTTAAATTTTTTTAAAAATTAAATATTTATTTAATTTTTTTTAATAAAGTATTTCTATTGAAACCTTTCCAATAAACTCGCGTCGCGATTTCCAAATTAATTGTGTTGTTAATATTAAATATTAAAATTTTCTTATCAGTTAGTTTTTTTTTTATTTTCACTATACATCATCGTACATCTATTCATCTTGCGTTTAAATGTAATCCTTCGACAAGAACTACTTGCGAACTAACGAAACATTTTAAATTTTATATGAGAAAATATTTTTACATGTGTGTATATATATGTATATATACATACACATACAATATATACGCATATTTTGAAATAAAAGGTAACCGGTCACATATGACCGCTTCGTTGTAGCTGAGCACCCCCCGCTCTTCTTATGGAATTTTCTTGATGTAAAGATCGGTTAGAAGAAGAGGGGAAAGTTTTATGTTCGAATGATGATTGGATTGTATTTTAATTCGAGAAAATTGGGCGGTATTTTATCATAATATAAAATCATTATATATATATAAAGACAAAATTGGCGGTATCAAATCATAGTAAATTTGAACAAAAATTGAATCGATTAGAAAATGTAAATAACATTTATCAATGTATAATACAGAATTTGAATTTATTTAAATTTTAATAAATTTGACTGTATTGAATATAAGTCTGCTAAAATAAATGTAGCAAAAAATGAATGCTCATTGTAAATAATAAAAATTATGTTATAAGTTAAATTCAGCAAACAAAATATAAATTTATAAAATTAATTAAATTTTAAAATAGTAGATAAACAAGGAAGATTCTAGCCCATGGGGATTCTAGCCCACTACATTTGTAGCTCACTACATTTGTAGCCCACTGTATTTGTAGCCCACTACTTGTCGCGACAGGTTAGAATTTTAATAACTCAAGTTTGTAGCAACTTTAATAACTCAAGTTTATCACCGCATTCATAGCCCACTACTTCTGGAGAAATGATATTAAACGCGTAGATTGACTTATTTTATTCCATCCTTTCACGAGAGCACACTGCGCGCACATTGTATTTCTCTTATATGAGAAAAGGAGAGGGGATATTAAAGTCAATGTTTGATGTATTCTTGCTCCGACCTCTCATGAGAGAACATCGCGCGCGCACTTTGCTGTACGCAGTATTTCTCTTATATGAGAAAAGGAGAGGGGATATTAAAGTCAATGTTTGATGTATTCTTGCTCCGACCTCTCATGAGAGAACATCGCGCGCGCACATTGCTGTACGCAATATTTCTCTTATATGAGAAAAGGAGAGGGAGTATCAAACACGAGGATTAACATATTTTTATTCCGACCTTGCATGAGATTGAGCGCACATTGTTGTACTCAAATTTTCTTTTATGCAATCACCAGAGCATCACGATCTGATGCATGCATTAATGAAATTCTTATCGGTCCTTTTCAGGGCCACAATTTTTTAACGCAAAATATTCTAAAATATAAAAATTATTTCCACCCTTATAATAAATCGGCCCTTTTAAGAGCCACAAATTTTTTTAATGTAGAGCAACTGTTTTAAAATATTTTTATCGAAAAAAAAAAATTGACTTAACGTGGGATCGAATTCACGATCTTTTGGACGCGAAACTCTCGCTTATTCCTCTAGACCACGAAGTCATACTTAAAAATTTTATGTTTAACTTCGCATACATATATAATTAGAAAACAAATAGTTTTCTACGTTTAAAA
Organism: Anastatus disparis; assembly: GCA_017163975.1. Lineage (NCBI taxonomy): Eukaryota > Metazoa > Arthropoda > Insecta > Hymenoptera > Eupelmidae > Anastatus > Anastatus disparis. Next base: position 19,610,106 of record JAFFSR010000227.1, on the reverse strand, counting down.
TATTTTAGCTCTGAGAAGAACTGGTTTTTTTTTACAAAATATGTAATTATGAAAAGATTTTAATTTTTTTAAGAAGAACTGGTTTACAAAATATGTAATTATGAAAAGATTATTATTTTTGATCAGTAATAAACTTTGAAAGCCACGCGCCAACTCAGAGGTGTTATGAGAGTGCGCGTGAATAGCAAGCAGCTATCCCGCACCAATGAGAGCGCAGCGCAATGAATCCGAATTCTATGCAAGCAGCTACGCCGCACCAATGAGCGCAAAGCACTCATAATCGGATCCACTCGACCATTACCATCTCAAGACTGGATACAGACATATCCGAAGTGAATTGCAAGCAGCTATACCGCACCAATGAGCGCGCAGCGCTATGAATGCAAGTTCTTTGCAAAGAGCTATGCCACACCAATGAAGCCATTATCGTGTTAACAACGAATACAGAGAAGTCCGAAGAACTTTCTCTTGTAATGTTGCTATAAACTTAATAATTTGCAACATTACTAACGAAAATAATTTATATACTTATAACAAGTATTAAATCGGCCCTTTTAAGAGCCAAAAAATTTATTTAATGTAGAGCAAACTGCTTTGAAATGTTATCAGTCCTATTCAGAGCCACATATCTTTAACTTTAGAACATGTTCTTATGCTTTCAATAATTGTTGTCCTCAAAGGAGAGATTACTTTACCATACGCATTTTCGTATTTCAGAAAATGTCTGGTTCGTTTACGTTCCCTTACTTACCACTCACGTTTTTCAAATAACCCTATTTCGAAAAATGTCTAATCTCTCTCTTTAGTTCGCTAACTTTCCCAAGACTTTGAGAACCTAAAGTTATGTAAGAAAACGCGAGTGGCAAAGTTATGGGAAAGTAAGCGAACCAAAGAGAGAGATTAGGTATTTTTCAAAATAGGGTTATTTGAGAAAACGTGAGTGGCAAGTAAGGAAACGTAAACTACGCATTTCTTAAAATACTAAAACGTGTATGATAAAGTAATCTGTCCTTTTGAGGACAAGAATTATTTAAAGCATAAGAACATATTCTATGCTAAAAATATGTGACTCTGAAAAGACTATTAAAATTTCAAAGCAGTTTACTTTACATTAAAAATATTTTGTGGCTCTGAAAAGAGCCGATTTAAAATGAAATAAGATTTAAAAATTAAAAAATAGTTTTCTACGTTTAAAATATTTTTTGGCCCTGAAAAGGGCCGATTGGTGGCTCTGAAAAGAGCCGATTAGTAGTGGCTCTGAAAAGAGCCGAATAAAATAAGCGCCGCCGAACATTCCTGCGTTTATCATCATCCTCATCTCTCGGTCTCCTATCATATCTTATTTCACACACCACCTGTGGTGATGGTGATGGTGATGCTGTAATATCTATGATCTCCGGTTCATGAACCGGAGACGAAATGTCCATAGCCACATCCCACGGGCTGACACGGACCTCCAATAACTCTCCCGGTACCTCAACGTACTGTTGTACGACTGGGTCGTACAACCATGCTGGTGGCGGTAAAGCTGGCAAAGGTGGTGGTGGTGGTGGCGAAGGTGGCGAAGGAGGCAACGGTGACGCTGGTGACGGTGGTGGAGTCTCAATCAAGTTGAGATTAAAGTCATCCCAATTTATATCAGCCATATGTTCTTCCACAAGTTGAAGTATTCTTGCAACTTCTTCTTCTCCTAATCCAAAATCCATTTTGAACGACTGATTAGAAAAGAATAATTGAATCCGCTAAACGCTAGCTAATTTATATTGTCTAAATAGCATCGCGCGGACCTCTTCGCAATGTATAAGGTGGAGGCGTGGGAGGGGGTTAAAGTCAAATGAAGGTTATAAATATGGGCGCGCGAGCAATTAGCACTTATTATCACGTCAATCAATTCGAAGGAAGGAAGGAAGCATCATCGGAGAAGTCAAAGAAGAAGATACAAGCCAAGCAATCAGCACTTATTATTACATCAATCAATTCGAAGGAAGCATCATAGGAGAAGTTAAAAAAGAAGAAGATACAAGCCGATCAAAGGACTTTGGAAAAGCCAAGAAAAAAAAAAAATTACAATCTGTTCTTTTAAGAACATAATAAATTATCAATATCGGAACAAAATATTCATTTTAACAGTCCTTTTTAGGACTTAGAAAAATTTATTAAACTGTCCTTTTAAGGATAAGATATTTAAGAAAAATTACAATCTGTTCTTTTAAGAACATAATACATTATTAATGGTGGAACAAAATATTCATTTTAACAATCTTTTTTAGGACTTAGAAAATTTATTAAACTGTCCTTTTAAGGAGGCTCCATCGCGAAATGTCGCGAATCGAGACAAATCAATTTTAATAGTTTAAATCACGCTGAATCCAATGGTATCCTTATTTATATACATAGCCGATCAAAATCTCGAGAAATTTAAGTTCAAAGTTCGCCCTTTTAACACGGGCTCTTATGGTTGACATACTTAAATTAATCTATAATAATTCTAATTGGAATTGTCAATAAAAAGTAGTGTGTAGGTTTTATAGAAAAAAACTCCCTCTTTAAAATGCTGTTGTCAAAGAAAAAGGTAGCCGATTGATAAATTGAAATATTGTCGAAAGAAGTAAATATATTATGATTGTAAATGGTTGCTGATAGGAAGTCAATCATTGTTGGCGCCTCGCACGAAAAACGCGCGTAATTTGAATTTTAAAAAGTAAATAATTAAATTAGTATAAATTTAATATACGATTAATATTAATTTTAATATACAATAAATAATATTGTGAAATTCTATTATTCCAATATTTTTTTCCAAACTAAATGATTCATTTTCATTTATTTTTTATCAAAAAAATATAGACAAACCGTTTTGAGGTTATAACTTTATTTAATTACGATAATAAGCGTTTTCTGCTTATGAGTCGAAACACGGTTATACCCGCCATTATAATATAAGCTTGAATCTCATTGGCTGATCACAAAAGATCAAAGTTAAGTCTAAATTAATTTTTAGGATAATGTTTTTATTAAAATAATTAACAAATCGTAACATTTGTGAACGTTATAAATCCATTTAAGATTTTTAAGCATAAACTTATACATTATAAGTTTTATTTTATTTTAGATATAATTTGACTAGCATGGTAGACGATGGAACCTCCTTAAGGATAAAAATATTTTTACGTAGAATTAAACAATTTTATTATATTTATTAAAATCTTTTACAGGTTTAGAAGTATGAATTAAAATTTTATTAACTCTTTATAATATTGAAAGAAATATTCCAATTATAAAATTAGTTAATAATTTTTAAAATAAATTCAAAGTGCGTGTGAAAAGTGTTTGTGAAAAAGTGATGTGAAAAGTGAATTGTTAAAAGTGTAACTTAAAATGAAATTAATAAATTCTAAAGAAGAAAAATAAAGTTATAGAAAAAGAAGATTCCAAGAACAGTGAATTAAAAATGTTGAAAGAAATCTTTTGGGAGAATGAAAAAAATTTTTTTAAATAAAGTGAATTGTGAAATAGTGTATTGTGCAAGTGACTTAATTTCAGAGAATCTGAAAGAGCAAGACTCTGAAAAATAAAAATTTAGTTTACAATGAAAATACAAATAAATTTTTAAATTATTTCTTTTAAATTCAATCATGAAACATATATATATATATATATATTAATAGTTTTCGCTTGAAGTTCAATTTAAAAAAAATTTATTTCCAGCTTTATTTTATTAATAATACATTAATTTAATTATGTTTTAATAATTTATATTTAAATTTAGTAAGTGTTGCATGGGAAATAACTCATGATTTAAATTTTTTCAATTTTACAGAATTATGAGCACTCGGTCTTTTTTACCTAATTTTCATATCTCAGCAACTAAAAGAGCTAGACACTTGAAAATTGGTGTGTAGCTTTGTTGTGTTGATAGAAAGAAGGAAATAAAGTCCATAAGATTATTATTTCTTCATCCGATGATAAAAAAGTTGATATAAAAAAAGTGAAGTTTGTTCGTCTAAATCTAAAGTTTGAATTATTTGATTTTCATAAATCAATACTTATAAAATTTAATTTGATTTATAATTAAAAGTTGATTAGTTATCAAATTAAGAAAAAATCTAAAAAAAAAAAATCTGTGAAAAAAAAAATATAAGTTCAGAATATTTGAGAATGTTCTAACATTAAAATATTATTTAAATTAATTTGAAATGAAGTGATAAGTGCGCATTAATTTTGCTCTTTGAAAAAGGTTTTAAATTTTTCAAAGAGTTATTGAAGTATACATCCCCACCAAGTGTGAGGGTGGGGATTGAGGATATATATAACCCGTTACGCAACGAGTTATCTCATTCTTCGCGATGGAAAGTCAAAGGCATCTTCCGGTTCTACCAGCTCCATCCTTACCAGTGCTGTGGGGAGGTCTACCGCCAACGCCACCACTTACACCACCTTCGCCATCTTCGCTCAGCAAATTTTCGTGGCCAAGGCCTCTTCTACAACCACCACCATCACCGTTTCCATCAATCGCTGAGGCCTTGGGTGAGGAGTTAATGGCTTTAGCAATGGAGCCATTATATTTTACTCCTCACATCACGGCCTTTCTTGAAAAGAAAAAAAAGATGATGGAAGTAGAAGAAGAAAAAGAAGAAGATGGACCATGGGTCAGGAAACCCACTCGACCTAAGAAGGTGCCAACTGGAAAATGGAGGCCTCGTTTGTTCGGCGTCGACATTTTATAAAAATTTTTGGACAATCGGCCCTTTTCAGGGCCATCAATTATTTGAACGTAGAACAAACTGTAAAAGTATGTTCTCTTTGAACTTACTTTTTAAAATAATTTATTAAATTAAAAATTTTTTTTTTAATGTGGTAAGAGCCCCTCCTTTGCTCTTTACCTGTGAGATCCTACCCGTTCATGATAAATTATTGTATCAATAAATTTATCATAAACTTATGATCTCTCCATTTAAGAATTATTTTTTTTTTTTTAAGTATACATAGAATGTAATAAATCTTTATTTATCATACAATAATTTTTATTACATGGACATTCTTCTTCTGATACCATCAAAGAATTGAACGAGGTAAAACTACAGTTGCCATCTACTTCATCAACACCTTTTCCACTCCCAAGAAGCCATTTTTTCAGCATTTGAACATTCTTAAATGTACAAGCGGGGTTTGAACACTGATGGATAGCGCATGTCGGAGTTTCATCATTCTCTGCTAGTGTTGAGAAAGATGGACAGCCACTATGCTCAATATTACAGATTAATCTGAAAAAACAATTTATTAGTAAAAAATATTTTTAGTTTTAAATAATTTACTTACTTGTCACGTAATATTTCGGCTACCCATTTTCTCTTCTCTTCTCCTTTCACCCAAATTCTCGTCGCATCTTTACAACATTCTTTTAAAGTATCTGTAAGTCTTTCGTAAGGAATGTCTCCAGAATTCCAAGGTATACCGTGCCAATATTTTTCCAACCATTCGTTAACACTTTTGTATTCGCTTAAAAGATATTTCCAAAGATATGGCGATTGGAAATTGAAGACCATTGGTACCGAATCATCTTCGAGAGTAATTATAGCAACTTCTTTGAATACAAATTTATTCAAAGACCTTTTGAAGCCTTGGACGTCCAGTACGATCTCCATCTCGGTAATGAATGATACTTTTATAATATCGTTCACGCTTTTATATTAGCACTAAAATCTCTGATGAACCAATCACGACACTTTACCCCCCACTACGTAGCTCTGATTTCCCCCACCCCAATATTCCCACTCCGCCACCTCCCACGCTCAACTAAGAGTGCATATAAGCAGCTGCAGACTCCCGGATGGATCATTATTCATCAAACATCATCAAGTAACATTAAAATCTACAAGTGAAAATTAAAAGTGGACTTAGAAAAATTAAAAGTAAAAGTGGACTTGGAAAAAAAGTGAAAGTGGACTTAGAAAAATTTAAGTGAAAGTGGACTTGGAAATATTTAAAGTGGACTTTGAAGATTTTTACAGCGAACAATAAAGTGGATATATAAAGTGAATTGTTAGTTAATTATAAAACTGAGTTCATCATGTCAGAGTACTACATAAATACAGTGAAGAATTTGTGGAAATCTTTGCATTACGCGGCAAGTGGTACAGCTGATAGTGAGGACATTAAAAGGTGGTTAGAGTTGGTAGATAAAGTGATCGAAGACTTACAAGTTGTGTTAAGTGAATCATCGTTGACACGAGCAGAAAAACAAAAAAATGAAACGTCACTGAGACATCTTATAACCATTCGTGAAAGACTATTAGAGTTTGTTAAGAAAGGTGGTCAGCTTCAGGCTGATATTCAAACGCCAAGTGTAGAATGGAAAGATTTTCAATCAGCCTTCGCTTCTCGAATGTTGTCGGGTGTGCTTACCAATCTAGGACATTTAAGACTAGAAACATTCATGAAAGATGCTCTTCCTATTTTTGAGGAAAAAGTGAAAGATGCTCTAGCTCTACACAACGCCATCTCTATTAACCTTGAACTTGCAGCAGAATATATTTTACAGAAGAGTGATTCGGAAATAATTGAGGTTAAATACTTTAATACAAAGAATACCTCTATTTTTGAAAGCAGTGATTTGAAAAAGTGGTTCCAATTCAATGCAGTGGAATCAATTCAAGCGGCAATGGAAGAGTTTCAAGAGCGCGACTCTGGCTGAACACTTCGTCAGATTTTAAGTTTAAGTGTAAACATAAATAAACTTAATCCTATGAGAGGAAGTTCTTACATTGACTTACCTGAAGTGATGGAAAAAAAGAAAGCTTGTGTCAATGTGCAAAATACGGATAACCAATGCTTTAAATGGGCAGTTCTTTCTGGATTACATCCTGTAGGACATAATGCTCAACGCGTATCGAAATATAGGCAATACGAGCAAAAACTTGATTCCACTGGGATAGAATCTCCTGTAACGCCAAAACAAATTCCTAAATTTGAGCGGCAAAACGATGTTTCTGTCAATCTTTTTATCTTGAAAAAGAATGGTAAGTAAAATTTTTTTTAAATTTAAATTATTATTACAAGATTAAGAAATCAATGTATACTCACAGGTGAAAGATTTGACGTCTCACCTTGCTATGTAACAGCAAATAAAAAAGAGAAGCATGTCAATCTTCTCTTTCTGCAGGATAAATATTTCGATGAGGAAGAAGAAGAAGACGAAAACAAGACTCTCGACGATGATTTAGACGTAGTGCCTAGATTTCACTACGTTTGGATAAAAAATTTATCCCGATTCGTGCGCTCCCAACTAACGAATCACAGAGCAAGAATGTATATTTGTGATCGTTGTCTTCACTTTTTTAGAACAGAGGATCAATTAAAAGATCACGAAGTTGATTGTGTTTTAGTTAACAAGTGCAAGATTAAACTTCCTTCAGTGAAAGATAACATTTTGAAATTTGAAAATCATAAACATAGTGAAAGAGTGCCATTTATTGTGTATGCCGATTTTGAATGTCTGCTAAAACCAGTGTAAGATGCGCGCGCATTCCAAGAACATCAGGCTTACAGCATTGGTTACTACGTCAAGTGTAGTTTTAACGATGCTTACTCAGAATATCGGAGTTACAGACAGCTAGAAGAGAATAATGTGACTCCTGCTCAATGGTTTGTAGCGGAATTAGATCTCCTGAGATGTAAGTTAGAGCGAACGTATGGTAATCCTAAACCATTAGATCTCACAAAACAGGAACAATTTCAGTTTGAAAGAGCGAAATTTTGTCACATATGTAGAAAATCTTTCACAGACAAAGATGTTAAGGTTCGAGACCATTGTCATCTCACTGGAAGGTATGTTTTATTGGGAAAAAATTTTTATTGCTAAATTTATCTTTTTCTAATTTATATTTTTCTCTTTTAGATATCGTGGAGCAGCTCATCAATCGTGTAATATGAATTACAAGGATTCACGATTTATTCTAGTTGTATTTCACAACCTAACGGGATATGATTCTCACTTTATAGTGAAGGAGATTGCTACAGCACCAAATTTCAAGGGTCGTGTTAGTCTTATCCCAGAAAACAAAGAACGCTACATCTCTTTTATTAAACACGTTGAGGAAAGTGATGTTAATTTTAGATTTATAGATTCTTTTCGCTTTATGGCATCTTCTCTTGAGAAGTTAGCATCTTACTTGGGTAAAATGGATATTGTTCTTAAGGAATTCCAAGCCGATGGATACATGAATGAGCAAATGGAATTGTTAAAGCGAAAAGGAGTATTTCCTTATGATTACGTCAGTGAATTCGACAAGCTGAAGGATGCATATCTCCCCTTTAAAGAGGCCTTTTACAGTCAGCTAATGAATTGTGAAATCAGTGATAGTGAGTACGAGCATGCGCAGAATGTCTGGAATACATTTAACATCCAGACGCTAGGTGAGTACTCAGATTTTTATCTCAAGACCGACGTTCTCCTCTTGGCTGATGTGTTTTCGCTCGACTTGTATGGAAGCCTACGGTCTAGATCCTGCCCATTATTATACCACACCTGGTCTTACATGGGATGCTATGCTTAAGCATACAGGAGTACAGCTTGAACTCCTCACAGACATTGACATCCTCATGTTTGTAGAGAGAGGAATCAGGGGTGGTGTGAGTCAATGTTGTAATCGCTATGCTAAAGCGAACAACGAGTACATGGGAGAGGAGTGGATTATAGATGAAGAGTCGAAGTACTTGATGTACTTTGACGTCAATAACCTCTATGGATGGGCCATGACACAGTCACTACCTTCTCAAGGTTTTAAATGGGTGGAAGAGCCTGAAAAATTGAACGGTATTAGCACAGATACCTTGCCGTGGGGGCATTACCAAATACCTGTAGAGGGGGTAGCAGAAGAGGGGATCGCTGCTCAAGTAGAAGGGGAAGCACTACTTATAGAAGACAACGAGCCTGAAGAAGTCATTCCTTCATCTGAAGAGCCACCAAGCAAGAGGCAGAGAACTCAGTAAAAATTTGAATATTTAAAACAGGACTTTGAAATTTTATCAAGAAAAAAAAATTAAGGTAAGTTAAAATTTTTATACTCAATAAATATCATACTCTAAAGAACTTAGAAAATTTATTTCATTTTAGATGGATCTTGCTCAATTGAATGAGATTGCTCGTGGAGACTTTTTACCCACTAAGAAGGTAACTGAGTTGGAGAAAAATAAAGATTACATGGTGACTGAACTAAAATCAGTTAAAACACGGTATGGTGACCGTTTTGTTGCGGATTTAGATGGTAAATTCTGCATTTTTCTGCCAACTCGAGTTTCCTTGGCCTTAGAGAAGGATGAAAACTTCTACTATAAGTTATTGGATGCCATTCAACACTACAAGTTGTTTGTAAAGTATTTGGGCGAGACCAAGAGTGATCTCGAGTTCTCCTTTGCTTAGGCGCATGGAAGTTAACGGAGAGGTATACGAGTCACGGGTGCACCTCCTACTTAGAGTTTACTCGGAGTAAGGGGTTCACAAGTGGCGATTCTTGGTTGTACCTCACAGATGGGAGCGAAGGTTGGGGCTTCCATCACTTCCTAAACAAAAAGTTTTCTCTATGGAGGGGGAGATCTACGCAAATACTATTTAAGAAAACTCCTGAGCCATTTCTTCATTAGTCTCTGTTGAGAAGAAGCCTTGATCAGAAAAATATGGATCTTGATAAATTCAACGAGGCAGCTCGTGGACGCGTCCATCGTGCCATTGGGAATATATTCCCCTTGAAGAAAGATCAGACTTATTATGTGAGTGAGTTTAGACCAGTTAAATGTAAGGATAAGTTTAGATTGATGGCAACTTTAGATCACGAATGGCGCATTTTTATTCCATCTCGCGCATGTAGAGCCTTACAGGAGAATAAGGAGTTTTACTTCGAGTTGCAAGAGGCCATTAAAAATTTTAAGTTGTTTGTGAAGTATTTAGATGATGATAAAGGAAAAGGTCTCGAGTTCTCCTTGGCTTAAGCGCTTGGAAGTTAACGGAGAGGTATACGAGTCATGGGTGTACTTCTTACTTTTCGGAGTAAGGGGTTCACAAGTGGCGATTCTTGGTTGCACCTCACAGATGGGAGCGAAGGTTGGGGCTCCCATCACTTCCTAAACAAAAAATGTTTTTGTTTGAAGCGCTTAAGATATAAATACCCTTGCTCTAAAGTTAATGATTCTTCTACAGATTACGCATTTTTCAACTTTACTTGCGCACTGGTAACAACAGCAACAATGTCCGCACGGTAAAAATGCTATCTCTATTCCTTTATCGAAGCAAACTTTACATTTATTTTGTAAAGAATTATCTGTAGGAATTATATTTCGAAGGAAACGGCAGCGACTATTCCATTTCTTATGTTCTGATAATGGATCCTCACCAATTTCCCACCTACAGATCTCTGTAGAGCATTCAAAACAACGGACTTTGTCAATTTCACCTGTATAATAAAATCCTGCGGTGGCCAGAACTTTTGGTTTTAAAAAAGTCAAAGGCCAGTTTTTAAAACTGTCAAGACGACTTTGCTCCGTATGATACATGAGTACTTATTGGACTGATGTTTTGTCGATCCAACTATTATGAGTACTATCAAAGCCGAGCCACTTTACGTATACTTGATTCCCACGTCTCTTTAGAACTTTTTCTACAAGATAAACGTCTGGATACTTGACTTTCTGAAGTTCTTCCTCGTAGAAGCCACCAGCGATTGATTGATCTTGATAGTCTTTGAGACGGTACGTTGTCGGCTGCGTTGCTTTAACTTGTTCAATCGCGAATATTTCAGCAGACCAATTAGGTGTGTATCCTTTTTCGAATACTTGTTTCAACTTGCTTACTCGTACTTTATCACCAACTTTGAATTTTGCTTTTTTTCTCACAACTTTTTGAGCAAATCGTGCGCGAAACTGAGATGCATTTGCAACTGTAATATCTTTTGGTTTAGCACCAATCGTTCGATATTTTATATTGTTGTAAGATTTTATCAGATCAGGTAAAATATCGATCCATTTATAGCTACCACGTAAGCTGAACTTCATCCACATTTTGTGTTTGAGAGTACGATTGAAGCGTTCGCAAATGGCTGCTTTGAGATTACTATACGTTGAGTATAAGTTAATCTTGTATTGTTGCATAAGATTTTCAAAATTAGTATTATAAAACTCTTTGCCTTTATCTGTTTGTAAATTTTTTGGAACTCGTCCTTGACGTAATATAGATTTCATCGCAGCAGAGACTTCTGCTCCGGTTTTTTGTTTTACAGGAACGGCCCATGCGTATTTGGAAAAAATATCTATAACTGCAAGCATGTATTTGTAGCCTTTGTTATCTCGAGAATAAGGTTGCATCTCTACAAGATCAGCTTGCCAAGTTTCATCTAAACCTCGCACATCAAATGTTCGACGGGGATAGCGACGTCTGGCAGGTTTATGAAGCTCTTCTACAACTCTTTGGTGTTCCATGGTCACGAAGTTAATGATTGCTTAATTACAGAAAATTCGCTTTTATACTATTTGATTTAATTTTAACATCTTGCATCCAATTTTTAATTAACTCGTATAGATTTTCAATGTTTACATTAATTTTTTTTATCTTCTCATCATACTCATCCTTTAACTTTTGCAGTTTTAATTCTGATGTGCTAAGATCATCTCTTAATCTAGCAGTGACTATGTATATACTCTGAACTTTAGATGTAATCAAACCTTGCAGTGTATTAAAATTAACGGCATCATTCGATTGCTGAGGAGTGGCAACATTGCATAACCTCTTATTTTCTACATCGAAATGTCCATCTTTTGTCAATTTATAGCCAATTCCGGGAGGTCCTCGATTACCCTCGCTTCGTTTAAGATTACGTCCGAATACATCGACGCTCATTTTGATAATGTAACGAGTTTTAACTTGCAGCTTAATATATATAGCCAGCTTCTCGTAACTCTTCGATGATGGAATGAATCTCGTTAGTATGACTAGGATCACCAGCTGCTTTTTCAGCAACCAATAAACGCAGTCGATCAACTAGCTCGTTTGGATCATCCCAGTAGACATAATCAAACTTGGTATTTTTTCTTGCAATTTTATATCTAGGTAGCGAACCTCCTTTTTTACCGAATAGAGGAGCAATAATGCTGGCGAACTTTTTACTAGTATGCGAACGAATTCCTTCATCGTTTCTGAAACGTTTTTTATGAGCATTTGTCAGTTCCAGGATCTTTTGATAGTTATCTAAATCTTTTTGAGTTACTAATTTTTGAGATGGATGCTTCTCAACAAGCAATTCGTACAATCCTCGAGTTTTTGGAAACTTTTCAGTTCCTAATTGCACATAAGTTTTTTCAATATGTACTGGTGTATTACCGAGAAAAAGTTTATCACCCTCCCTACGTACACCATAAACTTTATCCAATTCTCTATATTGCAAATCTTCTGTAAAATCTTCGCTAGCAGATTCAAACGAGGTCTCAAGAGAATGCGAGGAATCGTTTTGTATAGTATGCTCCAATTCTTCATCGGATTCAGATTTTTTAACTTCAGGTAGAATAATTTCTTCTTCTTTTTCAGGAATGAGTCTTCTTCTTTTTCTCTTGCTTTCAAAAGCAATTTCTTTAAGTAAGTCAATGATGGGTTTAAGAGTTTGTTGAACAACTCTTTCCGTGATTTCTTTTCCATATTTTAACATGTCATACTTGCGTTTTACAGCATTTCGCGCTTGAATAAGTTGCTGGAGTAAGGCTTTCTTTTGTTTAAGGTCTACCATGTTATCTCTTTGAGTTTCAAAGATAGATTGATGAATCTCTGCTAAGTATGAGTTATATTTATAGCAAAACAATCAAAACCCTTTCGATATCTACCAGCATTTAGTGGACTATTTTTGTCAATCATTAGAAATCCATATTTATCATCCATCCAACATTTAGAACACAATTCTTTGAAACGTAAAAAAGTCATGTCAGAGTTAACATGATCTTCGTACAAATGTCTCAGATTAACATCATCTTGACGAAAGATAACTAAGAGATTAAAATTATCTCTTATGAGATGTTTTGGGATTCGAGCATAAGACTGGCAGAGGTAGAAACAATCAACGTTCTTGTGTCTACCCATACAGAAGTATGCCCTGATGTGTTTTTGTTTTTCACAAGCTACATCGTCGAAATGCAAAGTATTGCATACCTTCCAGTGGCTCTAAGAGCTCTTTCAAAAACTTATATTTTGCTTGATTAAGAGATTTCGAATATACGTAGACATTCTCAAATCTTAGACCATTAGGATGTGTTATCAGTGCTAGTAGGCTATTAGTTTTGCCACAATTGGATGGTCCGCAAAATACACCTCTTATACTATCTGGAAGTAAATTTCCATGTTTCTTTAATTTATTTTCTTGCTCCGAAATAGCATCAAAATTTGCCATCGGAAGTTTTACAGACTGCTCTTTGAAATTCATCTCGACAGACACAAACTGCGACTGTTCGATTAACTATAAATACGCTGCTTATATACCCAATGGTTTAGTTATCCTTTGAACTTCAAAGTGTTATGATCATATATCGACGACGTGGTCGTGGTTTGCTTAATAAAATCATTAATAATCTTCCACTGGAACTTCATCTACCGGGATATCAATATTGTGGACCAGGGACGAAATTAGCCAAACGTTTAGCTAGAGGTGATCCAGGAATCAATCCACTCGACAAAGCCTGCAAGGAGCACGATATAGCTTATTCACAGAATCGTGAAAATATTGAGGTTAGAAATAGTGCTGATAAGGTTTTAGGAGAAAAAGCTTGGGAAAGAGTTTCATCGAAAGACGCTAGTATTGGTGAGAAAGCAGCTGCATTCGCTATTGCAAACGCTATGAAAGTAAAATCTAAACTTGGAATGGGAGCAAAAAAGAAGAAGACTCCCTCTGTTACTCTTAATAAAATAATTAGAGCCGCTTCTAAATCTATGAAACCTAGTAAGTGTGCTCGTAAAGCTATCTTCTCTGCTTTAGAGGCTGCTCGAAGTGCTGTGAGAAAAGCAGGCGGTAAACATAAAGTCAGAGTACCTCGCAGATTATCAATTCCAACTAAAGTAGGAGGATTCTTACCATTCCTCATACCTATTTTTGCAGGTCTAGGCGCAATTGGTAGTTTAGCAGGTGGTGCGGCTGGTATAACTAAAGCAGTTAATGATTCAAAAGCTGCTCAAAAACAATCAGAAGAAAAACAAAGACATAATCAAAAGATGGAAGAAATAACTTTGGGTAAAGGTCTTTATTTAAAACCTTACAAGACAGGACTTGGTCTTCATATAAAGTCTGGTTTAAAAAAAAAGATCCTCAAAGTAAGGTTACCGCAAAGAGCTTTGACAGATTATGATCTCATAAAGTATGCTAAAATACTAAAAATTCCAAATTTTCGAGGAGTTTCCATGCGAAATGCTTTACCAAAGAGTGGACCTCATTCAACCTGCAGTCATCCTATTGATTTTCGACCGCAAGATTCCATAGGTTCATTGTTAGGTTTTACTCAACGTGTTCTTACAGAAAAAATCGCTCACGATTCTGATTTACCTGTAGCTATTTTGAAAGATAATGCGCTTCGAGTAGAGTGCAACATAACCTCTGGCGCCTATATAAACAATCGACGAGTGCATACCATACACGAGTTCTTTCCTGCAGTCCCACCGGGATATAAGATCATCGAAGTTCCATCTCCAGTCATTTATCTTCCGATCAGCGTTAAGAGCATAGATCACATTCAAGTACGGATAGTCGATCAAGACGGACACTTGATTAATTTTCGAGGAGAAATTATTACAATAAGATTACATCTTAAACAAACGTAATGGGTATCGTTTACAACACTAAAGTTGGTAGAGGCTATATAAGTAAGTCAACATGTCGACCAGTCAGCAGTCGTCGAACGACAAAGAAAGCGCTAACACGGCAAAACATTCAGTTCCTAAGAAGTATCGGACTAAGAATCCGTGGTGGAAAGTAACTTGTATATTCTTCTGTTGTTTTCAAAAACATGGAAGGAATTCTGAGCATACAGTCGGGAGTAAAGTTTGATGAATCTGTTGAACATTATAAGGTACATGCTCATCAACCTTATTCCGCATCTTCATTCAATAATAGTGATGAGATTCGTATATCTATTCAACATCAAGACTTATGTCTTCTACCATCCCGTAGTTCACTCCATATTTGTGGTAGAATCGTGAAAGCTGATGGAACTGCGGTAGCTAATACGGTCCTAGTCAATAACGCCATCTGTCACATGTTTGAAGAAATCCGATATGAAATCAATGCTGTGGAGATTGACAAATGTAAAAATGTTGGTTTAACTACACTTATGAAAGGATGGCTTTCCTTTTGTTCTAGTCAAGAGTCAATTCTTGAGAACGCTGGTTGGGTTGATGTAGAGGAAAATCTAAAAGTAAACGACGAGGCAGGTTACTTTGACTTATCTATTCCTCTGAGTATGATTTTCGGTTTCGCTGAAGACTATCGTAAAATTGTAGTTAATGTAAAACATGAACTTATACTGACAAGATCTAGGAATGATTTGAATGCGGTAGTTCAGACGCATCATGAAAATAGATACGAAGATTTTCAGA
This sequence comes from Anastatus disparis, assembly GCA_017163975.1. Lineage (NCBI taxonomy): Eukaryota > Metazoa > Arthropoda > Insecta > Hymenoptera > Eupelmidae > Anastatus > Anastatus disparis. The sequence goes on along the minus strand of JAFFSR010000227.1, from coordinate 19,594,493 downwards.
TCAATTTGCAAAGAATAGAATGGCTTATGCCCTATGTAATATTATCGAATGCCTACAAACTTCGCTTACTCAATCATATTGAAAAAGATAAACCGATTGCAATGAGTTTCCGCAGTTGGGACTTGTACGAGTATCCGCTACTTCCAACCACATCAAAATACGTTTGGACTGTTAAAACTTCTAACCAATTGGAAAAGCCACGTTTTGTTATTCTAGCTTTTCAAACGAATCGAAAAAATCTAAAAACAGCCAATGCGAGTCGCTTTGATCACTGCAACATAAGTAATGTAAAGCTTTTCCTTAATTCGCAATACTATCCATATGGAAATCTAAATTTAAATATTGAACGTAATCAATTTGCTATGTTATACGATATGTATGCTAATTTTCAACCTGCGTACTATGAGAAAGATGCCGAACCACTCTTAAAAAAGCAAGATTTCACTGACTATGTGCCGTTGATTGTAATCGATTGCTCGAAACAAAATGAGTCTCTGAAAAGCGCTCCTGTGGATGTTCGCTTGGAATTTGAATCAAGAAATAATATTCTTGCTGGAACATCAGCTTACTGTTTGATCATACACGATCGCCTAGTAGAGTACAATCCTGTCAATGGTAATGTACGAAAACTTGTCTAAGTGGTGGGGGAATAGTTATAAATTGAATGTTCATCGTCAAAAGAGTCATTCACGATGGAGTACTTGGTCGATATGCAAGGCTTCAAGCAGCCTGGTAATGACTATGTTTTAAAAGAATTGGCTATAGTTCCGTTGAACGATGATTCTGATCCTGTCGTGCTACTTTTTAAAAAACCGTTTCCTTGGCGAAGACTCACAGAGAAATATAAGACGCAAAACAAATAGTTTGAACAATATTATCATGGTTTGTCTTGGCGGTCTGGTACGATTCCCTACACCGAAATACAAAACATTCTTAAAGAAGCTCTACAAGATGCTAGCAAAATTTTAGTGATGGGAAGTATAAAGAAAAGATGGTTAGAACGTTTCAAGTTCAACGTTACCGATGTTACAGAGATGGGTTATCCACCACTGGATAAGATAAAGCTAGTGACTGTTTACCCCCATCACGATGGAATGTATAAAGCTTTTTGTGCTCTACACAACGTCAGACTCATGAAAAAATATTTTACTGAGAGTCGTTTGCCATTGGAAATAGCTATGGAGTGTAAGTAAATGATTACATAGAGCTCTCATCACTATAAAAGTAGAAGCGTGTCATGACTTGTATTATTTCATCATGGGACAAAGTCCGAGCACCACCGCTAAACCTAACGAGTATACTCCTCTTATCGATTCTTCTAAAAAAGAGAAGATGTCATGGAAGGAGCATTACGAAAAATATAAATCACAAATACCACCCCCAAATATCAAATATAAAAAACTTTAAATCAGCTCTTTTCAGAGCCACAAAAAAATTTAAACGTAATCAACTATTTAAAAATTATAAACTTGGGTTATTAAAGTTGCTACAAACTTGAGTTATTAAAATTCTAACCTGTCGCGACAAGTAGTGGGCTACAAATGTAGTGGGCTAGAATCCCCATGGGCTAGAATCCTCATGGGCTAGAATCTTCCTTGTTTATCTACTTAGAATATATCTTATAGAGCAATTAGATACATTCTTATTTCAGAAAACTTTAATTTCGGAACAATTCAAATAAAATTCTTTGTCTATATAAATAATGAAAGGTTATTTAATGGTTAATGTAAATAAGAAGAACCGTTAAGCTTAAAATTTACACTAACTTTAAGATTTAAAATTGATTTTTCATTTTCTAAAAAATGAAAAATCAATTTTAAATAATTTTCTATATATGAAAATTTCTAATTATGAAAACTTAATAACAACAGATCACCTAATAATAAACTATCATTATTCAATTTCAAATTTCATTTAAATTGTAAGTCCATATTTTTAATTACAAATAGTAAATTTACTTATTGTATAATAAGTTTTTAAATAAATAGTGAAAAACTCAATTCAGCAAAGGTAAAAAATGCGGCATTGCTTTGATAGAAAAATGATTTTAATGGAATTCGAATTATTTTTCTAGCGTATTTGTTATGAGACGATGCAAAGTTAATTTCAAGACTTCTCATGCGAGCCTAAATGATAGTAAACAATGCAGATATGTAACGGTTAGGTAGTACATATTTGAATAATACAGTAACAAAGAATATCGTTGACATACAAAAATGATACATAATATTCGTCTGATTGTAAGCAAAAAATTAAAATTTTATGTTTTGTTTGTAAATTGTTTTTTTAGTTCAAACAAATTTTAACAATAAGTTTATTTATTAATTCATTAATTCTTTCAATGAACTCGTTTAGATCATATCAAACATTAATTTTTCTGGAAATAACGACAAATTCTATCTATATTGTTTCTTGTTTGGAACTTTAATTAAATAATATTAACGGACTATGTTACAAGCTAATGTATTTATTGACAAAGCTAAATTCTCCAATGGAGTTATATTGTCTTAACGACAAATGAGCAAATATTGCATATGCAAGCTATTTAATGTAAATATAAAAGTAATATTATATTTTTGCCACTTAGTGCTATAAAATAATTTTATGTCCTCGTAGGCCGTATTCGTGTCAGTATGTAAAGAGCATGCTAAATTTGTATTGGCATCCTACATGTCTCAGACGCGCTCCTCGACTTTTTGCAAGATTTATATGTCTTCCTGAGACATATTGAGACTCAATATGTCTCAGGAGAAATCAATATGGCATCACCGATCCTACTATGTTTCGTTCAATATGACAAAGAGCAATCATATTGAACGTAGGTTAGTGAAAAAAAAATGACTCGCGCTTCGACAGCAGCTATACTCATTACAAAATGTCAATCTAAGAAACAAAAGAAAAAATCAATAGAACTAAAATTTAATTTTAAAAGTATTGAAAAAAAGATTAACATTTTCAACTAATAAGTTATAGTTCCTCATACGGCCTACTTCGGACATAAAATCATCTATGTCCTTTGGCCGTTTATTCAGGTGGAATCTGAATCTCGAACAATGTTTGCCGCTTGAGCAGAAATCTACCTCGGGCGCGCTTCGCGCGCCCTCGGCAATTTCAGCTCAAGCAACAAACATTGTCCTCGATTCATATTCCACCTGAATACGGCCAAAGGACATATATAACTAATAATATCGTAAAATTTGTTCCCTATTTCAGGCATATTAATAATTATGAAAATCGTTTCGCATTTCAAAAATATATGTTTATGTTATTCAAAGAATACTTTTAATATTGAAATCATAAATTTCTTTTTTCAGGTTATAACTGTAAATAATGGGAGCAAACAATTAACATACTCTAATTTATAAATATTGGTAATAGAATCTATTATATTCATATACAGATTTATAAAACTAATAACGGCAGCTTTATTTTAATATTAACATGATAAAATTGTGTTATATTTAACGTCATATTTATAAATATGTTTTAATTAACATTGTACAATTATTATTTCATTTCATAGACTTACAGATACGAATAATATTATATTCTGTTCAAATAAAAGTTATTATAATATTTATTAAATTGAATATAAAATGATTAAATTTAGTAAAAATACTAAATGCAAATATTAAAGAATTTATAAATATTTGATGTTTATAATTTGTAAATTCACTTTTGCTTTGTCATAAATTGTATGGATAAAGAAAATTTTTTTTTAATTTTCATTAATTTGTACATATTTGGATGTATGTATATGCGTGCGTATTCATTACGCCAATCAAATCTCAACATTTAGACTTGAACAGTTAAAAAGTGGTTTGGAGATTAAAAATTAGTGGAATATAGGTAAATAACAATAAATCAATTGAAATTGTATTAAATCATTTATTTTATGCAGTATATTTTGAATAATAGATATAGTTACAAATATATATATATAATGTTTTTATACAATATTTAAATTATATATAATGCTACGTACATTATATTGTACGTATATTATAATATAAAACATAAAATAAGGTAGAAACTCAGAGAAATGCGACTCCGAGTTTCCGGACCAAGAGTCGCACGATGCGCGAAGTGCTGATTCGGCACTTCGTCGCGGGCAACTTACATCGTCGTTTTAGACGACGACGAGCGACAGACCATCGCCGGACGCGCTAGAGTACAGAAGTAATTAGTCTCTCTCTTACTGTATTTTTGGGGTTATAATAAATACCAGTTAACTTATATTAATTCTCTTGTAATTATTTTGCATCCTCACACTCCCCATAGGAGTGCGTATCAAAAATCCCACGTAACATTTTGGTGGCAGCGGTGTGGGATACGCAGTGAGGTTTTTAGAAAAAAAAAAAAAAAATTTCTTTTAAGAAATAAACTTAGGAAAAAAGCGCGTCAAAGAAATTAGAGAATTTTTTTTTGAGAAAGAGAGAGAGAAATAATTCGATTAATTGAATAGCTTAATTAAATACATTTTTTTTTTGGCGAATTTTTTTATTAAATATTTTTGAAAAATCGCGTCGCGAGTTGCAACGCAGAAGATCGGAACGAGAGGAAGGAAGGAAGGAAGGACGCCAAAAAAATTATAACCGAAGAAATGAGAGTGCTCCTTATCACGCTGCTCACTCTCTGCTGCAACAAGTAAGTACAAATTTATATAAATCGTAGTATAGCGTCCCACGGGGTTAGTACAGGGTCACGGGAAAATCCGAATGAAAAAAACAGATAGAATAAAAATTAGAAATTTTTCTTTTTCTCATTTTATTTATAAAAGTGATTAGTACGCGAATATAGTGTGCGTTAGGAAGTGAAAAACAAGGAAAACGAGCGCGAGCGTAACAGAGAAATAGTGCCGTTCTTAAATAAAAGAAAATAATATTCAAATATTGGAAATTTTAATAAATCCTTGGAAAAAAATTAAATTCAAACAAGCGAGGGCGTGCAAATAATAAATTTCAATATCCGAGTTATTTATTGAATTTTTTTTCCTTTTCTTCAATTTTCAAAAAAATTTAATTAATTTCAAAAGCATATTATCAGAAATTATAAATATATTCGCTTATTTACGTGATCAAATAATAAATTTTGCAGTAAAGAAGAGAAGTTAAATAGAGGAAGTTAACGTTGGATTATATTAATTTGATAGTTGATTTGTAACGTTAACGTTTACGGCAAGGTTAATTAATTATCAGCGCGCATAAGAAAACGTAAACGCTTCACCTTCTCACGCGTAATTTAAAAAGCAGTAATAAAAAATTTTAAGAAAAAATTAAATTGTAAAATCTTGTTTATCAAATATGTCGCTCATCAATTTATTTTCGAAAAAGGACGGAAAAGCGAGACGTAGAGGACGTTCGTTGTCTCCTATTAGAGGTTCGCGTAGTGAAGAAATCTTAGCCGAATTCGGGAACGAAAGGATATCATTTCCGACCATGTCACAGAACACGGTGTATATGCCAATGTACACTCCAAGATATGGTGAAAATTTAACAGTCAATTTGTCAGAGAAAGAAATGAAAGAATTGAATGAAAAATACAAAAGAGCCGCGTCTCAGGGTTTCGAATTACCTAAAGAATCATTAAATATTACGAAAGAAGGAAACATAGTAAATAACGGCACGCTCCCGCGAAATAAAAGAGAAACCGAGACTCAAAAACCGAAATCAGAGGAAAGCCCAAAAACCAACGAGACATGGTTACCGTACGCGAACCAGGGCCCGAACCAGCTAGTTTATCCTTCGATACCATACAATTACACGAGTTTTCCGCAACAAATTCCACAACCATGGAGTAATATGATACCAACGCAAGCCAACCCAAATTTTCCAATAAATTCACCGACAAATACTAACTACGCATTAAATACGCAACAAATAAACCCCATGTTAAATATGCGAAGCGCAAACTTTCAGAATATACCTCAATTATCATTACATCAAGCGATAAGGCAAATACCATATTTTGACGGGAGCGTAGATAAATTATCCCTATTTTGCTCTGTGTTAAGGAACATAGTAAATAGCTTCAGGCCAGGTTGTCAAATCCTTATTATATACGAGTTAGCGACGAAACTCACGGGAAAAGCGGCGGATATTTTTACGGCACGGTTGATGCAATACGAGTCGATAGAAGCTCTCATAGCAGACTTACAGGCACAGTATAATAACGTAACAATATTAGAAGAGTTATCTACACAATTAAAAGTGATAACACAGCAGCAAGGCGAGTCAGCAACAGATTTTGGCGCGCGTGCACAAGCTCTATTGAATCGATTATTAACGATTTACGATACAATACCTGCATTAAATGTACAAGATCGATTAGCAAGGAAGCAATTAATAGAAAGAGACGCCTTACAGTATTATTTGTTCGGATTAATATCGCCCTTAGATATGCAAGTGCGTTGCGAAAAACCTCAGACGTTAAGAAAAGCTATACAACTTGCAGCTGATTTTGAAAATAAACAAAAGACGCGACTTTTTGCACAGATGCAAAACTCATTTATAAACGGCCTGCAACCCGTAAATTCGATAGCACAAAATACGCAATCGTTGTCATTATGGTCTCAACCGAATATTAATAGCATGATGCAAATGACGCAAAATCAGCATCAGGCATTAGATACAAATAAAATGCATGAAGCACAAATAAAAACAATGCAAGCTACGCCTGTAAAAATAGAAACAGGTACAAGTGCAATTAAATGTAGCTATTGTGACAAAGAAGGCCATAAAGAAGGCGCGTGCATTAAGAAGAAATATGATAAAATACAATGCGCTTATTGCGATAAGATGGGGCACGCGACGGCAGAGTGTCAAACACTAAGAAATGATGCCGAAAATGGTATTATTCATGCACAAAATAAAAATAATTCGCAAAATGTTAATAATAGTAAAAGAAAACAATCAAACGATAACAGAAATTATACGAACAGTCCACGAAGCAATTATAGCAGAAGTAATTTCAATGATAATAATTACAATAAAAATTACAATAATAATAATTGCAATAGAAATTTTGATAATGATAATTATGGCAGAAATAATCCTAATAATAATTATAACAACGTGAATGCTAATAGTAATGACAGAAATAATTATAGCAGATTTAACAGTGGGTTCAATAGGAACGGAAACTATGACTCACGCAATAATGAATATAATTATAATGCGCAAGGACCGCCGCGTTATAATAATTATGCACGTAACGATAATAGAAATGAAATAGGTTTTAATAGAGGTCGTAGTAGAGACAACAGTCGTGAGAGATATCAATATAACAGGAACGAGAATCAAACGCGCGGCCCGGATAGAGAGCGGGATTCAAACGCGAAGATAAATGAAAATAATCAAGGGGATAAAATGAACGAGCCTTTAAACTCGCAAGATGTCCGCCGCAATCCTCAGGCGCCGGGCAGGAATTAATTAATAATGATCAGGATATATTAAATAATAGTAATAATAAGCATGTAAAAATTAGACGCACAATAAACATGAAACTCGCGTGCGCAGGGCGTAATCCGCCTATTGTCAAACTGGAAAGTCGGAATTTAAAAGAAAAAAGTGCAAGATTTTATGTTGATTCAGGAGCAGATATTTCCGTAATAAAGGCCAAATGTATAAATGAAAATACAAGTATAGATAGGCAGCATATTTTAGAGATTACAGGCGTCGTACCAGGAGAAATGTATACGTTAGGAAGAGCAGATATGACTCTTCAAGGACTACAGTGTGAGGTCCATATTGTCCCAGATAGCTTTCCTGTAAAAACAGATGGGCTACTAGGCTGGGAAACTATTAGTGAGCACAACGGACATATAAATGCCGTACATAAGTGCATTGATTTTATAAAATTATCGATTCCCTTTGAGCGGGTGGAAACAGTGGAAATTCCCGCAAGAATGAGACGCGTTATTGCTGCAAAAGTTATAAATAATGATGTAGAAGTAGGCTGGGTGCCACTTCAAAATTTAGGGCCAGGAATATTATTCGGAAATTTTATTACGGAAAATAAAAATGGTAGAGCATACGCAGTATGTATAAATACAAATCATAAAGATATTGAAATTCCGACTCCAGAAATAGAAATTTTTCCATGCGAGGTTATAAAAAAAGATAATGATTATGCCGGTGAGGACGGCAACCGCGAAGGAAACGAAGTTTCCGATTGCAAAAAGATGAGACGCGCAATGTCGGAGTACGCGCAACAAAATTCAGAGAAAGAAAGTGCTGATGCTGAAATAAAATATGTAGACAGATGCATGGCAAATAAAACTCCTTGTGAAATAAAAGAAAGAGTGGAAAAAATAATGGAAGTGTTAGACTTGGAAGAATTAAATAAAGAAGAAAAAGAGCATGTTCGAAGCTTGATATCTGAGAATCCCTTTGTCTTTGGGTTAGATAAGGAATTATTACCAGCAACAAATATTTTAACACACAGAATAAAAACGACTCATGAGGAGCCAGTTCGTGTGAAACCGTACCGTTACCCGATAGCATTAAAAAATATTATGCAGCAAGAAATAGAGAAGTTACTGGAAAAAGATATTATAGAACCATCTATGTCGAGTTATAGTAGCCCAGCATGGATAGTTAAGAAGAAACCTGACCCTCAGGGCAGGAAACGCTGGCGTTTGGTGACAGATTTTCGCCAACTAAATGAAATCACTGTGGGAAGTTGCTATCCACTGCCGTTAACTTGTGACATCTTAGAAAATTTAGCGTCAGCAAATTATATCACCGCTGTAGACCTTAAGGACGGCTATTATCAGGTGAAAATTGATGCAAAAGACGCACATAAAACTGCGTTTTCAGGGCCATCGGGTACATATCAGTACAAGCGTATGGCTATGGGGTTATGTGAAGCACCCATGACCTTTAGCAGGGCAATGGCTCTAGCTTTGCAGGGCTTGCAAGGCTCAGAGCTTGAGATTTATTTAGATGACGTGATTATACACGCCGAAAATCTAGAACAGCATGCAGTAAGATTTAAAAGATTTTTAAAATGCATCGAGAAAGCTAATCTAACAATAGAACCAAAGAAATGTCAATTTTTAAGACGCGAGGCAAAGGTATTAGGACATATAGTAGGAAAAGGGCAAATTAAAACAGACCCTAAAAAGATAGAAGCAGTGCGTGATTATCCTACACCAACAAATAAAAAGAAAGTAAAGCAATTTTTAGGATTAGTTGGTTATTATCGTCGATTCATAAAAGATTTTGCGAGCATAGCAAGACCGTTACATAAATTAAGTTCAAAGAAAGAGAAATTTCTATGGCTAGAAGAACATCAAATAGCATTTGACACGTTACGTGAGAAGCTATGCGAGGAGCCTGTGTTGGCCGCGCCTAACTTAAGCGAGCCATTCATAGTAACAACAGATGCACCTGATTATGCAATAGGCGCAATATTGAGTCAAGGAAAAATCGGCGAAGATCGACCTTGTGTATATGCCTCACGATGTTTAAAAGGAAGCGAGCTCAGATATACTGTATATGAGAAAGAATTATTGGCAGTAGTTTTTGGAAAAGAACAATTTAGACCTTATCTATACGGTACAAAATTTACAGTAGTTACCGATCACGAACCATTAAGACATTTCCATACAAGCACAAAGCCGGATTTAAGATTTAATAGATTAAAAGCAGCTTTACGAGGGTATACATTTGACGTTGTGTATAGGCCAGGAAGAAAAAATAATGCAGCTGATGCACTCTCTAGAAATCCAGTAATTGCAGACGGCGAAGAAAATCCTGAATTACCACGTGCAGAAATGTATCAATTAGCAGATAAGCAAGAAAATCAGGAACCAAACGCAAACGAATGCGGTCCGCCAGCAAGAATTTTTATTACACGCGCAATAAATAAAAACGCAAATAAAACTAAAAAGGAAGATTCAAGTTCAGAAAATTCTGAAAATCCTAAGAAGAAAATCTTTATTAAAGAAACAAGTGACGAGTCAGAAATTAATAGTATAACCGGATCTGAAGAAAATTGGAATTATGCAAAAAGAAAGAAAGACCCTTGGAAAAGATCGGCGTACAAAAGGAAAAGGCAAAATAAGAAAGTGTTAAAAACACGTAAAAGTCAAGCAGATAGAAAGAAAAAATTAATTCAAGCTGAAAATATAATAAGTCAAGCACAAGACGACGGTAAGCTCGCATATATGCGAAAAAGCACAAACATGCGAGAAGGAATTCTTGCAGCGAGTACACCAGTAGATAAGCCACATGCAGTGTCATCAAGAAAAGAAAAGAACACGTATGAGCCAGCGAGCGAAATATCAAAAAATAAAAGTATATTAAAAAACAATAAAAACAGCTGGGACGTAGAATCGCCATTAGAGACAATAAATATAAAATCAAAAGCTTCTCAACACAACAGCACCCAAATAGAAAAAGAAAAGGAGACACAGGATGATTCACAACACACTTCGCAAAGTAAAGAAAGTAGCCGAGGAAATATATTAAATATGATTCCAGAAATAATAACAAAAATGCGTGCTCGATTTTTAGTTGATGTGCAAGAACGAGAGATAAATGGTAGAGAAGGTGTACAAATAAATATATGGGAAGAAACACCAGGAGAAGTAGCAGAAGCACTAAGAGGCGACGTACCTCAAGAAATAATAAATCAAACAGATTTTAATAAGCGAGAAAAAGTTCAACCTCAAATGCCAAGAGAATACTACAAATTAGTACCAAACATAAGCTTAGAAAAAGATAAAGAGAAAAAATCATTAAGAATAAGTTCTGAAGTCGAAATTATTGACAGTGAAACAGACAAAGGTTCATATTTCGAGGACGAGTTTGAGGTACAAGATACAAATAAAAATCAAGAAAAAGAAATTATAAGTGAGAGTGAAAGCGAGAGAGATAAGCATGACGTCAGTGAATCTGAGTCGCAAGACGAAAGCATGGAGCAGGAAGAGAATGAGAGTGACGTAGAGCGAGATGAAAATGATGTAGATGAGACTGAGTCGCAAGACCTTGAAGAAGAAAAAGCTGACGAAGAAAATGAGCACATGAATATAATAGAAGCAGTACAAAACGAGGACGAAAATGGACCAATAAGTTGGAGTAATTCTTTTAATGATGGTGCAGGTGTATTCGAAGTATATGATGCAAGTGATGAATGCGCACAATACTGGTTAGATTTGATAAGGGATGACAATATACCGAAAGACGGTAATTGCTTTTTTCACTCAGTAATTAAAGTATGTAATTTAGGAATGTCCGCAAATGAATTAAGAGACATTTTATTAGACGCAATATCATTAGGTGCACGTGGAGATCCGCAAACAGCAGAAGCTATATTAACATCACGTACAAGACACGCAGATGTTGATTGTGTATTTATATTTTCTTGTGAATTTAATCAAAACATATGCGTGCATTTTGTAACAGATTATGATGAAACACTATATTGCCATTTCAAGGCAAATAGTTCAAATAATTTTATTCATTTGCATTTAAAAGGAAGGCATTTTACACCGTACCTTTATACAAGAAAAAATAATATAGTAAAAAGGCATCAAAATAATAAAGAAAACGAAGAAAGTACAGCGTCAAGCGAAGACGACAACGAACAACGAGATAATAATGTCGACAAGCCAGGTACTCCTATTACACCTACGACAGACGTACTGGCGCAAGGAGAAAAGAGTCAATCACATAAGATAAGTGATGCGCTCGAGCGTTGCCTTGTAAAGAATGCAAGGCCGCCGCGCGAGAAACCACCTTGGAAGCTAATACTAGATAACGAGTCCTCGGAACCATTGCAGAATTATGTTGAATTAAATACCAAAAATTTTCGTAAAGGAGAAAACGTATATTTATTAAAGCAAGAGCGAAAAGAGAAACACAATGTTCAATACGGCGGGCCTTTTAAAATCGAAAAAATAAACCACACGAAACATAATATAATGCTAAAAACGCGAATAGAATCAAACAGATAAAACCAACGAGTCACTAGTATAACATAAAACCTCTTTCCTTTTGAATGAATGCAATTAAAATTATTAAGATACAGCAAAAAGCTTTATTTTTTTTTCTTTTTCCGCGGCCTTCGGACGAGGAAAAAGAAAGAACGACATATGATCACTGCTTATTTTACAGAAGAAAATAGAAAATATATAAAAAAAATGAAAATTAATAATAATGGTTGAAATTAAGAAATGAGAATAATAAGATATCCTTAAAGGTGCGACGTTTCAACAAATATTGTATAAGCAAAAAAAAGAATCAAATATCTTTTGAACAAAAGCAAAAATAAATAAGAAAAATAATTAGTAGATAAGATTCAGTTGTAAAGCAAAGCGTTAAAAGAATTGGCCGCAAGAGAAAAAGAAACGTTTTTTACTAATAAATAAAAATAATAAATTAGCTAATTGTTTTTGAGGATAATTGTAATAAAAATATTTTTATTATCAACAAAATTGTAAAATTAGCAAAAGTTAGGCAACTCAAATAATAACAACTATAAAAGAAATGCAGGATCTTGCCTAAGATTCCCTATGAGTATCCTTTTACCCCTTACCCCTTACAGAAAATAAAAGTCCAATGAATAAAAAAAAAAGGTAATAACAGGCATGAGTTCAAAGAAAAAGAATAAATAAAATGTAAATAAAATTTATAACGAGAAGTAAATCTTCTCTATGTTGTAAATAAAGCAACATGACACGCATAGTTTAATCAATAAAACATGCAAAAAAATTGGAAATAAAAGTAAAAAAAAAAAAAAAAAAAAAAAAAGGAAAAAAAGACTGTTAAATACAGTGAACCATTATATGCATGTGTTATCAACTTCGTGATAAAAGGAGTTGAATATTAATAATAATTATAAATTATTAAGAACTCAGCTAAAGGACTAAGATCTGGAAAAAATATATCACCTTAACAACCGAACATATCCCAAAAACCCATGGGAATCAAACGCAAGTATCCTTTATAAATTTGTTCGAAAAAGAAGTAAAATGAAAATCCAATGAGTTTTTGAGTTGAATAACATTGCTTATAAAATTAAAATAATAACACATAGAAAATATTGGAAGCAAAGTAAAATTTTAGAAAAAAGGCGATTATCAAGCCAATCGTAGTCGAAACCGTGGCCATATTCTAGTTGACGCAGCGCTTCTTAAACGATAATGTTAACAAAAAAAAGATAAACAAAAGCGTCAAAGAGAACACATAGAGTTAATAAGTAAAGTTTTTTGTAAGACGCAGCTTTGAGGATACACAGTAGAATATTAATCAGTGATCAATTTAATAAAAAAAAAGAAGTACCAAAATTTTTTTATAAGGAAGGAGGAAACCAAAAAAAATAGATAAATGACGGTTAAACAATTAGAAATAGAGGGGGGACCCTTTTCTACTAATAAGTTAATTTTTGTTTCAGATAAATCATACAATTAGTGAAAAATCATGTACAAATTTTATTATAAAAGTTCGACAAAAAAAAGGAGTTCGAATCCACGTTCGAATCCCGCTTCAAACCCACACGAAAACAAATAGAAGGTTCTTTAAATCACTTTAGAATAAAATCAAATATCATCCGAGGAAGAATGCATTTCGTGATGTAAAAGGCTTCTTATCTTATCAAGAGTGCAACATGATGCGCACGTGTATCTTCAGAAGAAACATCTCTTAACATTAGAAAATAAGATAATGAATTTCGTATTTAAAGCTGTATTATTTAATAATTTAAAATTCATTTTAATTTTTGGACAATTTTGTAAAATATTTTATTATAAATGTCATATATCTTTTTGAAAAAAAGAGAGAGAGACCATAAATTCGTAGTCAAAATGGAAAAGTATTTAAGTATTTAAAATGAAAAAGTATTAAAATGAAAAAGTATTTAAAAATAAACAGTAGAATAAATTAGAACACAAACAACATATACATAACAACATACAAACATGGAATAGATAAAAAGCGAAAATTGTAAGCCAGGACAGACATCGGCCTGTATAGGTACACAAAATTTTTTTTCTCAGTTACACTTTAGGGACTTAATTTTAATAAATTTTTTATTGTATTCATGTGTACGTTCTTGGCTTCGGGGGCCGAAGCCTCGCGGCCTCGGACGTGCTACGTACATTATATTGTACGTATATTATAATATAAAACATAAAATAAGGTAGAAACTCAGAGAAATGCGACTCCGAGTTTCCGGACCAAGAGTCGCACGATGCGCGAAGTGCTGATTCGGCACTTCGTCGCGGGCAACTTACATCGTCGTTTTAGACGACGACGAGCGACAGACCATCGCCGGACGCGCTAGAGTACAGAAGTAATTAGTCTCTCTCTCACTGTATTTTTGGGGTTATAATAAATACCAGTTAACTTATATTAATTCTCTTGTAATTATTTTGCATCCTCACACTCCCCATAGGAGTGCGTATCAAAAATCCCACGTAACAATAAAAAGCTTTCAGAATATTTTACAAATTTTTTATAAATTTTGTAAACTATATTATAATAACATAAATTTAAGGAAATCACAGTAATTTATAATATACATATAGTTAAAAATAAAAAATATATTTCAATTTTCGCTTCTGTATATATTACTCTAATACAAAAATTTAACGTTGACTTTTACATTATAATTTTGAATGAAGGAATGTTCTGATGAATCATAATTTTTAAAATGTTTGATTTATAAAAGCGACTTTTAAACCTTAATTTTATTATTTCAGTTGAATCAACTAATACTTCGACTATTTTATGGTGTCTTTAAATCATGCTGCAAAAAATCTTATATCACAAATTTTTTATTCAATGCTAAGGGTACATATAATCAATCATATAAATACACCTTTACATCTAACAGCTAATAATAGGTCTGATAATGTGTTGATTGATTTTTAGAAAATTGAATTTATTTTTAAAAATTCGACTATTTAACATCGACTTTTGAAGATTTGAAAAAGATATATCTTGGCCACACCAATCACCAAATAAATGTTAATTATAAAATTTAATATTAAATTACAACTATCATTTGCAGATAATTCTAAGAGATTAAAAATTCATCTCAATGAAAAATCATGGGCATATATCATTATATTATTTTGATACTAGATGCATCCTTAAAATTTAATTTTAAATTTTACTTATTTTCGATTGTGCAACTATTTAACGTTGACTTTTTAATCATTTACTGTTTTAAATTTTCTTTCACTTTTTAGAACATTATTTAATGATATTTACAAATTGATTGGTAAATAGAATCCATATTTGTATATAATTTTAGTTTTGAAACATCAAATTCGACTATTTAACGTCGACTATTATTTTAATCATAAAGTTATATTTCAACAACAACAACCGCAAAATAATAATCTTATCATGGACAACATAACGATTAGTTTAAGTAAAAATATAAGCTGTAGACATCCAGATGATTGTTTAAAAATCATCAATTATCGGATGGAATCATCATTAAAGAGATGATTATATGCGACTATTTAACGCCAATATTAATGCCAAAAATTTTAACTTGTTCATATTAGCTTCGAGTTACAATCAGTTGATAATAAAAATTTCATAAAAACCCAGTGATTATTTATTATTTTGACAAGACAGCGACTGTAAATATATACTAAAGATACAATGCGACTATTTAACGTCGACTTTTTGTAATAACGTTAAAAATTAATTTAAAGAATGTGTGAATTTTTCATTCGCATACAAAAAAAGCTTGTTCAAACTGATGATTTAAATAAAGTCTTACTGAACTAACAATATTATTTAATGATAAAATATTTAGTTTCTGTAAACTTTAACATTTTATTTTATGATATCTGATTGATATTTAGATCTTTGGCATTATTGCTTTCTCATAGAGAAAGCATTGTATCGGTAAAAAAAATTTTTTACTATTTTTTCATTAATTTGTACATATTTAGACTCAGGGAGTCGAAAAAAGTGGTTTCCAGAAAATGTCTATATGTATGTGTGTGTGTGTGTATGTATTCAGTACGCCAATAAGATCTCGAGAACTACTCAATGGATTAACTTCAAATTTTGCATGCAATTTATTTTTTTATCTAACTGGGGGGGAAGCTATTGAAAATTGATCTTCTTAGCTCAGTTTTTTTTTAGAGCCATTTTAAGAATTTTAAAAAAATTTCGATTTTTAATTTTTTTGATATTTTACGTAAACTACTCGAAGAATTTTCTTGAAAATTTGTATGAACATTATTTGCGACTGCCAAAAGAAGAAAAACTTTTACCAACTGATTTTCTTAGCGCACTTTTAATTTTAGAACATTTTGAAAATTTTGAAAAAAAATTTTTTTTTTCATTTATTTTTTATTTTACGACAACCATTTGATAGATTTGCTTCTAAATTTGTATGCAAGTTATTCGCTATTGTCTAAAGAAAACAAGCTTTGGAACACTTATTTCTTAGCGTAGTTTTAATTTTAGAGCATTTTGAAAATTTTGAAAAAAATTTATTTAAAATTTTTTTTTTTTTGGATCTTACGTAAACTGCTCTAAGAATTTGCTTAAAAATGTGTATAGAAATTATTTGATACTGTTAAAATAATAAAAACATTTGAAAACTGATTTGTATGCAAGTTATTTGCTACTGTCTGAAGAAAACAAGTTTTGGAAAACTAATTTTCTCAGTGCAGTTTTAATTTAAGAGAATTTTGAAAATTTTCATACAAATTTTTATTTTTCATTTATCTTTTTTATTAGCATGGTTACGATTAGAAATTTCGTTGTCATCATTCTTTTAAAGTACAAATTTATAAATAAATATTAATGTTAGACAATTTTTTTATATTAAAATCACATTTAAATAAATATAAAAAAATTAATGAAACTCAAAGAGCTCTATGAGAAAGCATTCCGCCAAAGCACTTGGCAGCGTTTTTAAATCGTAAATGATTTGATAATAATGACATCAGAACTTTTCTATTATAAGGCATTTTTTCTTAGATAATCAATACAAAATTTGTTTTTTAAAGTTTTTTTTGTTCATCTCTATATATTTCTTTTCTCTTATCTTGCGTATACACATGTGTAATTTGAATAATTAAGAAATTATCAATAATTTAATAGAAAAATGAAAAAAAATAAAATAAAATAATTATTAATAACTTGAATACTAAAGCCCGGTGCTCGTTGTTTATTATTTCCTTCTGCTTTTTATGTAAGGTTGGAGAGGGATCAAGAACAACATAAAATTTCTATGCCTTTCCACCCCTACTCTAAGGCCTAATACTAAGTTTATTGGTGGAAAGTCTGATAGGGTAGTATTTTCCGAGGAAATCCAAAATCGATTAATAGTCCGCAAAATTATAGTCCCAATACAGATATCAGTTTAGTTCCAGATATAATACAAGTTTATTTTTCTATTTTCAACTGCTGCATTTTACAAAGTTTATAAATTTATCGTTTAAAATAAATCAATAAGGTATAATAATCCTATTTAACGTTAACCCGATCGGAAAGATATCGTGGCTAGCCAAGATGGCATACAAGGCCCTCTATAGGCCGCCAGGCGTGGCCCACGCTGATTTTGTAACGGGGGTAACACACGGCGCAAGCAGGGCCCAGCCTTTTTACGATGATATGCGCATGCGTCAACACAAACTATACATTGCTTTTTTCCTTACCAAAATTTAACTTTGTATAGTTTATGCTATATATAGATATAGATTTGCTGCAGAGAAGACGTTGCCTTCCAAGGGCCTCGCTAGCACCCCGTTACACAGCGCTATCCTTCACTACAGTTTGCCTAGAGAGGGCCCTGTTAGGCTTTCTTGGCAACTAGTTGGGGCCAAGCCGGCGCCCTGTTATCATTTCCGATCGGGAAGTTAATCAATATTAATATACTTAACTTTCCTAAATTTTACACGGAGAGAACTTTTCTATAAAATTTACAAAGGGATTTGACGTAAAAAATACAACATTCCTTATCAATTATTTTGTACTGTTAAAAAAAAGATTTTTTTAGCGCTAGAAAGAGACATAATCTTATTTACGTCGAATTCAGTTTGCTAAAAAAACGGCATATGTCATTCCGAAGATGTATTCAACGTTTAAAAAATTTTCATTTAATAATGTATGGCAGAGGTTTATTATACGTGCAAAAAACATGATTTTTTCATCTTGAAAAACTTTTTTAAGTATCCCTTTTTGCTTTTGTTACCGATGAAGCCCAGATATTATCTACACCTACAATTTGTCCTGTATATAGTAAGTTAAAAAACTTAAGATTTTTCATTAATATTTATAAAATAAACAAGTAACATAAAAATATAACATATAAAATAATAATGTGTATAAAGTAACAAAAATTAACAGATCTCCATAAATGTGCCGCACTGGATTTTCTAATTCTCATTTGTGCGCAGAGTTTGTTGTTGTCTGCTGAGACTTTTCCCAAACAGCAAAGCCCGGTGCACGTTGATTACTGTTATTTTCTGCTTACCATGTAGGGTTGGAGAGAGATGAAAAAAAACATAGAATTTCGATGCCTTTCTGCCCCCACTTTAAGGCCTAATACTAAGCCTATTGGTGGAAAGTCGGCAAGGGTAGTATTTTCCGAGGAGATCCAAAATCGATTAATAGTATACAAAATTATAGTCCCAACACAGATGTTAGTTTAGTTCCAGACGCAATACTGTGCTTAAGTCTATTTTTCTATTTCCAACTACTGCATTTTACAAAGGTAACATCTTTGTTAATTAAAATAAATTAATAAGCTTATTTAATGTTAAGTTATAGTCAATGTTAAAATACTTGACTCAACTAAATTTTACACGAAAAGAACTTCTCTGTAAATTTTACAAAGGGATTTGACATAGAAAATACTTTTATTATCTATTATTGCGCACTGTTCCAGCACATGTAATGGAAGCAAATTTTAAGCCAATGCAATAAATACAAATAATGTACATTTGTATTAAAATTCAGGCATTTTACAGCATAATTACTACAAAATGCATTCATTTTCACGATATACCTTAAATCATTTTATTTTACTACATTAAATTTCATGTAATTTTTAACAGTGTGATAAAGTCTCACAAAATTTGAGTTCTGTAAAAATAAGTGCCATCACGGTGAAAATTATTGGATAAACTTTAAATTTTATCTGTGTGTTTTATAATAGTTTAGAAACATAATGTGACCCGATTGTAATGACGGTTATCGTAATTTTATAGAAAAATTTTCTTCGTGTATGAATTTAACAAATACTTTACTAAAAAAATTAAATAAATAATATTTCTAATAATTTCTTTTATTTTTTATTATTAAAAGTATTATTTAAACACTTTTAAATAATTTTATTACAGTATGGGCAACAATATTAATAAATTGTTTGAAAGTAAAACATCAGATACACTAATAGCTAATCCTAAAAATAAGATAGAAGTCCGTCTAAGCCGAAGCGATATAAAGTTTATGATTTCTAAGATTCGTTATAGAACTGGAAATGAAAAACTAGAAATACGGGATTGCGAATTGAAAGCATTTGTGTATGCTAATAAGTACCTTCCACAAGGAATCTTCTCTGCTAAAAACTATTTTTCCTTACGATTTAAAATGCCAGAAATTTTCAGCAATCGGGATCCATTTAAAGTATCTGCATTAAGAACAGCTTTTACCACTATGTAAATACAATTATTTTGAATATTATTTTTACATTCGTTTGATTTATATAAAAAATTTTATTATTTATTAAATGATTTATCACTAATTTTTTCAGAAGTGTTGTTTCTTTATATAAAAAAGAGTATCATGATTGTGCAATAATTCTAGTGAAGCTAATTAGAAAGGATCAAACTTTACCAAGCTTTAGAGATATGATGAAGTATTTTTTTATGGTCTTAGATATTTGCACTTATGAAGAAAGCACTGATAGAAAATACACGTATGTTTTTGATATAGCTGGTCTTACTATCGAACATGTTAAAAGTATTGAAATACTAGATTTGTCCATGTTTCTTAAATATTCTAAGCATGCTGCTCCAATCAGATGGAAAAGAACAATTTTTGTGAATTCAGACAGTGAACGTAATTACCAAGTGGAAAAATTCTTTGCATATGTTATTTCTTTTACTTGTTGCACGTATGGAAATATAATGGAGATATATGATGACGTAAGTTAATATAACAACAAAACATTTAACTTATTTAAATCATAAACATAATGTAAATAGAAATTTTTAATTCTTATTGGAAAAATAACAGAAGGCGCAGCTCAGGATATTTCCTAAAAAACTTACAGCTGCTTTAAATTTATTGACAGAAACATGCCAAATACTTTGAAATCTCGTTAAGGATGTTCTGGCTATACAGTCTGTGTCAAAAGTTAGTATTTTCGATAATGGTTTATATTTTTGGGTAGAGAGGGTTCATTCAATTTTTCACAAAGTAATTTATTAGATAATATTAAAACAATCATTTCAAACCTTGTTTCATTTAAATATAACAATTGATTGAAAAGTTATAGCATTTTAAAGTTTATAACTTTTACCGAAATCTAATTTAATCATAAACAAAGGTGCCAAAGTTTCAAAAATAATTTTATTCCACAGCAACAAAGTTTATTTTGTTCATTTTAAAATTTAGAATCTATTGGTAAGGATGGAATTTAGATTTTTATTTTTTATTCAAATTTATTGCTAATTATTTACGAAAAAATGTATATGTCTCAGATGGTACTCGTTCTATAGTAGAAAATCGGCAATGAATTTAAGTAAAAAATAAAAATTGATATTCTATCCTTGTTAATAGATTACAAATTTTAAACTGAACAAAATAAACTTTGTTGCTGTCGAATAAAATCATTTTCGAAACTTTGGCACCTGTGTTTATGATTACATTAGATTTCGGTAAAAGTTATAAACTTTAAAATGCTATGACTCCTTAGTAAATAATTATATTTAAATGAGACAAAATTTAAAATGACTTTTTTAATATTATCTAATAAATTACTATGTGAAAAATTGAATAAACCTTCTCTACCCAAAAATATAAACCATTATCGAAAATGCTAACTTTTGACACAGACTGTATAGCCAGAACAACCTTAAGTCACTATTATTATTTTACAATTTTACCTCATAATTAATGTTAAGAACTTTTTATTAAAATTACTAAAATTTTTATGGTACAATTAAGCATTCGTTATGTATCCGTCATGTTAAGCGGATCTATAAGACTTAATATATCGGCCTAGGTCAGTAGTACTTATTTTGGTCACTTGATTTTTAATTTTTAGTTGTATTTTATGGCGCTTGTTTCCGTTTAACATGACGAATAAGAATTTCAAATCTCTATTTCTACTTTTCTTGATGGAACAACGTGATAGTAACTTTAATGATATTGATCGATAAAATTTATGAAATATTATCACAGTGTAAGAAAAAAAAAGTTTTTGTAATTCTTATGAAGAATTTTATTCTAAATTTTATAAGATTCTCTCCGTGTATAATATATTTTAAAGCTGCTATTAGATTTAGGCGTAAATAGATTACAAAATAAATTTATCATTTATTTTTATCATACAATTAATGCACAAAAATGACAAAGTGATTTATTTTTAAATGTGTTTTCTTTATAGATACATTTGCTAAATTATATTTCTGATTTGAATCACATGGTGCCAATAGAAATGCTTCCAAATGAAATGGGTGGACAAGCTGGTCCATTAATGGAACTCCATAATAAACAAATCAGTAAAATTCTAAACTACGTTGATTGGTTTGTTGCTATTGAAAAACGGTTTGTGAAACAAAGAGAATTTTTCTATGAAATTGATTAAGATTAAGATCTGAAAACTGTGTGCAGTGTTAGAAATATATTAAATATTTCATTATATATTTAACCATTATTTTTTTAATTATATATTGTATATTTTTTGTAATTTTATATTGTAATATTGTAATTATAAGATTGTGATTCAATTATCAAACAGATTTTTTTCTAAATTTTACGATCTCTATATTAATTTCATCAAGTTGAAATTAAAATCAAAACTTTATAAATATATAAAATTGGCCTAAAATCATTGATTTCGTTTAATTGTTGCGAACAAGTATATTAACAGTCACCCAGAAAAAACTTGAATATTTCATGTCTTGAAAGTTGAGCAAGTTTTAAGTTTAAATTTTAAATGAATAATTTTTTTAGCGCTAGAAAAGATGTCGAAACATTGTCTTTTTGACAACAACCTGGCAAACGTTATTTTGAAGCGGTATTTAACGTTTAAAAGATGTAAATTCAAGAAAGATAAAGATAAAGTAAAGATTAAATGCATTTAAATAAATCTCAGATTAATTTTAAAAATTTATAAAATTTAATCCATATAATTCTGAAATAATAACTTCTATATTTACCAAGAGACTAGGTAAGAAGGAATTGCGTTTAATTTTTACTATCCAACTTTACCTAAAATTTGTAAATGAACAATTCCACTACCAGTAGTTTTTACAGAAACCTTAGAAACTTCTGTAACATCATTTCTGTATTATAAATTGAACTCTTGTAAAAAAAATAATTTTTACTTATAA
Source organism: Anastatus disparis (assembly GCA_017163975.1). Classification (NCBI taxonomy): domain Eukaryota; kingdom Metazoa; phylum Arthropoda; class Insecta; order Hymenoptera; family Eupelmidae; genus Anastatus; species Anastatus disparis. Next base: position 19,571,944 of record JAFFSR010000227.1, on the reverse strand, counting down.
ATACTTGTTGTGTATATAAGTAATACTGGTAAGAGAATAAATAGTAATAATGGAGGATGTCAACGCACACTTAATAAGGAAACGCAAGAAAATGTTATTAACGTTTCCATTTAATAAAAACATCAAAATATTAAAAAATTAATGTACGAAATCAAGGAAAACATAAGAAAACAATTTATTATACATGAAAAAATATGAAGATATTGTCTGAAATTTAGATTGAATGATAGAATAATTCAATATTTTTTGTCTTGACAATCCAAACTTAACTATTTTAGTTTATATACGTAAACTATCTATTAATGGAAAGATAAAAATTGTTTTAAAGGTAAAAGTTATTTTATAAAGATTTTACAAATCGTTTCATGAAAGATTTTTTCAGCGCTAGAAAAGATGTCGAGACATAATCTTATTTACGTCGAATTCAGTCTGCTAAAGAACCCGGCACATGTCCATCCGAAGATGTATTCAACGTTTGAAAAATGTTCATTTAATAATGTACTGCAGACGTTTATTGGACGTTCAAAAAACATGATTTTTTCATCTTGAAAAACGTTTTTAAGTATCTCTTATTGCTTTTGTTACTGCTAAGATACTGATATTATCTATATATATATAACTTGTCCTATATATAGTAGGTTAAAAAACGTAAGATTTTTCATTGTCATTTATAAAATAAACAAGTCACATAAAAAGAGAACATATAAAATAATAATATATGTATGAAGTAATAAAAATTAAAAGATTTTCATAGATGCGCCGCACTGGATTTTCTAATTCTAATTTATGCGCAGAGTTCGTTGTTATCTGCTGAGACTTTTCCCAAACAGCGAAGCCCGGAGCACGTTGATTACTGTTATTTTCTGCTTACCATGTAGGGTTGGAGAGAGATGAAAAAAAAACAGAATTTCTATGCCTTTCTACCCCCACTTTAAGGCCTACTAAGTCTATTGGTGGAAAGTCTGTAAGGGTAGTATTTTCCGAGGAAATCCAAAATCGATTAATAGTATACAAAATGATAGTTAGCTTAGTTCCAGACGTAGTACTGTCCTTAACGGGATGTCGGAGCTGCAGCAATCGAGTTTTTCCTTTTTTTATTTCATCATCTTTTTAAATTCATAAATTAAACAAATATAATAACTTGTCCGCACTAAAGCTATATTAATACAATAATTTTTGTTAAAATAAAAAATCGTTTGGACTTGTTATATTTTTATGAATTTGGATTGGAAATTAGATATCAAACTCAACAAACATACTTAAAAACTAACCTTAAAATACGATACATTGAAGGTTTTTAGTATAACTTTGTATGTATAATATTCTGGTGGATTTCTTGAGTTGTCCACACTAGAGTTTAATCTTACAAATTTTTTCTTTGTAGCGAAAAAATTCGATTAAACGCATCGTTTATTCATAAGTTAGGATTGGAAATATTATTAGAAGGCGGGCAGCTTCGTCATGCTCTTAAGTCTATTTTTCTATTTTCAACTACTGCGTTTTATAAAGGTAACAACTTTTTTAATTAAAATAAATTAATAAGGTATAATAACCTTATTTAATGTTAAGCTATAGTGAATATTAAAATACTTGACTTAGGGTCTGTGTCCCGATCACTATATCATTAAGATGGTCTTAGAAATAAATTCACTATTAATTAAAATTATTACTATTTTCATTTCTATGAATGTGTATGCATATTTCAATCATTCCTGTATCCAATGCAATTTTTTTAATTATTAAAATAATATAATTTTATCGAATTTAAGCTGAAACAAAGAAAAATTATTTTGTACTAAATTACTGTGCTTTGTGAAAGTCATTCGTCATATTACTGTTCCCCTAATTACTGTGCTCTGACTCTGGTTCTAAATACTGAGTTCTTTTTCGATACAATCTAGAATTAATTTTTGCAAATTAAAGATTATACTTTCTACTTTGTTATATTTTTTTCTTCGATTTTGTTATAAAATTTATTTTATAAAAACAATTAAATATAAGAACACAGTATTCGGGACAGGCTCAGTAATCGGGACTCTGACCCTAATTAAATTTTACATGGAAAGAACTTCTCTGTAAATTTTAAGCCAATACAATAAATCCAAATAATAATTAATGTAACATTAATAATTAATTAATGTACATTTGTATTAACATTCATGCATTTTACAGCATAATTACTGTAAAATGCATTAATTTTCATGACATACCTTAAATCATTTTACTTTACTGCATTAAATTCAATGTAATTTTTAACAGTGTGATGAAGTCTCACAAAATTTGCGGAGGAGTTCTGTAAAAATTAGTGCCATCACGGTGAAAATTATTGGATAACCTTTAAATTTTATCTGTGTTTTATAATAGTTCAGAAATGTATCTATAGAACAACCTAAAAATACATAATGTGACTCAATTGTAATGACGGTTATAGTAATTTTTATAAAAAAATTTTCTTCGTGTATGAAATTAACAAATACTTTACTACGAAAATTAAATTAATAATATTTCTAATTATGTCTTTTATTTTTTATTGTTTAAAGTATTATTTAAACACTTTTAAATGATTTTATTACAGAATGGGCAACAATATTAATAAGTTGTTTGAAAGTAAAACATCAGATACACTAATAGCTAATCCCAAAAATAAGATAAAAGTCCATGTAAGCCGTAAAGAAGTGAAATTTGTGATTAATGAGATTCGTCGTATAACTGGAAATAAAAGACTAAAAATACGGAATCGCGAACTAAAAGCATTTGCGTGTGCTAATAAGTTTGCTGCATTGGGATACGAAGCTGCTAAAAACTATTTTTCCCTGCGAGTTAAAATGCCAGAAATTTTCAGCAATCGAGATCCATTTAAAGTACCTGCACTAAGAAGAGCTTTTAATCTTATGTAAATACAATTATTTTGAATATTATTTTTACATTCATTTGATTTATATAAAAAATTTTATTATTTATTAAATGATTTATCACTAATTTTTTCAGAAGTATCGTTTCTTTGTATAAAAAAGAGTATCATGATCGTGCAATAATTCTAGTTAAGCTAATTAGAAAGGATCAAACTTTACCAAGCTTTAGAGATATGATGAAGTATTTTTTTATGGTCTTAGATATTTGCAGTTATGAAGAAAGCACTGATAGAGAATACACATATGTTTTTGATACAGCTGGTCTTACTATCGAACATGTTAGAAGTATTGAAATACTAGATTTGTCCATGTTTCTTAAATATTCTAAGCATGCTGCTCCAATCAGATGGAAAAGAACAATTTTTGTAAATTCAGACAGTGAACCTAATTACCAAGTGGAAAAATTCTTTGCAAATGTTATTTCTTATACTTGTTGCACGTTTGCAAATAGAATGCAGATATTTGATAACGTAAGTTAATATAAGAACAAAACATTTACCTTCTTTAAATCATAAATATAATATTGTAAATAGAAATTTTTAATTCTTATTGGAAAAAATAACAGAAGGCGCAGTTTAGGATATTTCCTAAAAAACTTACAGCTGCTTTAAATTTATTGACAGAAACATGTCAAAATACTTTGAAATCTCGTTAAGGATGTTCTGACTATACAGTCTGCGTTAAAAGTTAGTATTTTCGATATAATGGTTTATATTTTTGGGTAGAGAGGGTTCATTCAATTTTTCACAAAGTAATTTATTAGATAATATTAAAACAATCATTTTAAACTTTGTTTGATTTAAATATAACAATTTATTGAAAAGTTATAGCATTTTAAAGTTTATAACTTTTACCGAAATCTAATGTAATCACAAACAGAGGTGCCAAAGTTTCGAAAATGATTTTATTTGACAGCAACAAAGTTTATTTTGTTCATTTTAAAATTTAGAATCTATTGGCAAGGATGGAATTTTGATTTTTATTTTTTATTCAAATCTATTGCTAATTATTTACGAAAAAATGTATATGTCTCAGATGGTACTCATTTTATCATAGAAAATCGGCAATGAATTTAAGTAAAAAATAAAAATTGATTTTCCATCCTTGTCAATAGATTACAAATTTTAAACTGAACAAGATAAACTTTGTTGCTGTCGAATAAAATCATTTTCGAAACTTTGGCTCCTTAGTTTATGATTACATTAGATTTCGGTAAAAGTTATAAACTTTAAAATGCTATAACTCATTAATAAATTGTTATATATAAATGAAACAAAGTTTAAAACGACTGTTTTAATATTATCTAATAAATTACTATGGAAAAAATTGAATAAACCCTCTCTACCCAAAAATATAAACCATTATCGAAAATACTAACTTTTGACACAGACTGTATAACCAGAACAACCTTAAGTCACTATTATTATTTTACAATTTTACCTCTATAATTAATGCTAAGAACTTTTTATTAAAATAACTACAATTTTTATGGTACAATTAAGCATTCATCATGTATTTGTCATGTTAAGCGAATCTATAAGTCTTAATGTATCTGCCTTAGGTCAGTAGTACTTATTTTGGTCACTCGATTTTTAATTTTTAGTTGTATTTTATGGCACTTGTTTCCGTTTAATATGACAAATAAGAATTTCAAATCTCTATTTATATTTTTCTTGATGGAACAACGTGATAGTAACTTTAATGATATTGATCTATAAAACTTATGAAAAATTATCACAGTGTAAGAAAAAAAGAGTTTTTGTAATTCTTATGAAGATATTTATTCTAAATTTTATAAGATTCTCTCCGTGTATAATATATTTTTTGCCATACCCTGCCCAAAAGTACCACTTCCACTCCCGGCTCAAAATCGCAAAAGTGGTACTTTTGGCCCGGGTATGGCGAAAAATCATACATGCACCACGGAAGGTAAAATGGACAACCCATAGCACGAGTTTGCCAATTCACTCAGTCAATTCACTCGCGTTATGGTCTGTCCTTTATTTTACCTCCCTAGGTGCATAATATACTATTAAAGCTGCTATTAGATTTAAGCGTAAATAGATTACAAAATAAATTCATCATTTACTTTTATCATACAATCGATACACAAAAATGACGAAGTGATTTATTTTTAAATGTGTTTTCTTTATAGATACATTTGCTAAATTGTATTTCTGATTTAAATCACATGGTGCCAATAGAAATGCTTCCAAATGAAATGGGTGGACAAGCTGGTCCATTAATGGAACTCCATAATAAACAAATCAGTAAAATTCTAAACTACGTCGATTGGTTTGTTGCTATTGACAAACGGTTTGTAAAACGAAGAAAATTTTTCTATGAAATCGATTAAGATTAAGATCTGAAAACTGTACAGTGTTAGAAATATATTTGATATTTTATTATATATCTAACCATTAATTTTGTTATTATATGTTGTATATTTTTTGTAATATTATATTGTAATATTGTAATTATAAGATTATAATTTAATTATCAAACGATTTTTTTTAGTTTTATGATCCCTATGTTAATTTCACCAAATTGAAATTAAAATTAAAACTTTATAAATATATAAAATTAGCCTAAAATCATTTGTTTTATTTAAAGTTATAAGCAAGTATATCGGCAGTTGTTCAAAAAAAGGTGTTCTTTTTCAAACTTGAATACTCCACATCATGAAAGCTGAGCAAGGTTTAAGATTTTTAAATTAAAAATTTGTAAATTAATAAATTCAACATATTCTTTTATTTTTGGTTGGAAAGTGATATTAAAAGTCTATTGTTTTAGATTATTAACCTTTTAGTGCCCAGTGTACCAAATAAGGAACTTTGCAGTTTTTGTTTTTTTTGTTCATTTTTAATGTGATATAATCAAAATATAACATATTAAATCTGTTAGTTAAATGAAAGCCTACTATATTTTTTATATCATTACGAAAGCCTAAAACAGTTTTAATTAATTGACAACCAAGAAAACTTTAGAAACTAAATAAGTATAAAAAACAAAATACAAAAAGCGTGTAACACAATGTATAAAATTATACGTATAAGAGTAAATATAAATGTAAATATTGCACTTCAAGTTAATATTACATTCACTCAACCTAATAGCTTTTATTTTATATTCTATTTTTAACAAAGAAATTTTTTATCGGTTCACTATTACTATCAAAATATATTTAAAAAATCATTTGTAATTATTATTACTTTAAATCGTATTAAAACTTGATCAAAAATTACTGATTTCAGTTCTTTTTTAAGTGTATTTTTGTTATAATTAAATTCTCACTTCTTTGTTATTTATAAAACTTAACTATAATGTTAAAGCCTTTTTTTAGAAATATTATAAAAAGTTTCTTTTAAGTTGTATAGTTAAACATCACATACTTACAAGGAGAGTATTTGACCTCCGGGAAACGAATCTGGCTAAAACTGCAGGATATGATTTTTTGATGAAAAAAAAAAATGAATTCGTGTTTTTTCTTTTGTGCTAATAGGCCCCAGAGACAACGATATAGAGATTTTTTCGAAAATATAGTGAAAAGAGGTCTTTATAAGAACTTGAATAACTAAACAACTAAAACTCTTATAGAAAATTGTGAAAGAAATAAAAGAAAGTACAAGTTAAATGCTTTAAGTTTTGTTGCAATTAAAAAATCTCATATGGTTCAAAAGTTACAGGCGATTGAAATATGTTAATGAAATAAGGTAAAAATTTGATCGTATGTTACATGCTAAAATATTAATAAATATGCAGTAATTTTCAATTAGGCACAATTTGTGAACTACAAAAGCTTTTTTGATGCAACAAGGCTTAAATCAAAGTTTTTAACTTGTACTTTCATCTATTTATTATACATTTTTCTGTAAAAGTTTTAGTTGTTTAATTATTCAAGTTCTTATAAACGCTTCTTTTCTCTATATTTTCGAAGAAATGTTTATATCTCCGTCTATAGGGCCTATTAGCACAAAAGAAAAAATACGGGTTCATTTTTTTCATCAAAGAATCATATCCTGCAGTTTCAGCCAAATCCGTTTCCTGGAGGTCAAATACTCTCCTTTTTAGTTATATAATTTGATTACCTAATATATTTTTATTAAGAGGCGGCCGTGTAGCTCTGTCCTTGTCTAATCTAAATTTTCGTTATTATTAATAAATTATTATTTTTGTACAAAAGTAATACATAGCCCAATAGATTTCAGGACGAGGAAATGATCCTATTCTATGAAAAAATACTAAATTCTCATTAGTTTTCGAGTGAGGTCTGAAACGGAAAAACCGTTATCAAGTTCAATTGTTTTTCCGTTTCAGACCTCACTCGAAAATTAATGAAAATTTAGTATTTTCTCATAGAATAGGATCATTTCCTCGTCCTGAAATCTATTGGGCTATGCCCTTACTTTTGTATAACAATATTTAATTTATTAATAATAATGAAAATTTAGATTAGACAAGGACAGAGCTATACGGCCGCCTCTTAATTTGTGTTTCTCCATTCTAGTATAGTATTGGTAGCCTTAGCGGTAAATACTGTACCAACATCTGCAGCATAAAAATTGTCTAATCGTGAAGTATTTTTAAAACTCCCATTTTGGAGGAACAAAAATGATAAGGAATATAAAAGGACTTTAGCAGCACTTGCTGCTTTGACTCATGGAAAAGAGGATAATCTTTCCGAAAAAATTGCTCAAGAAGTAATAGATGTAATATCGAATTATTATAAACAATACAATCCGGAACTTTTTGAATATATGATTGGAAAAAATCTCTCTGATCCAGAATTCAGAAAAAAATTTCTTGAAGGTTCCGGTTTTTCAATGGAAAATAAAAGTAAACTTGAAAACTCCAATAAAACGAGGTCAGAAAATGAAGAACATGTGAAAGAACAGAAAAAACAAGACAAAGCCCAGTCATTGGTTAAACGACAGTTAGGATATGGATACAGATATAGAGGTTAAGGATTTTTATATTTATATATTGTACAACACTTAATATACTTTGAATAAAAGTCTTTATTATGCTCATATTTTATTGTCCTCATACATTCTAGTATCAACTCACAGTTTTATTATATTCGTTTAAAATAATAAAATTTTGTGATTTTCATAATATTTTTTATTCTTGGCCGACAGCATAAAATATAATTTTTAATAATATTTTCTTGTGTAAGAAAACATAAGTAAAACGGCGTAATTAAGACACCATTCGAAAAATTTACTACTTACCATTAATAAAATTAGCCAAATAAATAAATAAATAGAAATCTATTCATATTGTTCAATAAATTAATAATAAATACTTTAATAAAAATCAAAACTGAATATTTTTTATTAAAATTAGAAACCAATCTTTACATTTTATTTTGAAAAAAACTTTTATTTGAGGAAATAAATAATTCTATATAACGCAATGTCTTCACCCAATGTTATGAATTTTTTTTCAACCAATTGTCAATTATTCATTTATTTTTTAAATAATAAAATCACTTATACATAAAAAAACACGCTGACAAATCACGCACACGGCTGTAACTGCTCAGATGGTGTAGTTGGGTTAACTTGAATGTAGAGCAGTGTTGGCTTTACGTTATGAGTGAAATTTACTCAAACTCGAAGATTACCAAAATAATTGATAATTTTAAAAAATCGCTCATTGTTAAAATCTCGTCAGCTTATTTCTTTGTAACTTTAATTTTATATAATATACAGTAATTTAAGTTTAGATATATCAGTATGTTATTATATGTAGTTCTATTCATCTTTACTCGTGTATTAATTTTCAGCAAAAAAAAAACATTTTACGAATTCATAATTATGAATTATTTAGTATTTTTGAATTTCCTAAAAGTTTATAATTCTTAAGTTTTAAAGTATTTAAAGTATATTTTTCTTACTGATATATGATTTAATATTATAGATATTGAAAAGGACTGATTTTAAAGTGTGATAATTCAAAGTTAATTTTATTTTTTTCAAGAAAAAAAATAATTGTATATAAATTGCTTTCTTACAGGTAAAAGATTATGTTGATAAGAACGGTATTTATTAACTTCAAAAAAGAGTAAAAATCAAAACATTTCTTACGCTTAAAATGAGCAAGAATAAAGTAGCGCCCTTTATTCTCGCTAAATTAGTAGTTTATGAATTATTAAATAAACTAATAAAAATTATTAAAAAACTATCAAGTTTTAATAAAAATTTATATTTTAAATAATTTATAAAATTTTAATACTAAAATATCAATTTTAATTTATTTATTGTTTTTTTTTCAAGTAAATAAAGTGATTTTCGCAAGTAAAAGAAGTCGACCATAGGAAAACATACGCAAATTTACTATTTAATTGCATGATATACTACTTTTATATTTTAATTTATTTGTGGACATTTAGACTTGTCAACCTGAAAAGTACCTTAGAAATTAAAAACTACTGTATCGAGGGTAAATAACAATAAATGATTTGAAAATATTCTAAAATATTTATTTTGTGCAATATGTTTTCAATAATGTATATAGTTACAAATGTATACAATGTTTCTGTACATAAAATATTGTACTGATTATTTTACAAATTTTTATCAATGAAAAATACATTAACTTATAATGCACTTTTAGTCAAATACTCTATAAATGTAGCAATTTAACGTTGAATTTTATATTCTAATTTTGAATGTTCTGTCACATCAGATAATTCTCAAAAAGTTGATTTACAAAAGCGGTAATTTAACGTCAACTTAAGTTTAACATTATTGAAATAATCTATTATATATTTCTGTAAATGAGAATTTCATTATTTCAATTAAATTACATTTATGAATGTTGATATTTGAACCATATTTTAAATGAATTATACATGAGTTACAATGGTGTTCAGCTTTTAAAATATAATAATTTTTCATTATACAACTTAATCATCATTTCTTAACGTAAGCATGGCTAAAGTTATATATAAAATCATATGAATACATAATTGCTTAGAACATCTAATAACAAGTTTAAAAATACGTTTAATATTCTGACAAGATAACGATTAGTGGAAGTAAATATTTAAACCTTAAGCATTTAGAGAGATGTCAAAAAATGATCACTTATCAGATGGACGTATCAATGAAAAGATAATTATATGCAACTATTTATTGTCGATTATCATTCATATATTGATATTTCAATAAAAACTACAAAAATAATAAAATTATTCTAACAAAATATCGATTAGAAGAAGTATGAATATAAATCTTAGACTTTGACATAGATGTCTGACAATCTTAAAAATCAGGTTAAAGAGATGACTATATGCGACTATTTAACGTCGACTATTAATTATAATCTTAGATTTTTTAATCGATGTCTTGAAGTCATCAAATATCAAATAAATGTACTATCAAAGATATTATAATATGCGAGTATTTAACGTCGATTATTAATCATAAAGTTATGCATTCACTACAAAATAATGTTTTTGACGAGATGACGATAAGAAAAGTGAGAATTCGAATCCTAGAAATATAGAGAGATATCTAAAAATTAACAATAATCAGATGGATCTATCATCGAAGAGATGATTATGTGCGACTATTTAACGCCGATTATTAATCATGATGTGATATATCAATAGCAAAAACCAATCAGTAATATGAAAAAAAAAATTTATATTTTATCTGACAAAATAACGATTGGTGGCTTGTGAATGCGAATCTCAAACTTGTAAATAGGTGCGTCTAAAAATCATCAAATATCAGATGTACATAGTATCAAAGAGACTATTATATACGACTATTTAACGTCGATTATTAATCATGATGTGATATACTAATAGCAAAAGCCAATAAAGAATTAGAACAGTGGAGTTTAATAGTATTCTAACTCGATAACGATTAGTGGAAGTATGAATTTGAATCTTAGACTTTTAAATAGATCATCAAGTATCAGATAATTGTACTAACAAAGATATTATAATATTCGACTATTTAACGTCGATTATTAATCATGATTCGATATATCAACCGCGAAAGCCAATAAAGAAAATCAAAAAAGAAATTAATACTAATCTGAAGATGACGATTTGTGAAAGTATGAAAGCGAATCTTAGATTTTTAATAGGTGTCCAAAAATGATCAAATTTCAGATAAATATACTATCAAAGATATTATAATATGCGACTATTTAACCTCGATTATTAATTATGATGTGATATATCAATAGCAAAAACCAATCAATAATGTAAAAAATAAATAATTTATATTTTATCTGACAAAGTAACGATTGGTGGCTTGTGAATGCCAATCTCAGACTTGTAAATAGGTGCGTCTAAAAATCATCAAATATCAGATGTACATAGTATCAAAGAGATTATTATATACGACTATTTAGCGTCGATTATTAATCATGATGTGATATATCAATAGCAAAAACCAATCAGTAATATAAAAAAATTAATTCATATTTTATCTGACAAAATAACGATTGGTGGCTTGTGAATGCGAATCTCAGACTTGTAAATAGGTGCGTCTAAAAATCATCAAATATCAGATGTACATAGTATCAAAGAAATTATTATATGCGACTATTTAACGTCGTTTGTTGATCACGAAGTGATATACTAATAGCAAAAGCCAATAAAGAATTAGAACAATGGAGTTTAATAATATTCTAACTCGATAACGATTAGTGGAAGTATGAATTTGAATCTTAGACTTTTAAATAGATCAGCAAGTATCAGATAATTGTACTAACAAAGATATTATAATATTCGACTATTTAACGTCGATTATTAATCATGATTCGATATATCAACCGCGAAAGCCAATAAAGAAAATCAAAATAGAAATTAATACTAATCTGAAGATGACAATTTGTGAAAGTATGAAAGCGAATCTTAGATTTTTAATACGTGTCCAAAAATGATCAAATTTCAGATAAATATACTATCAAAGATATTATAATATGCGACTATTTAGCGTCGATTATTAATCATGATGTGATATATCAATAGCAAAAACCAATCAGTAATATAAAAAAATTAATTCATATTTTATCTGACAAAATAACGATTGGTGGCTTGTGAATGCGAATCTCAGACTTGTAAATAGGTGCGTCTAAAAATCATCAAATATCAGATGTACATAGTATCAAAGAGACTATTATATACGACTATTTAACGTCGCTTGTTGATCATGAAGTGATATACTAATAGCAAAAGCCAATAAAGAATTAGAACAATGGAGTTTAATAGTATTCTAACTCGATAACGATTAGTGGAAGTATGAATTTGAATCATACTTTAAAATGGATGTCTAAAAATTATCAAATATCAGATATATGTAGGATCAAAGAGATTAAAATACGTGACTATTTAACGTCGATTATTAATCATGTAGTGCTTTATTGATAACGAATGCGAATAGAATACATTTTAAAAGAAACTTATACTATTTTCTCAAGATAACGATTTGTGGAAGTATGAATGCAAATCTTAGACTTGTAAATAGATGTCTATTAATCATTAAATATCAGATATATGTAGTACCAAAAACATCATTATATGCGACTATTTAACGTCAATTATTAATCATAAAAAACAAAGCCAAAAACTGTGACTGGAATTTATCAGTACTCTAACAAGATAACGATTAGTGAAAGTATAAATTTGAATCTTAGACTTGTAAATGGGTGTCTAAAAATCATCAAATATCAGGTGTATGAAGTTTCAAAGAGATTATTATATGCAACTATTTAACGTCGAGTATTAATGAAAATAAAATATTAAATATTATTTTGACAACAACAATTAGCGAAAGAAAAATTTGGAACGTAATCATTCAGATAAATGTCTTAAATTCATCGATTATCAGATGGATTTATTGTTACAAAAATTATTAGTTGTGACTATTTAACATCTGAAATAAATCGTAAAGTAATATTAAGCTATATTAAGGCCCAAAAATAAATATTATTTAGACAAGATAACAATTAGTGAAAGTAAAAATATGAATCTTAATCACTCAGATAGATTTCTATAGATCATCAATTATCAGATGGATCTATTGTTAAAAAGATGATTACACGCGACTATTTGACGTCGATTATAAATTATAAAGTGATATATTAATAGCAAAATCCAACCGATAATGAAAGGAATTGAAAAATATTTTTACCAGATAACGATTAGTGAAAGTATGAATATGAATCTTAGACTTTTAAATAGATCATCAAGTATCAGATAATTGTACTAACAAAGACATTATAATATTCGACTATTTAACGTCGATTATTAATCATGATTCGATATATCAACCGCGAAAGCCAATAAAGAAAATCAAAAAAGAAATTAATACTAATCTGAAGATGACGATTTGTGAAAGTATGAAAGCGAATCTTAGATTTTTAATGGGTGTCCAAAAATGATCAAATTTCAGATAAATATACTATCAAAGATATTATAATATGCGACTATTTAACGTCGATTATTAATCACAAAGTCATATATCAATAGCAAAAGCCAACCAATAATGAAAATCCAAACTTTTAATATTAAAAATATGATTGCTTCACTTGATCCGAATAATTTGTAATGTTAAATTCTTTCGAAAATGTATTAGCTTCTAAATATACTTATCGATCCTATTTTTTTTTAATGAGAATTTATATATCAGTCGAACAGTAATGAGTTTTGACACAGGTCTCATTTTAGCGATGTTGATTCCGCGTATAACCAAGAAAGGCATCCAATCACCTTACTGACATTTTCTTCATGCTGATGGACTCAATTAGAATAATATAGCAATCTATAATTGATCGGCCCTGTAAAATAAAGAAAAGTCATGTTTAACTTCATGTTCTATCTATTTTAAATATTTCAGACTAATTTATATAAATTAATTTTTTATTTAAATTGAAAAATTTTGTAATAATACTTTTTTATGACTACGTTTGTGTAAAGATATACAAGTTGAGCTTACCTTGAAGATGTTCAACTGGAACCTCTGCTTGAAACTCTAAACTATATGAGTTTTGTACTTCTGTTTGAGAGCATCTCTGTTTAATAGTTGAGACGATTCTGATTCCAGCTTGCCATGTACGCTTCATTTTATACTTTTGAATTCGCATCTGCCTGAGAAGCCCAGTTCGCATGATAATTGGAGTACATTCTTATTCACTAAGATTATATCATAAGTCAATTATTAAAAAAAAAGTATGGTATAAAGTATAAGCAATTTTTAATCTTTGTATAGAAAATAATAAAATAATTCAAGAATAAAATAAATGCAATATTTTTAAAGAAAAATTTAATAAATTAAAAACGTTGAAAACTTTATTTATTTAAAATATGAAATTTGAATTTATTTAAATTTTATTAAATTTTACTAATAAAGTTTATCAAAATAAATGTAGCAAAAATAAACGCTCATTTTAAACAGTACAAATAATACAAGTTAACTTCGTAATCAAAATATAAATTTACGTTATTAAATTTTACAAATATATCTTGGAGTAAGATAGATACATTCTTTTAAATTTCAGAAAACTCGAAGAAATATAAACAAAATTCTTTTGTTTACATTTGCTTAGGCGAATGGACATCGATAGAACCGTTAAAGTTTAATTTAACATTTGGATCAACACCAAAATTTTCCGTTATTTTTTGATTTTATAAAAGCATTTTACCATGAAAAAGAGGTTCACGTTTGATACTTTATAAATAGTTCCATATAAAAGACAAGATATAAAAATTTATCATTTATGCATATCGATTCGTAATATATTATTTCTATAATTTACAAAAATAAAATTTCTATATTTTAATCTTTTAAAATATAACATCTTGTTTCAAATTAAAATCTTTAGTAATTATTACAAAATAATTGCAACAAGAATTTTTTAATGTTATTTTTTCAGTAAAAATATTTTAATGATTTCTCATTTTTGTCATAAGTTGTATATTTTTCGTTTTTCAGATAAAGTGACAGTTTTAGCGAATGAAAAATTCAATCAGAGTTTATATTTACAAGCACGTTTTATGTGTAAAAAAACTACTAGAAAAAATTATTTATATATTATTTTTTGTTGCTGAAATTATTTATTTTCGAAAGAAAATTTCTAGTTCTATTAAAAATATTAAAAATTTCTTATTCTATCAAAATTATTTTTAAATAAAATAAAATATAATCATATTGTCGAAAATGAGTAAATGAATATTAGAAAATAAACATTAATGTCTAAATAACCTTGAAAGTTAACGTTATTTAAAATTTCTTTCTGAGTCCTCAATAAACTCCTATTTTCACGGTGAAAATTATATATCGTTAAAATATTTGCTTGAAAAATAAACCGGTACATATAGCAATAAATAGTACAGTAAAATAAGCAAAATATTATAAAATTGTACAATTAGTTATTAATATTAATAATATATTGTGTAAATTTTTATTCCACAAAACATATTGGGTAGCGTTAAATATTAGTTACTTTGTAAAAATCAAAATCATTATGTGAAATAGTTTAACGGAAACGAAAATTCTCTGTTCGTATAAAAATATATAAGTTGGGCTTACCTTGAACGTATTGTATTGGAATCCCTGCTTGAAGCTCGATATTATTAAGTCTGGTACTACTATTTTTGAGAACATCTCGGCTCGGGAGTCGCGACGATTCTGATTTCAGCGTGCTATGACCGCTTCGTTGTAGCTGAGCACCCCCCGCTCTTCTTATGGAATTTTCTTGATGTAAAGATCGGTTAGAAGAAGAGGGGAAAGTTTTATGTTCGAATGATGATTGGATTGTATTTTAATTCGAGAAAATTGGGCGGTATTTTATCATAATATAAAATCATTATATATATATATATATATATATATATATATATATATATATATAAAGATAAAATTGGCGGTATCAAATCATAATAAATTTGAACAAAAATTGAATCAATTAGAAAATGTAAATAACATTTATCGATATATAATACAGAATTTGAATTTATTTAAATTTTAATAAATTTGACTGTATTGAATATAAGTTTGCTAAAATAAATGTAGCAAAAAATGAATGCTCATAGATACATTCTTATTTCAGAAAACTTTAATTTCGGAACAATTCAAATAAAACTCTTTGTCTATATAAATAATGAAGGGTTATTTAATGGTTAATGTAAATAAGAAGAACCGTTAAGCTTAAAATAATTTACACTAACTTTAAGATTTAAAATTGATTTTTCATTTTCTAAAAAATGAAAAATCAATTTTAAATAATTTTCTATATATGAAAATTTCTAATTATGAAAACTTAATAACAACAGATCACCTAATAATAAACTATCATTATTCAATTTCAAATTTCATTTAAATTGTAAGTCCATATTTTTAATTACAAATAGTAAATTTACTTATTGTATAATAAGTTTTTTAAATAAATAGTGAAAAACTCAATTGAGCAAAGGTAAAAAATGCGGCATTGCTTTGATAGAAAAATGATTTTAATGGAATTCGAATTATTTTTCTAGCGTATTTGTTATGAGACGATGCAAAGTTAATTTCAAGACTTCTCATGAGAGCTTAAATGATAGTAAACAATGCAGATATGTAACGGTTAGGTAGTACATATTTGAATAATACAGTAACGAAGAATATCGTTGACATACAAAAATGATACATAATATTCGTCTGATTGTAAGCAAAAAATTAAAATTTTATGTTTTGTTTGTAAATTGTTTTTTAGTTCAAACAAATTTTAACAATAAGTTTATTTATTAATTCATTAATTCTTTCAATGAACTCGTTTAGATCATATCAAACATTAATTTTTCTGGAAATAACGACAAATTCTATCTATATTGTTTCTTGTTTGGAACTTTAATTAAATAATATTAACGGACGATGTTACAAGCTAATGTATTTATTGACAAAGCTAAATTCTCCAATGGAGTTATATTGTCTTAACGATAAATAAGCAAATATTGCATATGCAAGCTATTTAATGTAAATATAAAAGTAATATTATATTTTTGCCACTTAATGCTATAAAATAATTATAATATCGTAAAATTTGTTCCCTATTTCAGGTATATTAATAATTATGAAAATCGTTTCGCATTTCAAAAATATATGTTTATGTTATTCAAAGAATACTTTTAATATTGAAATCATAAATTTCTTTTTTCAGGTTATAACTGTAGTTGAAAAATAATGGGAGCAAACAATTAACATACTCCAATTTATAAATATTGGTAATAGAATCTATTATATTCATATACAGATTTATAAAACTAATAACAGCAGCTTTATTTTAATATTTAACATGATAAAATTGTGTTATATTTAACGTCATATTTATAAATATGTTTTAATTAACATTGTACAATTATTATTTCATTTCATGGACTTACAGATACAAATAATATTATATTCTGTTCAAATAAAAGTTATTATAATATTTATTAAATTGAATATAAAATGATTAAATTTAGTAAAAATACTAAATGCAAATATTAAAGAATTTATAAATATTTGATGTTTATAATTTGTAAATTCACTTTTGCTTTGTCATAAATTGTATGGATAAAGAAAATTTTTTTTAATTTTCATTAATTTGTACATATTTGGATGTGTGTATATGCGTGCGTATTTATTTCGCCAATCAAATCTCAACATTTAGACTTAAACAGTTAAAAAGTGGTTTGGAGATTAAAAATTAGTGGAATATAGGTAAATAACAATAAATCGATTGAAATTGTATTAAATCATTTATTTTATGCAGTATATTTTGAATAATAGATATAGTTACAAATATATATATAATGTTTTTATACAATATTTAAATTATATATAAAAAGCTTTCAGAATATTTTACAAATTTTTTATAAATTTTGTAAACGATATTATAATAACATAAATTTAAGAAAATCACAGTAATTTATAATATACATATAGTTAAAAATAAAAAATATATTTCAATTTTCGCTTCTGTATATATTACTCTAATACAAAAATTTAACGTTGACTTTTACATTATAATTTTGAATGAAGGAATGTTCTGATGAATCATAATTTTTAAAATGTTTGATTTATAAAAGCGACTTTTAAACCTTAATTTTGTTATTTCAATTGAATCAACTAATATTTCGACTATTTTATGGTGTCTTTAAATCATGCTGCAAAAAATCTTATATCACAAATTTTTTATTCAATGGTAAGGGTACATATAATCAATCATATAAATACACCTTTACATCTAACAGCTAATAATAGGTCTGATAATGTGTTGATTGATTTTTAGAAAATTGAATTTATTTTTAAAAATTCGACTATTTAACATCGACTTTTGAAGATTTGAAAAAGATATATCTTGGCCACACCAATCACCAAATAAATGTTAATTATAAAATTTAATATTAAATTACAACTATCATTTGCAGATAATTCTAAGAGATTAAAAATTCATCTCAATGAAAAATCATGGGCATATATCATTATATTATTTTGATACTAGATGCATCCTTAAAATTTAATTTTAAATTTTACTTATTTTCGATTGTGCAACTATTTAACGTTGACTTTTTAATCATTTACTGTTTTAAATTTTCTTTCACTTTTTAGAACATTATTTAATGATATTTACAAATTGATTGGTAAATAGAATCCATATTTGTATATAATTTTAGTTTTGAAACATCAAATGCGACTATTTAACGTCGACTATTATTTTAATCATAAAGTTATATTTCAACAACAACAACCGCAAAATAATAATTTTATCATGGACAACATAACGATTAGTTTAAGTAAAAATATAAGCTGTAGACATCCAGATGATTGTTTAAAAATCATCAATTATCGGATAGAATCATCATTAAAGAGATGATTATATGCGACTATTTAACGCCAATATTAATGCCAAAAATTTTAACTTGTTCGTGTTAGCTTCGAGTTACAATCAGTTGATAATAAAAATTTCATAAAAACCCAGTGATTATTTATTATTTTGACAAGACAGCGACTGTAAATATATACTAAAGATACAATGCGACTATTTAACGTCGACTTTTTGTAATAACGTTAAAAATTAATTTAAAGAATGTGTGAATTTTTCATTCGCATACAAAAAAAGCTTGTTCTAACTGATGATTTAAATAAAGTCTTAACTGAACTAACAATATTATTTAATGATAAAATATTTAGTTTCTGTAAACGTTAACATTTTATTTTATGATATCTGACTGATATTTAGATCTTTGGCATTATTTTTAACTATTTAACGTCGATATTAATGCCAAAAATTATAATTCGGCCACATTGGCTTCAAGTAACAATCAATCAATAATAAATATTTTTAAAAATATTATTGGCTATTACTATTATTATTACTATTTATTATTTTGCCAAAACATCGATTGTATATATACATTTAGGAGACAATGCGACTATTAAACGTCGACTTTTTTTTATAACGTGAAAAATTAATTTAACAAATGTATGAATTTTTTATTTGCATACAAAAGCATATCAAAATCACTAATTTAAATATAGACTCGAGTGAATTAACGATATTATTTGATGTTGATTAGATAATACTAAATTATGTGCTATTTATAATAATTTAATTTAATATAATAATTTTTAAAATCTTTTTTAAATGAATATATTAATCTAAATACTTTATATTATTTGGGTGTTTTCCTATAATATTAAAGTGTGACGTCACTGGCTGGAAACAAAAATTGAAGGACTGATGACGAAGAAGAATTTTTATAACGCGAATACGGTACTTTGAATTTTTAGATTACGTTTTCTCGTGATTGATTAAATGGATCGTAATAAAACTTTTTTTAACCATGGAAGAAAATTGACCATATTGTAGGCATAATTGCTGGTCAACAAATGTTAAAATGGCACTTATCTAGAAATTCTAGAAATGATTTTGAAAAAATTTCTAGATAAGTGTCATTTTAACATGCGTTGACCGACAATTATGCTTAAGATATGGTCAATTTTCTTCCAGGGAAATTAAAGATTAGATAAAAATCTTTAAATATCAATTTCTATTTTTCAAATATTGGGTTTTATTTTAATAGGATTCAGTTTTAAAATTTTGAAAACTCTAATTCAAAGTATAAGAGGAGCGCCTCGACGTTTTCGTATTCGTACCTTAACTCGCCGTCGAGGCGCTAGCGCGCCTCTTAATGTTTTTCTTTACTTTTGATTTAAAAAAAAATCGCTAATACTCTATTATCAACGAAAATAAGCTGTATAGTTGACGTGTAGAAAAATGTTTTGGTCAACATGTCTGATTTTAAGGAATTGATACCTGAATTTAATGACACAACCAGCAGAAGAGATTTTTTAATTAATAGATATGGCACTGATTTCGGTTTTCGTCATGATTGAAATAAAATCGACGATGTACATTTACCACCTGGGCGAAAAAATATTCATAAAGCATTATAACAAATTTCATTTCAATAATTGGGAAGAATCATACGTGCAACATTTACATTTTCCAATCGTTTGCATTTTACCCCAATTATTTTTAAAGCTTCATCATCAATATAATCGTTCTTATGAAGATCTAAGATTTTAAGATTACCGAATTCTTCAATAAATGATAAATTTGTGCTTCTTACCAATGGTCCTTTATGATTAATAAGCTGCAATTCTTTCAAACTTTTTATGCAAAAACATGTCTGAATAATTTCGTAATTTAAAGTTTTACATATATTTAGTGAAAGGGTTTGTAATTTTTGGAATTTCTTTAAAGCCTATTAATAAACAAAAAGATACAAATAATCATCATTTAAGTAACGTATAAATTAACTGAAATGTGAAATTCACTTACTTTTTTCAAATGGTACGATGATATGTTAAAAGAGTCTACTATGATAAGTGTTTCTAAAGAAACTGTAGATGGATTTAATAAACATTCTCCAGTAATTGTAGTATTTACAAATCTAACGTACCGAAGTTTCTGGTTATTTAAGAATAATTTTGATAATTCTTTCTCATATTTTGGATCGTAAGCGATATGTCCCAAAATTAAATTTTGCATATAAAAGCACTGTAAATTTTTACAGTATCTAGTAAAGACTGCTACTTCTTTTCCATTTTAATTCTTGACTATTCCGTATTCTTTCGGAGAAATCGATATGTGTGAGAAATGGGCCAGAACAGTATAATACATGATGAAGAATGTAGCGGTCGATTAGCGTTCTTAGACATGCAGATTTATAATTATCTTCCCATGTTTCTATTGCGAAATCAAGTTTCTTAAAAGTACGCCAAGATAGTCGACTAACAATTTTCCATCGTCTACAAACTATGCAAATATTACATACATCATTAGAAATTATATTTACGTTTATTGATGCTCTTATGAATACATGACGATTCAAGCATATCATGCCGTACATAGAGAGTAAATAAATGTTATTGTATAAATACCTTCTTCTAATATTAAATGTTCTCCACGAGGCAAGTAAGTAAAAATCTTCATTAAGCAATCATCATTTAGTTTATGTATTCCTGTTTTATCATTCACATCATATCCAACATCATAAGCAGAATTATCTGTAATATAAAATAAGTTTGTAGTTAATGAATGCAGTAATGGATTTAAAATAATATCAGACAAATATAAGCAATTTTAAAAATTTTCAAAAATTTAAAAGAACTATATAACTACTGTTTTACAGTAAATTAAGAACGGAATTTAGATATCTTTTTGCACGAATCGCTCTATGAACATTAACTTTTATGAAATTGTGACTACACAACATGATGTACGTTGAATTTGCAAATATAAAACCATATTTAATTCGATTTTATGAAAAATAGCGAATAGGTGCCTTTTTGCAGGAAGCGATTCATATGATGTGAATCGATTTATAAGATGATTTAAAATTTTTTATTAATGTTTATAGAATATATACAATGATATTCTTACTTTATATATAATAAGAAAAAGTATTCTGGATTTACTTTTTCATTAATGTAACAGCTGATTTTTTTAGATATATCACTTGTAAAGCTTTGAATATTTTTTATAGAAACCATGTTGATAATTTAGTCTACTTATACTCTGCTCGTATCATGAATAACCAAATGTATTCATTAATCTACAAATAATATGATTCAATAAAAATATAAGAGTAAATCCAAGAAAAAGGACATATTTCAGAAAAAAAGATTAACATTTTTTTTTTAAATCACACTTCCCAAATTTTTTTTTGTTAGTAAATATGTATTATTGAAGTACAAAAATATCCGCGTAATTCATTTAAATAAATTAATCATAATTTTTCCATCATACAACTAATTTTAGTTGAAAATGAAAATGAAAAAAAAAAAAATTAAATTAACATACATTAATTTACCAAGAAGATCGTTGACTATGAAACATTTTTTTCTTCTTTCATTTTTTTACAGTTAAACTTTTATCGATGCTTTGTTTTGTTTGGTTTTTTGAAACAGTTTTCTTAGATATTTGTTTTTTATCTATGGTGCATATTTATTTTAGTTTTTTTATTAATATTTGACGTAATTATGTCGGTGTTATAAAAGATTTTGAGTCGTTATTTTATGTAAAAAAGTGATTACAATTAACATCCAAAACTAA
Source organism: Anastatus disparis (assembly GCA_017163975.1). NCBI lineage: Eukaryota > Metazoa > Arthropoda > Insecta > Hymenoptera > Eupelmidae > Anastatus > Anastatus disparis. The sequence goes on along the minus strand of JAFFSR010000227.1, from coordinate 19,549,427 downwards.
TTATTAGAGCTCCACTTGTGCGAGCAAAAAAACTAATAGTTAATGAACGTATATTTATTTTCATTTTTATTAATGTCAAATGTAATCATGTCGGCGAAAACAAGACTTTGAGTAGTTATTTTATGCAAAAAGCTGATTACAGTTTATATCTGAAACTAATCAGCTGATCTGCACTCGTGCAAGCAAAAAAACTGAATTTTTTTATCAAATTACGTAGGAACTTAATTTATTTGAGCCTCTGTCATTTTGAAATCAATATCTGCACATATTTCTACCAAGAAGGATTTTTTTTTATTTTTTGACATAGAATACATTTTTTTCATTGAAAAATTGATTATCTCATTTTCATAGGTTAAAAAACTTAAAAAAATATAAAAAATTATTTTTTTTTTTAAAGTGGCAACACAATTTCAAATGCATTTCATGTTTAGATTTGATTGCACTTATTTAGGATGGTTAAAATCAAATTCAGCGCATTCAAATTATGTATAACTATTTAAAATTTGTATTTTTTACGTTACGTTACAATAAATTTAAAAAAATCACTGGCAACATCCTATTTTTAGATAATTTTCATGTTTTTATTAGGACAAAAATTTTTGATAAAAAATAACTTTATGAAGCCAAAATCATAAAAACTAATGTATATCAAATATAAGTTTTGAGAAAACCACTCTTAATTAATCGAATATTGTTACAAGTCGTCGAAACAAATCGGCGACACATAATATGCACATTTCTGTGGATTTACTCCTAAACCTTTCATTCCTAGAATTTAATTGGATTTAATTTATTTGTTAATTTAATAAATAATTTAACATTGAAGCTTATCTGCACTAGATTGTATAGCTGTTGTAAATATCCTTCCTGCCAACTGTACAAGGACAAAAAACATATGAAATTCTCGCACCTGGCACCCCCACTTCAAGGCCTTATAGTAAGTTGGTTGAGGGAAAATTTGAGTTGTATTTTTCGAGAAAATCTAAAATCGATACGCTGAAGAATGGACATCAACGCTTGCACAAACGTCAGTTGTATTACAGGCCTAACACTGTACTCCTAGTTTATTTCTCTATTTTAATAACAAAAACTTTATTAGTTTTAATAAATTATTAAGGTATGATAAAACTATTTGAGATTAAGTTAAATAATATTGAAATACTCGACTTTGTTAAACTTTATAAATTTTACGTATACTTTATTACAAAAATTAAGTGAAATAATAATAATTTTCAAATTTTCTTGTAAATTTAGTATGGGCAACTGCATAAGAAGTTCGTATAAAAGTGAAAAACTGGAAACGACATTAGTTGATCCTGTAAAGATTTCACGTTACATTGCAGAAACTAATGAAGATATTCAAAAAATTTTAAATGACATTAATAAAATTATTGAACCAGTACCGAGACTACTGAAAAGAGAACTTAAATTATTTTTACTTGATCCTTATAATACAAAGGACACAGAAAAAGTCATTAAAAACTATTTCCTCATGCGAGCTGAGAGGCCACAATTTTTTACCAAGCGAGATCCATTTATACCCGAATTAAGAACAGTCTTTAAAACTATGTAAGAACTTTTATTTTTAAATTTATTTTTATTTTCATTAAATGTACATAAAAAAATATAGATTTGAATTTATGATTTTTCATAAATTTTTCCAGAAGCATTATTGCTCTAAACGAGAAAACACATGATGGTTATACACCAATTCTGATAAGCCTGATTAAAAAGAATCGAGTCCTACCTAACTTATGTGATATAATTAAATATTTATTTATGGTTTTGGATATTTATATTTATGAAGAAATAATAACTGAAGGATACATACTTTATCTTGATTTAGCAGGAGTTACTATTGAACATTGCAAAAAAATTAACAAACAGGATTTTCAGATGTTTTATAATTGTGCAAATATGCCTTTTCGAATGAAATATACTGTTTTATGTTCACGTGGCAAACGTAATTATCCAGTGGAACATTTCATTTTACATGAATATTTTAAAAGTCGTAACCATGACGTCAAGGTAAGTAAATACAATAAAAAAATATTTAACTTCTTTATGAACAGAATATAAATATAATAGAAACAAACTGTTACTCTTAACAAGAATGCTTAATCTTTACTAAAAAAATTATAAAGATCTAGTCAATTTAATTCAAGAATGTTGATCATTTATTTTAATTAAAATAGACATTTCATTTGACTACTCAAATTTTCATATTTATCGCAAAAATTATAACACTGAGAAAATTTTCCTGCAATTCTGTAACTTATATGCCTTAAAATATTGTCAAATATATGAATAAAATTAAAATCATATACCAAATCTTTACCGTGCAATTTTATGTGCTCGGTGTCAAAAAATATTGTTCGGTACAAGTGCATCAAATTATAAACATTTGGGTGATTAACATTGATACACTTTTTCACAATAAGATCGCATACCCATCACATGAGTATTTATAATTTAACACATTACTATCGAAAAATACTATTATGCTACACTTTGTAATTATGACTATCTTGTAAATTTTGTATAAATTTTTATAAATATAACTATAATTTTTATAGTTCAATACTATAATTTTCTTTAAAATTTATCACAAACAGCATAGACCGTTTAGATATCTATCGATTAATACTTGCACATTGGTAGTTCTCCTTTTTTTGATAAAACAACATGCTTGTATTATGTTTCTCGATAAAATTTCTTAAATATTATTAAAATCAATAGGAAAATAAGCGCGATTAACTGATGTATAGAATTTTAATATCAATTTTATCAGAAAATTCTTTTCATATATAATAAAATTCAATGCTGCTATTAGACTGAAGCTTAGATAAATTACTAATTAAATTAAATAATATTTATTTTTATCATAAAATTAATGTACAAACATGAAAATAAGATTTATTTTTAAATATATTATCTTTATAGTTACCTGTGGAGAGTCCTGCTTTTGTTTTAGAAAAATCGGTGCCAAAAAATGCCCTTCCATATGAGTGGGGGGGTTATGCTGGTTCATTAAAGGCTCTACATAAGATACAAATTCATAAACTTGAACGTTACTCGGACTGGTTTGCTGCAATGGAAAACCGTTTTATGTACAAGTACACTGATTTCAACGAGAGTAATAAAGTTATAAGCAAAGAAAAATATAATTTTTCTATGAAATCGATGACTAATAGTTGGGTACACTGTTTGAAAAATTTTACGATGAATTTATAATAATTTTTTATAATAATGTGATGTGATTATTGAGTATTGAAAATTTTTTCAATTTTATAATTTTCATGTTAATTTCACAAAATTCATACTAAAATTGAAACTTCAGATCTAAAATAAATTTTATATATCATTCATTTCGTTAAATGATTGTAAACCGATTTGTGGACAAATAAATCGATAAAGACTATCATTATTATTATAACCAAAGGTAATTTTAATTACTCTGGACATTTATAGTTTATGATTTCCTTAATAATTTTCTAATTTTCTTAATAAAATCTTAAAACTCAAACAAAACAGTCTATAATATTAAAAAAATTGAGCGTTACAACCAAATGGATCGCTTTTTTACATAATTTTGTGTAAGCAAAATATTCCAAAGTTAATAAAAAATTCAAATTTTAACTGAAACATTTTTCTTGTTAGACTTATTGATTATCTATCAGGGATTTTTAATAATTAAAATAATATTAAAAGAAGATGGCATACCTCTATTTTTTTTTAATCAAAAAATTTATTTTGTTGTGGAAACTAATTTTTTTGTTATGATTGTTATGTTTTATAAAATGATCTCACGACAGTCAGAGGGTTAAAGAAAGTTAGAGATAAAGTGACTAGAAATTATTTTTAATAAATTTTTATAAATTTTAAAATTTACGTAGATATTAAGCTACACACGAAGAGATTGTATTTCAAATTTACTTCTGATAATTAGATTAACTTCCCCCTAAGTGCAGGCTTTTTCATTTATTGATTATTTGTTGAGAATTAATATTTTGAAAATTGATTTCTTCTTTTGGCTTTCAATAATATTAAGTGTGTTGTGGATTCTAATATGCATAATATATAAATTTTGAATGATACAAGTATTGTAAGTGCAATGAAACTTTTTACTAAGACTTTTTTCAGAAGTACATTTTTTCTTCAGATGTCTATGGATAACTAAAAAAACGAAAATGAGTTCCAATAAAATTATATTAGATTTAATGCGATTACTAATTGCTATTCCTGTTATTACATATTACTATACAAATTACATCATTAAGTATGGGAAAGGGTTCGGTTGTGGGCATGGTTTGGTTGTGGACACCCCTGTGTTTGTACTGACAGAAAGAAGATGAGGTTTTTCTGACAGTTGCACGTATGGTTGAGTGAAGGGCCAGTTTTAGGACACCGGGCACTTGAAACAGCATGTGCACTGATGTTGTACAAAACTTTTTTTGATGTGCACAGGAATAAAAAAACATATGAAATTATCGTACCTAGCACCCCCACTTTAAGGCCTTATAGTAAGTTTATTGGTGGAAAATATGACTTGTATTTTTCGAGAAAATCTAAAATCGATACGCAGAAGAATGGACATCAACGCTCGCACAAACGTCAGTTATATTCTAGACCTAACACTGTACTCCTAGTTCATTTCTCTATTTTAATAACAAAAACTTTATTAATTTTAATAAATTATTAAGGTATGATAAAAGTATTTGAGATTAAGTTAAACAATATTGAAATACTCGACTTTGTTAAACTTTATAAATTTTACGTATACTTTATTACAAAAATTAAGTTAAATAATAATATTTTTAAAATTTTCTTGTAAATCTAGTATGGGCAACTGCATAAGAAGTTCGTATAAAAGTGAAAAACTGGAAACGACATTAGTTGATCCCGCAAAGATTTCACATTATAATGCAGAAACTAATGAAGATATTCAGAAAATTTTAAATGACATTAATAAAATTATTGAACCAGTACCGAGACTACAGAAAAGAGAACTTAAATTATTTTTACTTGATCCTTATAATACAAGGGACACAGAAAAAGTCATTAAAAACTATTTTTTCATCCGAGCTGAGAGGCCACAATTTTTCACCAAGCGAGATCCATTTATACCCGAATTAAGAACAGTCTTTAAAACTATGTAAGTACTTTTATTTAAAAATTTTTTTTTATTTTCATTAAATGTACATAAAAAATATAGATTTCAATTTATGATTTTTCATAAATTTTTCCAGAAGCATTATTGCTTTAAACAAGAAAACACATGATGGTTATACAGTAATTTTGATAAAGCTGATTAAAAACGATACTATCCTACCTGACTTAAGTGATATAATAAAATATTTTTTTATGGTTTTGGATGTGAATACTTATGAAGAAATCACTACTAAAGGATACATACTTGATCTTGATTTAACGGGAATTACTATTGAACATTGCAAAAAAATTAACAAACTAGATTTGCTCATGCTTGTTGAATATTGTGCAAAAAATGTACTTTTTAAATCGAAAAACATTCATTTCATCTATTTATATGGAGAACCTAATGATTCAGTGAAAGAGTTCATTTTAAATTTATATTCTGAAACTCTTATATTTGAGGACAAGGAGGTAAGTCAATACAAACGAAAATATTTAACTTTTTTGTGAACTGCTTATAGATATAATAGAAACAAATTGTTACTCTTAACAAAAATGTTTAATCTTTATTAAAAAAATTATGGACAGACCTATAGTCGATTCAACTCACCAATGTTGTACAATACTCGAAACTTCGTACTTATCTAAAAAATTACAGCACTGAGAAAACTTTTTCTATAAATATTACAGCAACCGTCATTACAATCGTGAAACTAATATGCTTTAAAATATTGTCAAATATTTGAACAAAATTTAAACAAAATACTGAATCCTTGATGTGCAATTTTACGCACTTGGTGTAAAAAAAATATTGTTCGATACAAGTGCATTAAATTCTAAACACTTATGCAATTGGCACTGATACTTTGTTACAATAAGATTGCATATCATTCACACGAGTATTTATAATTTGACTTATTAGTATCGAAATAGTATATCATTGTAATGATTGTGTAGAATTTTAGTTTTAATTATATCAGATATTTTTTCACTTATAATACAAGTCAATGTTATAAGTAAATTGAAGTGTAGATGAATTGCTAATTAAAAAAAAGTCTTATATCTTTAAAAAAAAGTCTCTATTTTTTCATAAAATTAATGCATAAACATAAAAACATGACTAATTTTCATATAAATTTTCTTTACAGCCATATTTTGCGCCTTCTACTTTTTATTTACATGAAAGTATGCCAAAAAAAGCCGTTCCTAATGAATTGAGGGGTTATGCTGGTTCACTAATGACTCTACACAAGAAACAAATTCGTAAACTTGAACGTTATGCGAACTGGTTTACTGCAATGGAAAAACGTTTTGCTTACAGTGATGGCAACAAACTTAATCAAATAATAAAACAATAAGATTTTTAATTTTTCTATGAAATCGACGACTAATAGCTTGGAACGCTGTTGAAAACGTGTAAAATTATATAAATTTTACAATTAATTTATACTATTTTTTTCATAATAATGTAATGTAATTATTCAGTAATAAAAATTTTTTCAATTTTACAATTTTCATATTAGTTTTATAAAATTATTATTAAAATTAAAACTTTAGAACAAAATAAAATTGATTCTTTTCGTTCAATAATTGTGGATAAATGAATCGATAGTTAATCAGAACGATGTATATTATTTCATTTTCAGTTGGAAAAAGGAATTTTTTTATTCTTAGAAGTAAACATTTATCATTCTATTCTCGTTTAACAACAGTTTTTGTAGAAAATAGGCTTATAATTCCGTTTTTAATCGAAGGTTTTATTCCTTTTTAATCGAAAAAGACTATCATTATTATTAAAACCAAAGATTATTTTAATTTCATTCTCATAACCTTTTGAAGCATGCTCTAATGTTAATTAGCACGAGTATAAAATTTTTTTCTATCGATTTTATCTTTATTTTATCTTTCTTATTTACCTTAAGATTCTTATATTCTTCAATTTTATTAGTTTTACATTTTCAACATCAAGTCCGGGTTAAGTGAGGGAGTTGCCGTGCCCTATGTTAAAACATAAGGTAGTCAGAGTACGGCAATAAAAGTATGTATTTATATGCTTTATTTATCCATTTATCTTTTTTTTCTACCCAAAAATACTTTATTTCAAGTTTTTGACTAATCTTTGAAACGCCGTTTGAATTTTGAACGGCGAAATTCTAATTCGTACATCAACATGATCCATTTAATAACATATAGGACCAATGAGCCAGAAAATAGACGCTTAATTCATATAAATGGACACTTTTTGAAGTCTTGTCAAATTTATAATTCCACAATGTAATTACTCTACATGCAGAAGATTAGATATATATGAGGAAACCGAGATATTCAAGATTTATTTTTAATTTTGTTCAGGTACCGGCTCATTCATCCTATAGCGATAAAACATTTTCAAAAATTTATTATTGTATCAAAATAAACTTAATAATCTTCATGCTGTAGCTTACATGCAGTAGGTCGATTTTTACCGCTTCTTGTTTGACAACCAAAGAATGATTCAAGAAAAAATCTATGGAATCGAATGCAAGGTGTTGATATGTCACTAACGAAAATTACAACTGAAATAATAAACTGCACTGTTGATGTTGTAATAAAAGATGATAAAAGTTAGAAGAAAATATCGAATGATTATTTATCAAAACACTTAGATTTTTTTATAATTTTTTTCATATGGTTCATCTTGCTGTTTTGTATTTGATCTCAATTTTTTTTCAATACTTTGGAAATTGATGATATCGGTGATTTAGATCATTATTATGATTGTGTTTATTGTAATTTTTACACGTTCATTAAAATTTCATAGTAAAATATGGACAATATAACTATTGTTTCATTTGGATCCTCTGCAATAAGGTCACGGAAAAATACAGAAAGACACCAAATATTGCATGTAGTGTATCTGCACTTCTTGACAATACCATCAATACCTGCTTAATGACGAGTTACTTATCATCGAGCTTTGCTAAGATTCATTCACAACCTCAAAAGACTTGGATTTTGAGTCCAGTGTATGAACCTTTGTATACTAATTTACTTGCAAAGAAATTATCTCCAAATTCACCTTATTACGATAGGTTCAATATGATAATACAGCAAGCAATAGAATCTGGTATTTCAAATTATGTAATGAATATTTATTGAAAAAATTGTTTAAGGAATAGTTTAAAAAGCGAGGTGAGTGAGTTTTTTTATGTAAAATAAAAGTTTAATCAGACGACTTTGTTTATAATTTATATTAGTTTTAAAAAATACAAATAATAAGAAATTTTCAACTTTTTAAAAAGTTTTACAAATATTGAACATGAATAAAATATTTAAAATTAACCAAATATTATTAAAAAAAATTATGTTGATTATATTTTATTTATTTAATTACCTTATAAAAATTAGACCCTTAAAAAAAATTAAGAGATCATGATCATGTAAGTTTCAGTAAATCAAGTAAAAGTTTTTTTTAAATGTTTAAAAAACATCTTAGAAACGTTTTTTAAGTTATAAATATAATAACGTTTTTTGAACGTTAAATAAAAGTTGCCAGATTTTTTTTTGAACGTTTGTAAGACTTCTTTTTGAATTATTAAGGCTGTAAGAGATAAAAATAACATATGAAATTTTTATACCTATGATCCCCACCCTAATGTCTAATGTTAAGTCTATTGGTGATAAGTCTGATAAGCTGATATGATCCAATCAAAACCAAATTCGATGAATGGCAAGCAATAGAATGGATGTACGCACGCATAGATATGAGTCAAGTTCCAGACGCAATATTGCGCTATGAGTGCTACAAGTTTATTTTTCTGTTTTCAACTACAACATTTTACAAATGCTGCAACTTAATAAGTTAACTTAAATTATTAAGGTATGATAAAATTACTTGAGGTTAAAGTTAAAAAATAGTAAAATATTCAATTTCATAAAATTTCATAAATTTGTCAAGTACTTTACCAAAAAAATTCAGTTAGATAATAATACTCTTTTAATTATTGTAATTGTAACTTTGATTAATAAGATTATTATTTAAACCCAGTTAAAATGATATCGTTTTAGTATGGGCAACTACATGAAAAGTTTTTCTAAAAGTGGAACATCAAATATGACTTTGATTAATCCCATAAAGATTCTACGTTACAACACACTACGTATTTACGATTTACAGATAATGTTATCAGACTTTAATAAAGTGCCAAGATTACTAGACTGTGAATTAAAATTATTTTTGTTTAATACTCGTAACATTGTTCATGCAGCAGAAGTTATTAATAACTATTTTTTCATGCGGGCTACAACGCCACAATTTTTTGCTAATCGAGACCCATTCAAATCACCTGAGTTAATAGAAGCGTTCAATACTATGTGAGTATAATTATTTTTAAATTTATTTATTTTTATTTGACGTATAAAAAATAATGTATTATTCGATATATGATTATTCAAAAATTTTTCCAGAAGTATTATTGCTCTAAACAAAAAGACACATGAAGGTTGTACAGTGATTCTAGTGAAGCTGATTAAAAACGATCAAACCCTACCAAAGTTTAGTGATATAATTAAATATTTTTTTATGGTCTTGGATGTTTGTATATATGAAAAAAGCATTAATGGAGGATACATATTTGTTTTTGATATAGCTGGTATTAATATCGAACATTGCAAAAGAATCAGCAAACTAGATTTACATTTGTTTTTTAAATATTGTGAGAAAGGTGTACCTATCAGATTGAAAAAAACTTTTTTTGTGAATTCGGATAGCGAACGTAATTATCTAGTGGAAAATTTCATAGCTCATGAAATTTCTGTAAATTGTAATGATCAGGTAAGTTAATATAATTCAAAACATTTAACTCTTCTCCAGACGAATCATAAATATGAATAAAACAGTTCAGAATGCTTGAAAGAAATGTTTAACTTTTTAGTAGTTAAATTAGTTAACGAATGTTGTCCATTCTTATTAACAAAAAAAAGTGCTCCACTTATCAGTCCGTCTTTCTCTTAACTATCCTAAACTTCTTATCCATTTAAAAAATTAGAGCACGAAGACGTAAAAATTAAAAATTTACTATTAAAAATTGCGGTGACTAGCACTACAATCGTGTGACATACATGCTTAAAAATATTATCAATTACGTGAACAATATTTAAAATATATCGGATAACTTTTATGCTTTTTAATTATAACCCTCTAGTAAATTTAAAAAAAAATTTTTATGGATATGAGTATCATTCTTATAGTACAGTATTATAATTTTTATAGACATATATCATAAATATTAAAGGAAATTAAAATATCCATCGATTGCTACTTATTTACGCATAGTACTTCTTTTTTTGATGAAAAAAATCGTAACTTTAACAGTAGGGTTTTATAAAATTTATGAGGTATAAGAAAAAAACCGCAGATAAACCACAGATGTGCCACAGATAAAGAATATTGCAGTAATTTTTGTTTACACAATCTTTTAAAAAAATTTTCTTTGTGTCTAATAGAATTAAGGCTATTATTAGTTTCAAGCATAGATGGATTGTAAAATAAAAAAAATTTCATTGTTTATTTTATCATACTATTGACGCACTATGATAACATTATTCATTTTCAAATATATTTTCTTTACAGTTATATTTGCTGCCTTATATTTCTCTTTTAAATGAGTCGGTGCCAAAAAAAATGCTACCAAATGAAATGGGTGGACAAGCCGGTCCATTAATGGAACTACATAAAAAACAAATTCGTAAGCTTAAGCGTTACGCGAACTGGTTTACTGCAATCAATAAACGTTTTACGTATACGTATAAGAATTGGAACAAACTAAATAAAATAATACGAAAAGATTTCGGATTTTTCTATGAAATCGATGACTGATAGCTATGGACACTGTTGGAAATGTCGGAAATTTTATAATACATTTTACGATGAGTTTAAAATAATTTTTTATAATATTTTAATGTAACTATATTGAGTAATAAAAAAATTTTTATTTTTACAATCTTTACTTTGATTTCACGAAATTTTAATTGGAACTTTATAATCAAATAAAATTGATCCAAAATCATTCATTTTTTTCAATGGTTGTGAACAAATGAATAAATGATTGCCAAAAAAAAGAATTCTTCGATTTACCGTTGTATGTTAAAAAATAAATAAGCATGTCAATGAAAAAAGATGATATTGCATTTTAGGCAAAAAATTGTATTACTATTATTGATATTATTATAACCAAATGCAACAATAATTAATTTTATACCACTCTAACCTCAAAATCATAACTTTAATATGATTATTCGGCTATCGTGGTATAAAATATATTATGGAATGGGTGTGTAAAAGCTTTTTTACGAAACTCGTTACAAGCCTCGCCTTCGGCTCGGGCTGTAAACTTCTCGTTTCGTAAATAAAGCCTTTACACACCCATTGCATAATGTACTATTTCATAATCTTTTAACGTATCCTGATATAAATTAGTGTAATGATCATAAAATAAAAATTATTAAAAAATAGTTGAGTTACCTGTCGGTTATAATATTATATTTTTTGGTCGAAAGCAAACGAGAAAATATATTTTTCGAACTAAAAATGAAAGAATATAACCGTCAGGTAGAATACGAAAAAATAAAACACCTGTATTTTAGTTTTTCGTAATATGATGAATTGCAAAAGTTACATCCGTATAATCGTTACATCTCATCTATTTAAACTATCTCTATCTCTTTGAATTTTGATTTTCATGATAAAAAAAATACGTGTTCTTTATTATTTCTTTTTCTAAATGACCGATATAATAGATTATAGACAAATTTTTTATGCAATATCTTAGTAACCGAAATATTAAAAAGTTTGTAAAATTCTATGCTAGAAATTTGAATAAAGTAACTCATAACTACAGATACATCCAAAGTCATGTATGAATTTTTTTGTTTAAATTTTGTTTTCGATAGAGTTATAACTCAATTTTTCTTCGCTTTTTTAAAAAAATATTCATTTATTATTTTTTTTCGAAAATCCGAAAGAAATTTATATTTATGGAAAATTTAATTTTGTTTATTTGTATTTTTATATTTTATAGAAAAAATTTTTGCAGACATCCCTAAAAATGTTATTTTTTTATTGCCAGGAAATAAATTGTAAACCAGTTTTTTTCTCGGATCTTGAAAAGTTATTTTAAATATTTTTCATACAGAAATAATAATCTCTTTTTATATTGAAACTATTATGTAAACAAGAAACATGTTATTTAATTAATTTTATATTTAAGTAAGTATTCTTATTAACAATCATATATATATATATATATTTATATATATATATAAAATATTCCTTCACAGCACAGTCTGATTCTAAAGACCTATAAACAGTCAAGCAAAATCGGGCAACATCTTTTAAACTTTTTGTAGGAATAAAGTTTTAAAGATTTGAAAAAGAAGTTAATTTGGCCATTTCAACAAATCGAAATATGTATTTTCAACGACGTTTATTTATCGTCCAAAAGATATTGTTATTTCAATCGTGTATGAAAGATGCTAAGGGGATATAAAATGGACACAACACTTGTATTCATGAATATTAATTTATCTTTTCATTTTATTGCTAAATTTACAGTAAAGAAATGCATTAGCTTGTAGTTTGTGCCATGAAGATCACTTATAAGGAGAGTGCATGAGGGTCTCGGATTTTCTTCTAACTTTCAGATATTTTTTCTTACATAAAATCATGAAAAAGGCCGCGTCCATTCCGCGAGTTATGAGTTGTTTTGTCTATTTTGCTAAAAAATTTGCATCTGCTTTATAGTTTTACAGTTTTCAAACTACTTATTCTATAAGGTTTTTACTCATTGCATATTAAAGTTGAGATTAAAACCTTTCGATCAAGAAAAAAACGTGTTCAGAAAGCTCAAGTTGTTTAAAAGTTATGAGAGAGTAAAAGTAGTTCAAATATTTAGCTGAAAATATGCATAGATAATAAATGCTGTATTTTACTCTGAATTTCATTTTAATTTTCTTCCCTTCATAACTTTTGAACAACTTGAGCTTTTTAGACACATTTTTTTTATTAATTGAAAGTTTTAATCTCACCTTAATATGCAATGAGTAAAAACCTTATAGAATAAATAGTTTAAAAACTGTAAAACTATAAAGCAGATGCAAATTTTTTAGCAAAACAGACAAAACTGCTCATAACTCGGAAAAAGTCGAGCGTTGGACCGAATGGACGCGGGTTTTTTCATGATTTTATGTAAGAAAAAATATCCCAAAGTTAAAAGAAAATCTGAGATCCAAATGCAATGCACTCTCCTTGTTAGCTAAATTTTTGAATGAATTCATTCATTAGTTATTGAGAATTTTGGATGCCAATATCACTTATTAAAATTTTTCGATTTTGTACCAGAAATTTAAATATTTTAAAAACTAAAGCATGAATTTATTTGAGAATTTACCTGAATAATTATCATGGTACATACTACAAGTTAATGCATTTCTTTTCTGGAAATTCAGCAATAAAATGGAAAGACATTGGCGTACAGGCGTAGCGTTCGTTTTACATCTCTTTAAGGGACAAATTGTAGGTACAAATATACTAAAATTTTTGCAGGTAAAGATTTACAAAATAGTACTCAGGTAATAGAATAAATACCTTACGGTCAAGAGAAGCTCCTTAGTTTTTAGTTTAATTCAGATTAACGCAAGAAAATATACAGTTAGCAAAAATTTTTCATATACTCTTATTACTCATTTTGCATTATATATAACTATAAATAATAAAACATTAAAACATTATTAATTTAATATAATTTTTCCTTAATTTTTAACGTTTTAAAAATTCTACAAACAAACCTAAACAAAATACAAAATTACGTTATAACAATTAGATCCTTAAAAAAAATAAGTAATTATTTTTTCACAGAGTCAGGAGTTTCAGTCAATTATAAAACAGTTTTTTAATACTTTTAATAAACGTCTTAAAACCATTTTTCAAGATAAAAATGTTTTTTGAACATTGAATAAACATCTTCCGAAAGACGTCAAAATTCAACATCTGCAAGACGAGGTTTCGATGTCTTTTTTCATGTTGTAAAAAACTTTTCAAGGTTTTTTTTTCATGTTTATAAGCAGTCTGTGTTATTACGGCTTAAAAAAAGTTTAGCACATACTGTTTGCTTTATACGCAGCGTGGCAACAGCACGAACAATTTAGTGCATTAGAAGCATCAGTTTTAGGACGCCAGATGCTCGAGATACTAAGCGTACTGATGCTTAGTGGCGTTTCTCTTCTACTATCGGGTATTATTTGTCCAAAACTAAAACTTCATCAACACGAAAGCAAAATGCTAAATTATTATTGCATTTAAGGCGGCTTTAGCCACTTTTGATAAAAAATAGTGTGTTCAATAAAAAAATACAACATATGCTTTTACAGGAAAAATAGCATTCATGCTTATAACTCGATAATGAAAATATAGTTTTCTATGAACCAAAACTGAAATTATAGATTTTTTTATTATGAATTTAAATAAATCAAATACTAGGTTATTCACAAAAATAATAAAAAAAATAAAAAAATGATTAAAATAGATACTATCATATTGCCTTCAAGCGTAAATCAAAAATATTTTTTGTTAATAATAATAAAAATGTCGCTCGTTAATAATTTCTTTATGAGATTTTAGTGACTCAGTCCAATACCACTCATGATGGCGGATTGTCACAAGCACCCCTATACATTACACGTGCTTTGTTCACAAACACATTGAGAAACCTCCGTCGCTAATTAACATCGTAATAATAGCATAAATACAGCAACATTGAAAAAAAAAATTCCATTTTCTATTTGTCAATGTTAGTTTGTAATAATAATTGTAAGAAAATATCTATTGTTATAAAATAAAACATCGATTGCAAGGCAGGACAGTATGGGATCATATTTTTTAGAAGCGACCTTAAGACAGCGGGAGCAGTAGATTTTACAGCTGTTGTACGAAATTTTTTTCAGTGGGTACATGGATGAAAAAGAACATGTAGAATTTTCATACCTGAAACCCCCACTCTAAGGCTTAATAGTAATTCTATTGGTGGAAAGACTAGCAGAGCGGTATTTTCCGAGGACATCTTAAAACGATATACAAAAGAATATACATACACATACACAGAAGTCAGTCGTGTTTCAGATCCAACACTGTGCTGAGTGCTACTAATTTATTTTTCTATTCAACTACTGCATTTTTCAAATACTACAAATTTCTAGATTCAACAAATTATTAAAGTAAGATATAACTATTTGAGGTCAAATTACAATATTAAAATAATAATATTATTTCAAATTTTCTTGTGAATTCAGCATGGGTAACTGCGTGACAGCTTCGATTAAAAGTGAAAAGCCAGAGACGACAATAGTTAATCCTGATAATATTTCATGCGAGGATTCAGAATTTCTACAAAACTTAGAAAAAATTTTAATTCATACTGATAATATTCCCAGTTTATTACAATGTGAACTAACTTTTTTTACGCTTAACACAAAACACGTGGAGCAGACCGAGGAGGTAATAAAAAATTATTTTTTGATGCGTGGTGCAATGCCAGAATTTTTCGCCAATAGAGATCCATTTGGATCATCGGAATTAAGAAAGGCATTGAAAACTATGTAAGTACAATAATTTTGAAATTTATTTTTATTTTCATTCGATGTATAAAAATAAATATATTATTCAATAAATGATTTTTCATTAATTTTTCCAGAAGCATCATTCCATTAAAAAAACAAACTTTTGATGGTTATAGAGTAATTATTATAAGTCTGCCGAAAAAGAATACAGTCTTACCCGACTTTTGTCATATAATTAAATACTTCTTCATGGTCTTGGACCTCCTCTATTATGAAGAAGTCATTGGTGAAGGAATCATACTTTATTTTGATACGCTGTATTTTACAGCTGAACACTGCAAAGAAATTAAGCGATTAGATTTGCACATGCTTCTTGAATATTATGCAAAAGGTTTACCTATGAAACGGAAAAGATTTATCTTTGCTTATGCACAGAGAGATCGTTTAGTTTATGATGAACTAAAAAATTTCATGACATATGAATATACTGCATGTTATCCTGACCGACAGGTAAGTTAATACAATTCAAAAACGTTTTAGACAATATAAATGAATTGCAACTTTTGATGAAAATGTTAATCTTACTAAAAATTTTTATTGAAATTACAAAAAGGACTGGCCAATTTAGTAGTAAATTTTTATTGAAATTACAAAAAGGACTGGCCAATTTAGTTAATAAATGTTGACCGTTCTTTTTGACTAAAAAACTAGTGCAATCAAATTTCGTATCTATTTTTAAAATTAGAACGCTGACAGAATTTTCCTGTAAATATTGCGGTGACGCATACAAATATTTACTTCTGTAACTTTTTTTGACAAAAACAAATACTTGAATCCTCATGTTAAAGTTAAAGTTCTTAACTTTAACATGAGGATCTCTCCCCTAAAAATTAAATAGATACCTTTTCAGACTTACTTGATTTTTTCAAGCTACCATTACTGGGTCTAAACCTGTAGCGGGTTAAAGATGAACTAATTTTTTTGTCATTTTTCATCTTTTTTTAACTTTTATAAAAAATTTTAATTTTTTAGTCTATAATAGCGTTTGTTGAATTTGCCTGTTCTTTCGAATCCCATTGGAATTTTTAAGCCACGACTTTTTACTACTGCACAATAAAACTTGCACATCAATCGCATGAATATTTACGAACTTAGCACATTAGTATCGAAAAATACTATCATGCTATAGCTTTATAATTATGACTCACACGTAAATTTTATAAAAATTTTTATAAATTGCAATTATAATTTTTATAGGAATTTATTATGAATAGTATCGAAAATTTAAATATCTATCGATTACTACTTACACACACGTGTACTCTTTTTCTAGATAAAACATGCTAGTAGCTTTTATAATATCACTCTAAGAAATTTATGAGATACTATTACAATAATTAAAAAAAAAGGGCTCTTCTCGCGATTGAAGTGTATTGTTGTAATTATTGTGTAGAATTTAAGTATGAATTTTATCAAGAAATTCTCTTCATGTATAATACAATTCAATGCTGCAAGTAGATTCAAGTGTAGATAAAATAGCTAATTAAAAAAAAATTTCATCATTTATTTTTTTCATAAAATAATGCATAAACATGAAAACATGATTTATTTTCATATACGTTTTTCTTTACAGTTACGTTTTGTGCCTTCTACTTTTAAATTACACAAAGCGATGCCAAAAGATGCTGTTCCAATTGAATACAGGGGACATGCTGGTTTATTATCGACTCTACACAAGAAGCAAGTACGTAAACTTGAACGCTACGCGGACTGGTTTTATGCAATGGAAAAACGGTTCACGCGGAAGTACGCTGATTGCAAAGAACTTGATAAAGTTATAAGCAAAGATTAGGTATACTGTAGGAAACGATTGAAATTATACATTTTTTTGACAAATTTATAATAATTTTTTATGATTACGTAATGTAATTATTAAATAATAAAAATTTTCTTAATTTTACAATCTTTATGTTAATTTCACAAAATTAAAATTAGAACTTCAGAACTAATTAAAATTTATCTAAAATCATTCATTTCTTTGAATAAGTATAAACGAATAATTAGATAGCGGACCAAAACAATGTATTCTTCAATTTTCAGTTGAAATGAGGTACTGTTTTATTTTCAGTAGTAAAGATATAATTCTGTTCTTGTTTTAAGTGCAATATTTTTTTGTGGAAAATAGATGTTATTTTATTTTTAATCGAAAAAGACCATTATTATTATAACTCAGTGCAACAAGCGAAAATAAAAATAGAATTATTAAAAGATAATTAAGTTATTTATTTTTTTTTATAATAAACCAAACCAACAACGAAAGAAATGAGGTGAGTAAATTTATTTTTATATATCCAGAGTAAAATTTCTAAATTTTGTTCAAAGTTTATTTATTTTATGAAGATAAATTGAAAGGAAATAATAAATAGGCTATTTTATAGGGAGCTGTGAGATCTTTTCAAACACATATTAATTTATTTGTATGATTTAATAATTTTAAAATAAATTATATTTTTAATGTTTCGTTGGGGCATGTTGATACAATATTTACGGGACAAACTGATACACCAAAAATTTTGTACAATTAAGAATAAATATTGTGATCTTAAAAAATAGTCAAAAACTTAATATTGAATTCATAGATTATGAAAGCGTACGTTTTTGTTATACTAGAAAATCCATGCGCGCAAGCGCGCCCTATATCTAATCTAAATGTATATAAATTTTGAAAGATTGACTGTTAATATACTGTTATTATTTTCTGTTCATTATTAAATAATAATAATTTCATATCTATACTAATATCTGCATCTGTAAAGAAATTGATGTTATATACTAATGTATCAGAGCAGTTTATGCGGCATCAATAAATTTATAGACACGGAAAACTTTTAAAAAAAAAAAATTTATCTCATTTAAAAGATATATTATCACTATATTCATTTTCTTATTATTATTTTAAAAAATTGAAGAAATAGTAAACTTTTAAATTATTTTTTAGACATTTCTTAAATCTTTCAAAATTTAAATAACGTAAACTATTACAAAGTCAAAAGTTATTTTCAAACATATAGCTTTTTATACACATAATTTTTAATATCAATCTAACGTATTTGATTTTCAAGATATATCTTAAGAGAATTCCAAGATCGATCTCTGGACATAGTCATGTAAAATTGTCTATGATTAAAAACATGTTTTCAATACAATGTAATGTGGTTTATAAAAACGACTTTTCCAGTTTTATCATCACTTAAAATTTCACATTTTAAGGAGACATAAAACGGACACTACACCTACACTCATAAATATTCACCTTGGTAAGACCTCAAGTGGCGCCATGAGATACAATGTAAATTAAATGAGGTGGTCAAAATAGGAACTGCAGGTAGTGGGTCCTTATACATTGCTCTTATGGGAGGTCTTACCAAGGGAATTGACTATCTCCACTTTTTAGTGTAAAATTTCAGGAAAAGAAATGCATTAGATGGTATGAATTTTTAAATAAATTTATTCATTAGCATTTATGAATTTTTAATTTCTGGTACCAGAAAAATTTTAATATGTATTATTGGAATCCTAAATTCTCAATAACTAATGAATGAAGTTATTTAAAAATTAATATTTTCCACAATATGAAATCCATAAAATATATAAAAAATAAAATAGTTCAAATCCATTCTTAACGATATGTATATCGTTCCTATTTTTAAAATACAAATAAAAATAAAAATTCTAATTTATATTTTCTTAATTATAGTAATTATATTATTATTTCAAACAAAAGATTTTTAATTTTATTTTTGCAGAAGAACTGTTTATTCTAAGCGTGATTCAATTTGAATTTTGAAATTAAATAAACAAACTTTAAAAAATAGTACATTTTAGGCAAGTATTATACTTAATACTATATTTTTGAAAAAAAAATTTTAAGCTGTCAATCTAGAAATATTTTATATACTAAATTATATTATCGAAATTGTATTACTTAATGGTTTTTTTTATTATTAATTTTAAAATATTCTGAAATATTTTAAATCTTATTTTAAATTTACAAAATTATTTGCCAGGCTCCTAGATAAATATTTTATGATATTGTTATAAGCTAAAAAGTTCATAACATCTGTATTTTCTAAATTTATTACTTAATATACTATTTTATAGTACAATTTTTAAAAAGAGAATTCAGAAGTAAATGGCATAGAATTGTTACCATGTTCTAATTTTAAATATACAATAACAAATGAATACAGAGCGGTACGTCGCACTCTCGACATCTTCACACAAAAGGAATTTTTGTAAGCGGAAGTTAACGATGTTTATATTAATAATTTTATTTAAAAAATCAAACTATAACTCAATAATTATAATTTAATTATTTTATCAATGATTTTTATTATTAAATTCTAAATCGATGATTTTATTTAAGCATATTATAGTAAATCAAATCTCGTTTTTCGCCAATCATATGATTCTATTCAATGCACCAATCACGTTCTTAGTATAAAATGTTTCACAACATCCGGCCATCGTTTTTTTAAAAGAGGATAATTTGTTGAAAATTGACATTTATTTATCTTTATGTTATGACTGTCTTATCTTATGTTGAATTAATCTTATCTTATGTTAAATAAAGCATTGTAGGTATTCATTATAAATCGATATATTTTTCATAATAAGGATTTTTAAGTAGAGTAAAAAATGATTTCAATATTAGTTACAACAAAAAAATATGACCTTGGGTCACCGATTTTGATGAAATTTTGGGATATATTTTTAGGTATCAAAATGTGTGTAAAGCTATATCAAATATTTACTTAATATTTTTAGCATATAAAATATGATTAATTTGCTGTGTTATTTCATTAGTATATTTTAATCGCCTGCAACTTTTGAACTACAAAAGCTTTTTCAATGTAACAAAACTTAAATTAAAGAATTTGATTCGTGCTTAATTTTGTAAGAGTCTTAGTTCTTTGGTTATTCAAGTTCTTATAAAAGCACTTATTTACCATACTTTCGAAAAAATATTTATTGACGAAAACAAAAAACACGGGTTCATTTTTTTTCATCAAAAAATCAAAATTCGTTTCTCAGAGGTGGGGTGCTTGTTTAGTATATTATTAAACGGGTGTGTAAGGGCTTTATTTAAGAAACGAGAAGTTTACAGCCCGAGCCGGAGGCGAGGGCTGTAACGAGTTTCGTAAAAAAACTTTTACACATCCGTTTCATAATATATTTTCTCGCTTGAGAGCCGAAAAAGAGAAAAGAAGTTGCGATTTTGAGGTTAGAATGCGAGAAAATATTTTCTACATTTTTATTGAATGCGATGGATTCTTGCAAATTAAAATTATTATTAAAGTCAAACTTGACGTTATGTTGCTAGGTGGCGTTTTTCTAAATTTTGTCATCCCTTACACAAATTTGGGAGACGCAGATATAAGAGGCCGGACAGTAGAAGCTCTTCGAAAAGCTATAAAACGATATGTGAAAAATACACCTGAAAAATACACCTGAAAAAAACACGTGAAAAATATGCGTGAAAAAACACGCAAATTTTACATGTAAAAAACACGTGTAAAAAATACGTGTATTTTACACGTGTTTTTTTCACGTGCAACAAACACGTGTTTTTTTTAAATAGGGATGTAAAATAATATTTTATATTCTTGCGGGTCTCATTCTGCGCTATAATTATAAAATTAAAGAATTTTTCTGACCTTGTCCAAGTACTGGTCATCGGTCACTCATTAGTATTTTTACCTCACTATAATATCTACCTTTTGATCTCTATAGTATTTTTTGTGGTCACCATAAACATAAAACATGTATTTGCTTTTTATTTTTTAATTATAATAAAATGATCATTTATATTATGATTTAAATAAAATGAATAATATAAAAATAATGATAAATTAAATAAATAATAAGGTATAGACTTTTGTAACGTGCAACTGTTCCATACATTTTGCTAAGAAATAACTTTATAACAGTCAAACTTTCCGAAATAAACCACTATCAAGTACAATAACAATATTTTTAGAAAATTTTAAAATTTCAAAAACTTATTAACAAATAATATTTAAGAAGCCCTATTTCAGTGAATGTTAAACGAAAGGTAAAAAAATTTACCTGCCATGTTTAGGAATAGTAACAGACTTGAATAAGATATCATTTATTCAGGAATAATGTATTTAATTGTTGTATAATTAATTTTGCAGTTAACAATTGACAACATATTGACTTCTTGTGGTGAAATAAAATTTTTTTCATATTTTTATTCATTACATGCCGCAAACTGCAAAAAAAAAACATTTAGTGATTTTCATCTAGAAAAACATCGTATTTTTTTATTTTAATCTGGAAATAAAAAATGTAGTGGAAGTAAAGTAATTAAGCATGAATGAAGAAATTCATTATTCTTGCTAAATTTTAGATATAAGAATAGTCTTATTTCCAACATGCTTTTCGAGTTAATAAAGTGTCGATTGCCTGTTGAGATGGTAATCAACTAAGTTAGACGACTCGTAATGCTATTCTAAACTAGATACTTACCAAAATAAGGATCCAAAAGAAATTTAATTGAAACGGTACTCCAAGATAACTAAACTAACATAAGACTAATATATGTCTAGAAAACGCCAATATGGTTCTTATACATGAAATAAAAAATCTTTTAATGACTTCTGGTTATTTGAAATTCTATTTTTGGATGCCAGAATAAATAGATTGTATAATAATTTATTCTAATTTATGCGTCATTCATATTATTATACTGATTTTCATAAAATTTTTACTAAGATAATTATGCTATAAACTATGTCACAAATCAGGGGTCTGGGTTGAGGTTATAGAATGATTCACTTCACATTATATAACTTAAATAATTTTATTGATATTTTAATAGTAAAACATTTTTTAATGTATTTTTTTTAATAATATTCAAATTATTATGCTGAAATGCAATAGTGTGTATCACAGCCTGTGCAACTGTCGTAGACACTTCTTTCATAGTCTACGCATTAATACTCATTTGCATATCTTCTGATCAGATAGTATGTATACTATAAACTAAAATCAAAAGATGGTTGGAAATTGTATAATAAAAAGATATATTTCCTCTAATGAGGATAAATTAATTTTTTCGCATCGTTTTCAAGAGAAGTTAAAAATACTTAAAATTTGTATTTTCTATTTCTAATGTTTAATATTATAAGTATTCTTAACTTCTATTTTAATACAAAGGGATGAAATAAAAAGAATACTACTTTTTATTTTACATGAAATATTTTACATGAAAAAAAAACGCTAATTAGTATCCTAATGACAGCTGAAATACAGCGACGTTAAATAAAATAAATAACTTCTGATTCTTCACATAAAATCTTTGCAGGATTAACTAGGAAATTAGAACAATATTATAATATGGTTTCAAATTTCCTAGTTAATCCTACAAAGATTTTATGTGAGGATTCAAAAGTTTTTTATTTTATTTAACGTCGCTGTATTTCAGCTGTCATTAGGATACTAATTAGCGACGGAAGTTTCTCAGTATGTTTGTAACAAAGCACATGTAACGTACAGAGGTGCTTGTATAAATCGGCCAAGAGCGGGAATCGAACTCGAGTCCGTCAGAATGCGAATCCAACGCTCTACCAACGGAGCCACTGAGACTTCATGCCACTACTAGTAAAGGATACATACTTTTCTCGATTCGATTGATAGTAATATTAAACATTGCAGAGAATTCTTGTACACTCTCTTTCTACGCTCACAGACATTGCATTCTGCGGCCAAAAACATTGCAAGGAAGGGATTCTTATACCCTATTAAAAAAGTTCGTGCTGATTCTGTACTGATTTTACACTGAACTCAGTATGTGATTCGTACTGTATAGACGTAGAATCAGCATGATATTCACATAAAATCCGTACTAAGCGAACTCTGAAAAAAGTCTCAAAACGCAATGCGAATAACGTACGAAATTCGTACTAATAAGGTTAAAAAACTATACGAAATTCGTGTAAAATCAGTATAAAATCTGCGAATGCATATTTAGGTATATATTCAGTAAACCTACTCAGCACGTAATCAGTAAAAAATCAGTACACCGTTTGTACAATTTTGAAGCCCAGTCTGTACTTAATTTTATTAAAATAAATGTTCAATTGGTATTGATTGACCGTAAAATCTGTACAAATTCCCAAATTAGGCATTAGAATGTAGAATAATAAAATAAACTCAGTACAAATTCAGTACGAAAACAGTACGTAATTGATACAAAATTATAAATGATTTCACACACAATCTTTTTACAATACGTGATTAATTCATATTGAAATTGCATAAATTCTATGCAAAATTTGAGACTAGGGTTCAGACAAAATGATTATATTATCTCAATACGAATTCAATACAAAAACGGTACGTAATTTGTAGAAAAACTGAACAGAATTCGTTCGAAATCTTACAGCAATACGTGGTTTATCAGTACTGAATTTGAATAAAATACGTACAGGATTCGAGATCAAGCAATAAAGCATGGAATAATTAGGTAAAGTTAATGCAAATTCAGTATGAAAACAGTACGTAATTCATACAAAATTATAACTGATTTCACACACAATCTTTTTACAATACGTGATTAATTCATACTGAAATTGCATAGATTCTATGCGAAATTTGAGACTAGGGTTCAGACAAAATGATTATATTATCTCAATACGAATTCGATACAAAAACGGTACGTAATTAGTAGAAGAACTGAACAGAATTCGTTCAAAATCTTACGGCAATACGTGGTTTATCAGTACTGAATTTGAATAAAATACGTACAGGATTCGAGATTTAGCAATAAAATATTTGTCTGAAACCTGGTCTCAAATTTCGCATAGAATTTATGCAATTTCAGTATGAATTAATCACGTATTGTGAAAAGATTGTGTGTAAAATCAGTTATAATTTTCTATCGATTACGTACTGTTTTCGTACTGAATTTGCAT
The DNA here is from genome assembly GCA_017163975.1 of Anastatus disparis. Classification (NCBI taxonomy): domain Eukaryota; kingdom Metazoa; phylum Arthropoda; class Insecta; order Hymenoptera; family Eupelmidae; genus Anastatus; species Anastatus disparis. The sequence continues at coordinate 19,524,684 of JAFFSR010000227.1, read as the reverse complement.
CAAGTTCACCTAATTATTGCATATTTTATTGCTTGATCTCGAATCCTGTACGTATTTTATTCAAATTCAGTACTGATAAACCACGTATTGCCGTAAGATTTCGAACGAATTCTGTTCAGTTTTTGTACAAATTACGTACCGTTTTTGTATTGAATTCGTATTGAGATAATATAATCATTTTGTCTGAAACCTGGTCTCAAATTTCGCATAGAATTTATGCAATTTCAATATGAATTAATCACGTATTGTAAAAAGATTGTGTGTGAAATCATTTATAATTTTGTATCAATTACGTACTGTTTTCGTACTGAATTTGCATCAACTTTACCTAATTATTCCATATTTTATTGCTTGATCTCGAATCTTGTACGTATTTTATTCAAATTCAGTACTGATAAACCACGTATTGCCGTAAGATTTTTAACGAATTTTGTTTAGTTTTTGGACAAATTACGTACTGTTTTCGTATTGAATTCGTATTGAGATATTATAATCATTCTGTCTGAACCCTAGTCTAAAATTTCGCATAGAATTTATGCAATTTCAGTATGAATTAATCACGTATTGTAAGAAGTTTGTGTATGAAATCAGTTATAATTTTGTACCAATCACGTACTATTTTCATACTGAATTTGTACTGACTAGGAGAGTATCAGACCTCCGGATCACGGATTTTGCTCAAACTTTGGGATAAGTTTTCAGATGTCAAAATATGAAAGAAAACAAAATTTTAGACCCCAACACTCAATATTTCCCTAGTTACAGGCAATTAAAGAATATCACTAAAAAAGTTACTAGATTTTCAAACGCTTATAGTTCCTTAGCATTGATACTTAAGAGCATGAAACTTTTTTTAAATGAAAGCTGAGCTCAAATCCTTTCGAAATAGTAGTTATAGTATGTCAAAATATTATTTTTTCCCAAAGTTATAGCGTAATAAACATTAGACCCAATTTCAGCTTTTGTTATTAATTAATGTTTTAAAAAGAAAAATCAGGTCTAATGTTTATTACGCTATAACTTTGGGAAAAAATAATATTTTGACATGCTATAACTACTATTTCGAAAGGATTTGAACTCAGCTTTCATTTAAAAAAAGTTTCAAGCTCCTAGCTATCAATGCTAAGGAACTATATGCGTTTGAAAATCTAGTAACTTTTTTAGTTATTTTCTTTAACTGCCTGTAACTAGGGAAATATTGAGCGTTGGGGTCTAAAATTTTGTTTCCTTTCATATTTTGACATCTGAAAACTTATCCCAACGTTTAAGCAAAATCCGTGATCCGGAGGTCTGATACTCTCCTAGTGAGTTTATTTCATTATTCTACATTCTAATGCCTAATTTGGGAATTTGTACAGATTTTACGGTCAATCAATACCAATTGAACATTTATTTTAATAAAATTAAGTACAGACTGGGCTTCAAAATTGTACAAACGGTGTACTGATTTTTTACTGATTACGTGCTGAGTAGGTTTACTGAATATATACCTAAATATGCATTCGCAGATTTTATACTGATTTTACACGAATTTCGTATAGTTTTTTAACCTTATTAGTACGAATTTCGTACGTTATTCGCATTGCGTTTTGAGACTTTTTTCAGAGTTCGCTCACTAGGAGAGTATCACAACTCCGGATCACGGATTTTGCTCAAACTGGGTGATAAGTTTCTAAATGTCAAAATATGAAAGGAAACAGAATTTTAGACGACAACGCTCAATATTTCTCTAGTTATAGGCATATAAAGAAAATCACTGAAAAAGTTACTAGATTTTTAATCACATATAGTTCTTTAGAACTGATAGCTAGAAGCTTGAAACTTTTTATAAATGAAAGCTGAGCTCAAACCCTTTCGAATTCGTAGTTACAGCATATCAAAATATTATTTTTTCCTAAAGTTATAGCGTGATAAACATTGGACCTGATTTTTCTTTTTAAAACATTAATTAATAACAAAAGCTGAAATTGGGTCTAATGTTTATCACGCTATAACTTTGGGAAAAAATAATATTTTGACATACTATAACTACTATTTCGAAAGGATTTGAGCTCAGCTTTCATTTAAAAAAAGTTTTAAGCTTCTAGCTATCAGTTCTAAAGAACTATATGTGATTAAAAATCTAATAACTTTTTCAGTGATTTTCTTTATATGCCTATAACTAGAGAAATATTGAGCGTTGTCGTCTAAAATTCTGTTTCCTTTCATATTTTGACATTTAGAAACTTTTCACCCAGTTTGAGCAAAATCCGTGATCCGGAGTTGTGATACTCTCCTAGTCAGTACGGATTTTATGTGAATATCATGCTGATTCTATGTCTATACAGTACGAATCACATACTGAGTTCAGTGTAACATCAGTACAGAATCAGCACGAACTTTTTTAATAGGGTAGTTTGAAATGTGCTCTTTTCGATGACATAATCAAAATTATCGAAATTTAATACAAAATTTCCGTTTTAAATTTTTTACTAAGAGACAATGCATTTCATAAGGAAGAATCGAAGGATAAAAAGTGTTTAGAATCGACCAAAAAATTAACCTGGATTTTTTTGAGACATAATTAAAAATATTTATAATGAATTGCTCAATAAGGGATTAAAAATAATTGTAATAAATGATTAATTTTTTTAAAAATCATTCAAAAAATTTTTAATTTTATTAATTAAGTAAGCCTTAAAAATTCATAGAAATTAATATATAAAAACTTTCTTCGTATTTTTCTAACCAAACAAAAATTTATTTATTATGTTTATAATAGAATCATTCAAATGCAACATGTTTCATGAGATTCTATTAATGTATGTAATAGTTTTTATACATAAATTAAATTGTGTATTTAATTATTCCAAAATTCATTTTTGGTTTCAACTTAAAATGCTTCACATTCTCATTATTTGATGTTCTTTAAATTATTCGTATAATTATATCAATAATTGTTTTTTTTTGTAATTTGCTGCATCATGTATATAGGATAGAAAAACAAAAGACAAGTGCAAATTGCAAACAGAAGACATCACTGAAATAGGAAGAAAACTTTATATGTCAATAAAATCAATTTTTCCCTGTAATTATAAAAGCAATTTTTGCTTGATTTCGCTTATTCAGATCGGGAATCTTATCCTCAAAAAGAATATATGACTTCACTTCCAAGTTGTATTATATACTATCATGTTAAATTATTTTTTTAAATACAATTTTTTCATTCAAGAATAGTACATTACGTAGTGTATTATGAATATTAAAACTGTGTATATTTATCAGAATCTTCCATTTCAAGGTAAAAATCGTGACAATGCTTTTTTTAAAATAACACAAATTCCAAGTGAAATCAACAGTCTTATTTAATTTACTTATATTTTTTGTCGATATTGTATGATTTTGCTAACTATTATTACTTTGTTAACATTAGCTTTAGTCTATTTAGAAACTTACCATTAAGAGTTCAGTTCATCATATATTGATTTAAAATTTTGGAAATCATCGAGATACTGCTTGAAATTATTTTATGGTCAGTTCCATACTTTACAATAGATTGGAAATTTTCGTCACATTCTCCACCTATCATTGAACGACAGACGTAACACTTCAATGAAAATGCTGAAACAGTATTTCAATAACTTTAATTATATGAATACTTTTTATTGCTAGTAATATATAAATAAGAATTGAATTTTTTGCTTTTTTCAACAGAATCGTAAAAATGTCATTAATCTGTTTACGTATCAACTTAATAATACATTTTATGCACAATTTCTCATAATTTAACCTGAATTCATACCTCATTGTATTTGGTCGTGTATTACTATGCGTAAAAGATTTTTTCTTGGATAGTTTTAGAATTAAAATATGGAAAATCTCTATGTATATATATAAATGATTTAATGATATTTGAGAAAATTACAAAGTATGAAAAAATTGTACAAGCTTAGAAGAATAAAAGAAATAAATAAAATTGTAGAAATCTGAAAATATCCGAATAAAATAATATAAAACAGAAAACAGCAGAAAAGAACTGTAGAAAAGTGACCTGATTGAAACTTAAGACAACAATTATTTATATTGTTTTCTTCTTGATTATTAACAGTTTCCTTTAGTTATCAACAGTTTTATTCATCAAATATATTTTAAAAAGATAAAATTATTATTTATTTTTCTTATGGAGCAAAAGTTTTTTTTATCAGAATACAACAGTTATTTACAGTTATATACAGTTATAAAAAATGATGTATGTAGTAAAAACAAAAAGAAATATTTAGAAAAAATGTTCTAAAGAATACTATACTGTTTAATAACTAAACTTGCCTAAAATATACTTTTTTAAAAGTAATAATAAAATATAATAAAATAGCATTCATCAGTTTGAATAATGACTTAAAACAAAAAATAGCAGACATAATATTCAAAAGCTTTGAAGAAATCCTATTACATTCGAAAATTAAAAGATAGTGTAATGATATTTTTATGAATCTAATATTATTTTAAAAAGAATGAATTGAATACAGAAGTATTCGACGATCGCTTGATTGATTTCAAAACTTTCTTAATAAATATTAATATACATGGAAAAAATTGTCATAAAACGTCCTATAGATATAAATATATATATATATATACCTGTGGGTGTATGTGGGTGTGCACGCATGTGAATTGACATAGAGTATCCTATGTATATGTATATACATATATTCATAAACCCATGTGTGTGCGTGCATGCGCTATGACAGGAACAGTCCCATATATATATAAAGAAAAATATATATAAACTCAAGTACGTGTGTCATGCATGTCAAACCTAAGGGCACTCGGCTAAATGTGTTAGAGTTGTCATGAAATGTCCCATATATATAAACCTGTATGGGCGTGGGTTATAATTGACGTGAAAAATCCTATGTATATTAACGTGTGTGCATGCATGCGAATTGATATGAAATGTCCCATATATATAAACCTGTCTCTGTGCGTGCGTTCGAATTGACATGGAAAATTCCATGTTTATTAACGTGTATGTGCATGCATGCGAATTGACATGAAATGTCCAATATATATAAACCTGTGTGTTTGTACGCGTTTGAATTGACATTAAAAATCCCATGTATATTAACGTGTGTGCATGCATGCGCAACGACATGGACTGTCCCATATATATATAAACCTGTGTGTGCGTGCGTGCCCATTGACATGAAATATCCCATATATATAAACCTGTGTGTGTGCGTTCCAATTGACGTGAAAAATCTCATGTTTATTAAAGACTGTGTGCATGCGTGCGAATTGACATAAAATGTCCCATATATATATAAACCTGTGTGTGTGCGTTCGAATTGACGTGAAAAATCCTATATTAACGTGCGTGTGCATGCATGCGAATCGACATGAAATGTCCCACATATATAGGAAAGCCTGTGATTATGTGTACGTATGAGTTGACATGAAATGTCCCATATATATATACATATATATATAATCATGTGTGTGTTCGTGCGCATTGGCATGAAATATCTCATATATATAAACCTGTATGTGCGTGCGTTCCAATTGACGTGAAAAATCCCATGTTTATTAAAGGCTGTGTGCATGCATGCGAATAGACATGAAATGTCCCATATATATAAACCTAAGGGTACTCGGATGGGTGTGTGCGCGTTGTCATGAAATGTACCACATATATAGAAAATCTGAACTTATGAGTACGTGCTAGCCGACATGAAATGTCCCATGTATGTATGTATGTATATACATATATATAAACCAAAAAATATACGGGTCTACGGGTGCAAGTTGACATGAAACGGACCATGTATATATATATATATATATATACATAACATATGTATCAATGCGCATATTCCATGAACATTAAAATATATTATAAAGCATCTATATTCGTTAATACTGCGCATTTCCGGTTGCGCAGTTTATGCTGGCTGGAAACGATGAAGAAGAAAAAAAATAACGAGAATACGACATTTCGAAATTTCAAACTGCATTTTCTCGTGATTGAGTGAACCGATTGTAATCAATTTTTTTTTAAATTAAAGATAATGAAAATCTTTAAATATTATTAATTGTATTTATGTGTATATATCGATATATTTTTATGGGATTCGATTTTGAAATTTTTGAAACTCTATTTTAAAGTATAAGAGGAGCGCCTCGACGTTTTCGTATTCGTACCTTAACTCGTCGTCGAGGCGCTACCGCGCCTCTTGATAAAGTATAAGAGGAGCGCCTCGACGTTTTCGTATTCGTACCTTAACTCGCCGTCGAGGCGCTACCGCGCCTCTTGATATGAAAATTTAATTTGATATTCTACTACTTTTTAGTCAGTAAATTAATATTCATTAATAAATACTTTTAATGAAACAATATTATTTATTGGTCAAATAAATACACGTTCCGAATTCGACCGTATGAACGTTATCGATTAATGTTTATTTAAAATTTTTCCATTATTTGCATTGTTCCGATATGTTTATTTAATATTTTTGATTTAATATACTAATTTTTATAATTCAAATTTTTCACGTGTAACAGCTTTATTTATTTACGTCTAAGCTCTACACTTTAAATCTTATGGACTGAAATTGGATTGTAATTTTCATTCCAAGAGTGGACTTCAAAAATGGTGTTTGAATTCAATCCATTGGATTGAAATTATCAATCCAAGAGAAGCTCAAAGCGATAAGGAGTTCAAGGCTTGGATTGATATTTTCCATCAAAAATAAAGATTAAAAGTTCATCAGATATCTCTGTTTTCGTCTAATTAGAAATTCGGTTATAAATCAAAAAATAATATTTTCTTTTAACATTTGATTCTTGAGCTTTGTTTAAGGCATGCGCAAAAAATGCCTATAATTTATTTATACAAATATTATTTATAATTTATAAAAAATCGATATATTGAACTTTACTTTTTCTATTAATTAAATTATACTTTTAAAATCTTTTAAAAAACTAGTTCGTGGCCGTCTACTGTAACTTATTACAAATTTTCAAATTTTGTATTATTAGAATAATACAAATAATTAATCAGCTTTGAAGTTATGGGTTTAAAGTTTATGTTATGTAAATTTGTCTAAAATATACTTTTTTTATTTAAAATTTGTTTATTTTATGAATTCAAGAACTTACAGATAAAGTAATAAAATAGAATCCATTGGTTTGAAGAAAGACTGAAAATAAAATGATAGATATGATATATAGAGGTTTCGAAGAACATTATTTTTTTGTATTTAATACACGAAGGGAAATTTTCTATAAAAATTACGGTGACGATCACTACAATCGGAGGGCATCATAAGTATCTAGGAATAATTATTAGACGTTAACGTTAAAATTTATCAGACTTCTTTATAAACTTTATTAGTTAGGCGCAAGATTTATAAAGAAGTCTGATAATTTCTACGGTAACGTCTCATAATTTTTCATAGATACTTATAATGCCCTCCGATTGTAGTAACCGTCACCGTAATTTTTATGCGAAAATTTTCTCCGTGTATGTATTAAATTGATTTTCTACAATTCGATATTTTTAAATTATAGTTTATAAGTGTTTTAATTTATCGATTATTTACTAGTGTTTGATATTTTTAAACTTGAAGTTAAATATTATAGTTTTAATGTTTTTTTTGCGGCCTTCATTAACAATTAACTTTGATTGATTGGATAGGAATGAGTGCAATTAGTGAATTTTTTATAATACAATTTTTGTACGAGCAATGAAACTTTTTACTGAAACTTCTTCCATTAGTTTGCTATTTTCTTTAAAAGTGCATACTTATTGAAAACAAAAAAAATGAAATCCAATAAAATTATATTAGGAGTAATGTGTTTATCAATTATTATTTCTGTCATTTGCGGTTACAATAACAGCTATATTGTTGATTACGTGATTGAATACGCTGCAGAAATTCTACACATGAATCATATAATTTTATTCACATTTCCAGCACAAGATTTTGATTGTTTCATACTTACACCATTAGTTGAGAAATTTATAAATACATTTCCTGTTTTACACGTAAATATCGGAGAAATGATGAATATAAAAAATAATAAAGAATCATTAGCTATGAAAAAATTATTAAAATTTGAACGTAGCATATTTAAAATTATATTTTTCAATGTTAATAATAACAGTACTAACACTTTGAAACAGTTAGAATTTTACTTTGAATTTATTATAAAGGATTTGACTGAAAGTGGGATGCAACCTCACTATCTTATTTTTTTAACAGGTCAAAGAAAAATTTCTAATATAAAAAAGTTTTTTGAGACCTTATGGAAATATAAAGTTTTGTTTGTTACTGTAATTGAAATCATTATAACAAAAATTGACTTCAAAATTTATTTACATCCATCTCCTTTACTAAATTCGAATCATAGTGCGTCTGTGCATCAATATAATCCATTTAATAACATTTATAGTGTTGAAACATTTTCGGAAAATATTTTATTGTATCAAAATAAACTGAATGATCTTCATGGATATAACGTATTTGCCATAGTGAGACCAACTCCGCTCCCTGACGGTGGATTGGAGTATATTCCCGGAAAAGATGCATTTAGGAAAATGGAGGGTATTGATGTTTCACTGACTAAAATTATAACTGAACTAATAAACTGCACAGTCAATGTTGTAATAATGAACAAAAGAAACTTGAGGAGGATGAGGGATAATTTTTTTTCTAATCACTTAGATTTTTTTCTAAACTTTGAATCAGTAATTAATACTCGTGGTTATTTGGAGATGCTTTGTTGTGTATCATTTGAGTTTCAAAGTACTACGTTAATAATTAAACAATATACTTTTCATGAAAATACAATACCTTGGGATTTAATAATATCAATGGTTTCAATCATTATTATGATTGTATTTATTGTCATTTTTACACGTTTGACAAAAATTCACAGTAAATTATGGACAGTATTTAATATAACTATTGTTTCATTTGGATTTTCTGGAAGGATGCCACGGAATAATGTAGATAGATTAATTTTTCTATGCCTAATTTTTTTATCAGCAACATATTCAATCAATATTTTAGAATTATTATTTGAAATGCAATTAAGTCAAAAGAAGTTTCTTGATTTCAAATCATTTCAAGATTTGATAGATGCTAACATAACTATTTCAATTAGTTACCTAACTAAAAACTTCTTAACTAGTTATGGGTCCAAGTTACTGAACATTTCCAAGTTTGTTAAATCACCATATAAATCATGTGACCCATCTCTATCACTTGAAAACACCACCAACGCCTGCATGACAACGAGTTACATATCATCAACCTTTGCCGAGATTTATTCTGAACCTGAAAACGGTTGGATTTTTACTCCAGTTCAAGAAATCTTTCACATTCCATTGCGTGGTAAAGTACTATCACCAAATTCACCTTATCATGAGCGATTTAATATGATAATACACCGAGCAGCAGATTCCGGTATTTTATTTCATGTAACGGATGGCTATTGGAAAAATAATTTATATGATTCAGAAGCACGAGCTAATTTAAGTAAACAGCAGTACATACCAAACCTGAATAAGCGGAGTGTACATTACTCAAATTTAAATGAAGAAACTGATCTATTGACGAAAATAGTATACCTTCTTGGAATTGGATATGTAACATCGTTTTCCATTTTTATATTAGAAATATTATATAATCAATTAAAAATAAAAATGGGAAATAAGTCATAAAAGTGATTTTTTTCATTTTTTATAAACAGCCTGTATTTATTGTAATGTTTGGCTTTATAAGAAAATAGTTGTATCGTTGATTTTTCATTTAATTAAATATTTAAAGAGCGTCTGTGGCGTAATCGGCTAAGGCATAAGCCGTATACGGTTGCTACACATTCGCTCCAAGCGGTCGGGAGTTCGATTTCCGGTGAAATCACTTGAGATTTTTTCTCAGGCTTATTCATCGAAAAAAGAATGCCTGAGTGCGATAGGTAAATGTTCCTGGCGTGGGTTTTCTCCTGGGGGAGTTTTCCCTACGTCACAGGTCTTAGGCCTGGGCAAATGCAGGAATCTACCGTAGAAATCTAACTTACTGACTGCTCTTAGAACGCGGCAGTCCGAGATTTCTCGGGGATGTGGGTATTTAAGGTAGGAATTTAGCTAGATAGGAAAAGGAGAAAAAGAGGTAGGATATAAAATTAGGTAAAGGTAAAAGGTATAGGAACATCCTCATACAGAGGTGGTGAAGGATGAGATACTGGGCCAGAAGGCTGTACTGGGCTACTAAGGTAAAAAAAAATTTAATTAAATGTTTATTCAAGTTCTTCGAAGATTTAGAATTTTTGTTTGCGATTGAAAATGTTAGTTGAAAATTATTGAGCTGTCTTTTTTCTGTATATACAACTACTTATTTAAAAATATAAAATTTCAAAGAAACTGGATGGTCATTCTTATTCAAATATAATATTTCAAAACTATCATCTCGATTTTTCAAAGCACATAAAAATATCTTTATTCTATACTTTGTATTGATGTATAGAAAATATCTGTATTCTATACTTTGTATTGATGTATAATTTGAAATAAAAATAATTCACTTCGATTAATATTGTTTTTTAATTAAATTATAATTAACATATTTCCTTTCTAGAACCAGATTTATTTATGAAATAGACAATCATTTTTTCATGCATATATAATCAAATGGACATTTTTAATCATATATTTATATGGTAAAATTTCAGAAATTGTTGATTTTTGATAAAAATTTTTTTTTTTTCAACATAATGGTACACTATTTTTACTTGGATAATCGTAATAAAGCATGAATGCTATTTTCTCATAAAGGTCTATGTTGAATTTTTAGATTGTATCGATAAATATTTTTTTCTATTTTTTCATTAATTTGTACATATTTGGACTTAGGGAGTCGAAAAAAGTGGTTTCCAAAAAATGTCGGCCCAAAAACAATCCGTAAAGTTGAACTTCACAAATACTCCATCGAAAAATTTTTTTCTATCAGAAAGTTTTAATTTTAACTTTAATAAGTTTTTAGTAAAAACCTCATGGAATAACAAGTTTAAAAATTGTACTATTATGAAGCAGATGCTAATTTAAAAAAAATTTTTTATAATGCATACAAAATTGCTCGTAAATTTAAAAAAAATTAAGCGTTGCACATACGGATACGGATTATTTCATAATTTTATTTATGAAAAAATATCCAAAAGTTAGAAGAAAACCCGAGACCGATATTCAGTGTCTTTTACTTGTTAGATGTATCATTGTATAAAAAAGTTAAAGTAAAAGTTATAAAAAAAAAATTTTGCGTTAAATATTCATCAAAATATAACGGTAAATTTTACATGAAATTTCTTTTGAATTTTTATTTTGTTGTAATTTTGTAATGTTTTTTTTCGTAATTTTGATATGATATTTATCAAGAATCCTCTGAAATTATGAATATAAAAATTGTAAGGCCTTAAGGCCGATTCAAATGTTTTTAAAAACCTTTAGAATAAAAAAAGTAGCTCCTAAATTTAAAAAATCCAGTATTGAATTAAATAGACGTGGATTCTTTAATATTTTTCTATTTTGTTTCATCGACTGTTTACTTATTTTTTTTAAATTATTAATTCTCCACATTGTTTCAAATTATCGATTATTTACTAAAATTTATTATTTATTTATATTTGACCTTTTTAAATTTAAAGTTAAGTTTTTTTTACAATTTTTGTTTTTCAAGTTTTTAATTAAAAATTAACCTGTTTGAAATGGGACTGTGTGCAATTAATAAATTTTCCATGATTTCCTTTCTCCTATGATTGATCTTTTATTTTAAAAGTGTATGTGTGTTTAAAATTAAAAAAAAAGAATTGGTTTTTATGAATTATAAACGAATATTTTCAAAAATTTACACATTGTATAAAATATTCTTTTTAAAATAATATTAAATTCATAAAAATATCATTACACTATCTTTTAATTTTCGAATGTAATAAGATTTCTTCAAAGCTTTTGAATATTATGTCTGATATTTTTTGTTTTAAGTCATTATTCAAACTGATGAATGCTATTTTATTATATTATTATTACTTTTAAAAAAGTATATTTTAGGCGAGTTTAGTTATTGAACAGTATAGTATTCTTTAGAACATTTTTTCTAAATATTTCTTTTTGTTTTTACTACATACATCATTTTTTTTTTAATTTCGGTTCTTGAGAGTACTGAAATGAATTGAGTAATTATTACTAAGTTTATACCTTTTATTAGATTTATCTATAGTTTTTGTTTAAGAAAGTTTTGAAATCAATGAAGCAATCGTCGAGTACTTCTGTATTCAATTCTTACTTTTTAATAATATAAAATCCATAAAATGTTCAATTTATATTCTCTTTGATAGACGAATATTTGGAAAAACTTTGCCAAATAATTTTTGAAAAAAAGTGATTATTGAGATGAAGATAGCGATGATAGTACACATCAAAATTGAAAAAAAAAATGATTTATCAGATCAACTTATTATTCCATTTATGAGTGAATATTACTACTTAAACATTGATGAACTATACTTGATCTTAGTGATATCTATTTTATTTTATTCCTGATGAAAGATTTACTTAATAAATAATTTCCGAAACGATTAACTTCAAAGTTTCGGAATATTTTTCTATTTAATATGCTACGGTTAAAGACCAAAATTGTGCAATTTTATTTCTAAAAACTTGGCAGAAGAGCCATTAACTTCTAACAACTTATGTTTGAGAATTTGCTGCCATCAACTTCAAAATTATTTATGCCTTTTTAAAACTTTCAGGGAAGATACCCTTTTTAATTGTAATACTTTTAATAAAATAAAATTATGCATTCTCTATCTCATCACACTATCTTTTTATTTTCAAGTGCTGTAAAATATATTAAATTTTACTTAATATCTAAACTATAAAGTGGGTCTTGTTTACGTCAAATACTAATAACGTTTTTCAAAAGTTATAGTAATTAATTATGCAAAAATTAATTCGGTTCAGTCTTAAGAAAACGAGTAGTATGAAGAAATTATAAAAAATAGATCTTAAAAATATAGAAATGGGTAAGAAAAATAAAATGAAGAAACAAAGAAAAATAATTTTTAATTTAAAGGCTTTGAAAATGTTAAGAATAAAGTCTTTGTTTTGATTAATAGATTTTAAGAAAGTTGTTTAAATTTTCTAAAAGATTACTTTAAGAAAAAATCCTCTTACTTCATTATAAACATAAAAAGTGAACAGACAACCAAATAAATTTATTATGATTAATTAGCAATTTCATAATAAAAAGATACCATCAAGCATTTGTTATTCAAAATAAATAGTGATTAATATTTTTTTTTTGTTTCTTCATTAATAGTATGAAATTGAAAAAGAAAAAATAACATTGAATTTCAAAAAATGCTTATTCTTTTTTAAAATATTATAAGGTCTGTGGAATTTTCTACGTAAAAAAAAGTTAGAATATTAAATATTTTATTTATAGTAAGTTATACTTAATGTAAATCAATGCAAATATGTCTAATTCATAAGATTTTCAATGTAAGATTTGATTTTTTAAATTTTTTAATTTAAAGATTTTTTTAAAACAAAGTTTATTAAATTTTCTTGTTAGAACAAATCGTACAAGAAAAAGTATTTCAAAGTTAGACTTACTGATAATCTTCAGTCTGGGCTTAAAAATCAATAGATTATTATTATTATTTATATTGAAATATTTGTTTGTTTCATCTTAAGTAAATTGTAAAGTTATCGCATGTGTTAGAATATAAATTATTTAAATAGCTATCGTAATTTAAATTCGTATAAATCTTATTGTATTTTTTGTGATTCGGATTACTGTCACCTCCGCGGATACGAGAGTTTGAGATGCATATTTCATGCATTTTTCAATTATCTGATCTTCGCCATAAATTGTTCTGATCTAAACGTTATATACGAGTATATTAATCAGCTGTTGCAGACTCAACTGACCAACACATAAATACTTGGTGTATAAATTTGTATATTCAGCTTACTGTAAGTGCGTGTGTACTCTAAGTGTAAAACACGGATAAGACATATATTTTATTTAACAATAAATATATAAATACCATTACAATTTTGTCTACCTCAATCAAATCATGCACTTAATTTTTCTAATTTTCAATTTTTGGTTTAACTTATACTCTATTATTTTCCTTATTTGATATTTCTTAATTTTTATTTTATTCATAATCTTTTTTTTTATAACTTGCTGTTTCTCGAATACCAGATAGCAAAACAAAAAACAAGTGTAAATTACAAATAGGTGAGATCACTCACATGAAAAGTCAAATGTTTAAATTGTTTATTGCTTTGAATAAGATTTAAATTGTGTTCATATATTTTATTCATAAGGAATCAATTAAAAATTATTGAAATATTAGAATATATAAATATCGAAATTTCTATTTAAAATTTACAATAGTTTATAATATGTAATTAAAATGTATCTATTAAGTTTATTGTCTATTAGCTTGTAATTAAAATTTGTTTATATGCATTAAGGAAACCTTCAACTGTCACCTAATCAATAAGGCAAAATACGATGAACATTAAATCTAAAGTTAGTAGTTTTTGCTACTACGAACTTACGCACTTACCAACAAGATGCATAGGAACGAATGCACGACCAAGGAATTTAAATTCTTGGGAGTATTTTCTTTCTACCAGGAGGTAAGAATTTTAGAAATAGTAATAAACTTAAAATTAATTGAAAATATCTATGAAATATTAATATTTTTATGGAAAACTTGCAATGTAGATTTTTTCCCCGTATAAGAATTTTTTTTATTCATCCTTTAGACAATTATTTATTCTTGTGAATGACATTATTTTTAAAAAATGTTCATTAATTAATTAATTAACGTTTTATAAAAACAAATTAATAATTTACAACAATTAATTTTTATAATTTTATTCGATTTTTGCCTTTTTACTCAAATTAAGAAAAAAAATTTTATGAATAAGTAATAAAAATCAACTTGTATGATGATACGTTTTTTTTTCTAAATAGGTTCTTACCACAACATGACGTTGAACCAGCTTATTAAACAACTTAATAAGGATTACGGGAAGATTGTAAGACTAGAAGGTCTACCAAGTAAACGGCCATGCGTTTTTTTATTTGATCCCAGTCTGTGTGAAATAATGTTTAGAGCTGTGGGTACCCGGCCTTTACGGGTAACGACTGAAGCTCTCCGACGATACTGCGAATTAAATCCTGATCGCCGAGATTTCGGTTTGTCAGTTAGGTATGTAAAAAATCGTTCATCAGCTAACGTATAGCGCTAGAATGAAGAGAAGGGGATAACTTTTACAGTTTTTAAATTTCTTTGAATTACATTGGTTTTATTTATAAAATGGTTTATATTTATTATAGTTTGTCTTTTGTATAATTGAAAAAAGAGGTAGAGTATACTTGCGTAATTTAACGTGAGAATATAAGCGTAAAATTGCAATACGGCACTAAGGGTTGCTACATGAAATACAAAAAATTGCTGCAATTACAAATATTTTATTATTGTTTACTATACAGGATTCAGATTAGATTTTAAAGTTACGTGCACTAAATAATGTTTATATATCAATATTTGTAGCAGTGCCAATCATATACAAATAGTCTGTTTTAATAATAATCTCGGTTTTTTCATCGCTCGCATTATTAAAAAAAAAAAAAAACAGTTCTAATGTTTTTTTGCTTGAGATCTTTAAAAAATTTTTAAATATGGATTTAAATGTTTGGACTCATCAAATATGATTAATTTAAAACAAAGATAATTTTTTTTTATCAATACGCTAAGCATATTATAAAGGTCAAAATACATTACGTTATAGTTTTGAAAGATATTATTTAATATTATCAAATACAGGCGTGACTAATGTTTCTCGCTTGAGTAGCAGTCGGTCTCAGGCTCGCGAGACTGACTGCTGCCCAAGCGACAAACAATTAGTTGAGCGAACTAAAATCTTTTGTCGCTATTTAGCATCACAATGATAGCATAAATACAGTGACGTTAAATAAAATTTTAAAAAAAGTATTCACTAATTAGTCCGTGTTTAAATTTTTTTCTAATTATTTAAATTTAAATTTAAGATCTTTTATTTTTCGTTTTTGCTATTTTCATTACTTGATTCGAGTCATTAATATTGACAGTTTATTAACTTATTATTTATTTGTAAATTCTGATAACTTAAGAAAAGAAAAAAGGATAATATAAAACTGTTTTACCATTACAGTCAAGGCGAGGAATGGTACAAGTTCAGGACTAGAGTGAACCGTTGATGCAGCCAAATGCAGTTGAAACCCATATACCAGGAATTGATCAAATTACCAATGATTTTATTAAAAGGATGAAAAGTAAGAGATCCAAGTACTTTTGAATTACCTGTAACATTCAACAAGGAACTTAGCAAATGGTTCTTAGAATGTAAGTATGCACATATTAAACTATATTTTCTTCATTTTTTTCT
Source organism: Anastatus disparis (assembly GCA_017163975.1). Lineage (NCBI taxonomy): Eukaryota > Metazoa > Arthropoda > Insecta > Hymenoptera > Eupelmidae > Anastatus > Anastatus disparis. The sequence goes on along the minus strand of JAFFSR010000227.1, from coordinate 19,508,198 downwards.
TCACAAAATATAAATGATTGTGTAAGATAATATCTTGTTCCTTGAAAAAGTTCAAAGGTAAATATAAGGTGTAACTAAATTTTTATATTGCATGGAATAGTCAAAGTTATTCTAGTAATTTATTTCATTTTCCTTTGGCGAATTAGACACTGTTTTTAGTTAATTTCCAAGTAAAATCTAAGTACCACAGAGTAAAATGTGAGAAGAATAAACATTAGCTAAGAATAATTGAGAAGCATATGTTCTTTAAATATAAAAAAACTTTGTTTTATGGTATAGAATTATTGTTTTAGTTTTAAGTGCACATGTATTTGCAGTAAAGTTGTTCTCTCTCTCTCTCTACCTTTCTCGCACTATTTTTATAAATGATTAATTATCCAAAATTTAAAATTTGCCTTAAGAATATTCAGAAATTGATATTATAATACAAAACGAAATGTTTTCAATAATTTTCACCCCGCCTTCAAGAGAATTTGAAAAACAAAGTATTATGAATATGCTTACAAAAAGTCTCAGTGACTCGCTTGGTAGAGCAATAACCCGAGATTCTGAGATGAAATCCCAGCCTCGGTCGCCAATTGATAAAAGCACTACTGTACGTTATATGTGCTTCGTTCTCAAACAATTGTCGACCTCCAGCGCTAATTAACCTCTCAATAATTAGGCAGAAAATAAAAAAATTTGGAGTTGCCAGTGACCTTTAACAAAGGACTTAATAATTTGTCTCTTCAATGTATTACATTTTTTTAAATTACTTTTCATCTCACAAAATATAATATGAGTGATGGAATGAGCTCATTTTTATTCCTTAAAAAGACTTAAATACATACGGTGTAACTAAATTTTTATACTGCATGGAATATTCAAAGCTTTTCTAATAATTTATTTAATTTTTATTTGGCAAGTTAAGTATTATTTTTAGTTAATTTTCAAGTTTTTTTCTTTTTTTCCGATTTTTTTATAACTACCGATTAATTTATTCTTACGAAACTATTACACAATTTGATATATTTTTTATTAAGCAGCACTAAATGATTGATTTTTTCTTTTTGTAAATTCTTTATATTTTTTTATAGGAAATAATATTTTTATATTGCAAATTGCAATTCGTTTTTATTTTATACTTTTAAAATATTTAAGATGAATAAAATTTGTATGTAAAATACCGACATTACAGTTTTCCAAATTTATGGTTCTTATAATCCAAAAGTTTTAAGAATATATCTATATCATAACTAACAAAAAACATGACACAGAGATATCTTAAAAAATTTTAGAGTGAAGATAAAATTCTGAGAAACTGCTCTGTCGGTAACTCTATAAAACTCACAGTTTATCATGTTACCTCAAGCTCATCATTACTAATTGATTTTGGATATTTATATTTTAAAAGAAAGGAGTTCTATGAAAAAGTAATTATAAATATAAATGACACCCCCAGTAGGTACATTGTTAATTAAAAAATAATTTGAAAAATATACTCTTTTTATGAGTTCGTTAATGGCTGACACGGTTAAACGACGGACTCGTAAACTCGAGGTCTCAAGTTTAAATCCCGGTCTTGATCAGTTTATACAAGCACATCTATACGTTGCATGTGCTTTATTCACAAACACACTGAGAAATAGTTATATTTAATTCACAATGCAACGGTAACATAAATGTAGAGATGTAAAAAAAATAATTATTAACTTAAACTATATATAGTATTTGTATACTATTTATAGATTATATAATTGATTTCATCTGCGATTTTAACGTCAAAATCATCGACAATAACAATTTTTTTCATTGTTTCTACTATACTGGGATTACTGTTGTCTATAAAAATTATAAATTAGTTAAAAATTTTTATTACATTTTATTTAATTACATAACAAAAACTGACAATCGTTGAATTTTTCACCTAATTCAGTTGTTTAAAACCTGCGAGTTTAAAATTCTGCATCGTAGCATATAATTATAATCGATGAAGATACTGGAATTAAAATTCAACGTACTGAAAAGCTTGTTGTGGGAAAATTTATTAATTGAGTTGTTATAAATCCGCCAACTAGCAGTTAGTGTATCTACAAAACTTAGAAGTATCCAGAGTAAGAAATGTTGTGTTAGTAAAATTTATATATTAAATTTATATATTAAATATTACATTCAATTTTAATTGTTGGGCATACTTGATTTCGTATAAAATTGCAGTATGTATATACAGGCAAAATCACCATACATATAGTAAATTTCTATATAAATTAGAGAAATTTTCTTTTGCGTATATACAAAGCTTACTATATCTAGGTGTGCATATGACCAGTTAGCTGGAAACAATTTTCACCGCATACATATTAATTTTTCACAAGTCAAATATCTCCCACCATTATAAACGAATATAATAATTTAACGCGTATAATTTATTTCCCTACACATATTATGTAAACTGATTGTACAACAGATGCTTTCGAAGCTATTAATCATACAATGCTATAACATTAAAGACTAATTCTATTGATGAAACATAATAGTTTTAATCGATCGTTAGCCTAACTACAAATAAAATCTATAATTAATAATATATTTACTAGTAGCTAGTATAGTCAGAGTAATCGCAGAGCGATCACGTAGTCAGATGCTTATCTAAAATCTAAGATTAATTGGTCGCTTAGTTGGAATTTTAATTGCTCGTTTGGTCATTTGGTAGGGTGAGGGATGGTTGCAGAAGCGTTTAGGGCACGAGGTGAAGTTGGATGTCGGTACGGCAATTGATGGTTTGGACATTTGGTATGTTGGGAGATTGTTGTAATAGCGTTTTGAGCATGTGATCAAGGTCGATGGCGGTACGGTAATGAATGGTTTACAATGTGGAAAGAATACTGGCTTAGGAGGTGGCATTACTAAGGAGAGCTTACGATTTTTTCGTCGAATATTGCGGCGAATACTTTTACGGAAGCAGGATGTTGATTTAGCTACTGATAGCCATTGTCTTGATACTAGAGCTGCATTCATTAATGACTGGGAGTCTAAGTTGGAAAGGATTTTTTGAGATATTTCTATGGGAAGGTCTTTTAGAAAGTCAACTTTTTGGCTTTTGAAGCCGAGGAAAGAGAAAAGTTTTATTAGGGCGTTCATGGTGATGGATTCAGCTGTTGCAGTGTTACACAGGATAACTGCAGAGCTAAAAGTGTTTTGAGTCTTATCCTCATCACTACTTATATAGCTATCGCGCAAAGGGCGGGGTTTTCCCGTTGGGTGATTGCGGCGTTGTGGAAAAAAACAACATTACTTCAGGACCATGGATTTGCGCTTCATCATTCGGCCATCTTTTCGTATTAATAAAATTGGGAGTTTTCAAAGTTTGCCGTTTTAATATATGATGCATATGGTGCTTTTTATATTCTTGTTTTCAATAGATTAGCCTTATTCAATTGAACAATCGCAAGATTTCCCATGTGTTTTCTCCTTTCATAAATAAATAGTAAAATTTTTAGTTATCAGGGTCTAAATGATATACTTCATGATTCATGGAGCAACGTATGTCTTTCTTTTTGTAATTAATGGATTACACACTTTACTCAAAGGAAATTCATTGGCATGCGTCTTTAAGTTACCTATCATGCTGTTCAAATAAACTTTTAAAATTCATCCCACTTTCTAATATTACATTCTATTTGATAATGTGATTAGGAATATAGATAATCTACCTTTTTTGTAGTTTTCTTCTCATAATTAATTGGCCTCTTGAGTACTGGATAACAATCATAGGCTATCTATGTAGTTTTATTTATCTTTCAATTTGATTCTAATTCAATGATTCAACCTTTTTAGCCGTTACATAAAAAAAGTAGACAATCATCGAATTTTTCACTTAATTCAGTTGTTTAAAACCTGCAAGCTTAAAATTCTGTATCGTAGCATATAATTATAATCGATGAAGATACTGGAATTAAAATTCAACGTACTGAAAAGCTTGATATGGGAAAATTTACTAATTGAGTTGTTGTAAATCCGCTAACGTAAGTCTTTCTTTTTTGTAATTAATGGATTATACACTTTACTCAAAGGAAATTCATTGGCATGCGTCTTTTAAATTACAATTAAAGAATAATTTTAAAGGCTAACGTAATTTATTTTCTAGAATAATTGCTTCAATTATAATTATTCATATGTAACAATATATCTGATAAGGTAAGATCCTTCTATGCAGCTGCATCTCTTCAATTAAGCGCAATTTTTCTTTAACTTAATCATTTTACTTGAATGTGCTTTCGATTTTTATCCGTGTTGTTGCTAATTTTTTTAATCGAAATTTTTAATAATTCCTTTTCAATAATTTTTATTTTGATAGCATAATATTAGACATAATATTAGAAAAAAAATTTTTGAAGGATGTTCATAATGTGCATAATTATTAATTCCTAATAATAAAAAAAACTTAATAAGCAAATATCAATTCAATAACTGATTCGAATATTTATATCAATTTTATATTTGAACGGAAAATTCTATTTAGTAAAGTTTAACAAAAATTAAAAATTATATCTAAAATTAAAAGGTAATGCAAATTTTTTTATTTCATACAATTGTCCAAATATAACTTGTATTTCTTTTGTTGAATTATTTTAGTCTGCAAATAAAAAATTTAATTGTGTAATGTAAACTTAGCTACAATTAAAAATTGTGTAATATAAACTTTGCTACATGTAAAAGTTTAACCTTAATTGAAAATACTAACAAATGATTACGCATGATGAAAAAAATTTTCTACTATAGATGGACGTAGTAACTTGTCACAGCGTTATGTGTCGAGATAGTCAACAATTTCCACGGCCTAATGATTTTATTCCTGAGCGATGGTTAAAAGATAATTCTTTAAGTAATAATGAATCAATACGATCAGCCAAGGAAGCTCATCCCTTCGCTTATTTGCCATTTGGTTTCGGACCACGAACATGCATAGGTTGAAGATTTGCAGAAATGCAAATGGAAATTTTAATCGCTAGGGTAAGTTCAAATTTTTTTTTTTTTAACGTCGCTGCATTTCTTCAGCGAGTTTGTAAACAGAGAAAATGTAAAGTACAGTGGAGCTTGCATTAATCGGATAAGATCGAAATTCGATCTTAAGTTTTCAAACGAGTTACGAATTCATCGCTCTACCGAGTAGGCCACTGAAAACCTCTCTTGTTTTTCCATGTAGTTATTTTAATTGTAAATAAACTTTATCAAAAAAAATACGTATTTTTGTATTTTTATAGTGAATAAATTACTTTTCGTTGTAAAATAAAACTTTTTGTTATAGATAATAAAAAACTTCGAACTGGAATGGCACCATGGGCCTCAGTCATTAAAGAAATGTTTATCAAGACAGTGGGTACACCATTACAATTCAAGATCATAGATCGGAAGAGTTGTAACTTAGAGATGTACTGTTGTTCTTTTATTTTATTGTAAATGTTCAAATATTTTATAGATTATTTTTAAAATTTAATCTTTAAAGAAAATTTCTAGGCAATCATATATATAGAAGTAATATTCTAATTTGGTGGTTCCATTGAACTACCAAATCCGATATAAATGTTTTTTTATTGTTATTGTTTATTTGTTGCGTTATTTATTCGTCAAAGATGTTTTTATTTTAAATAACTGATATATAAAAACATTAAACACAATCTGTTATTTCATTAACCGTAAATCATGTCCTTTAAATTATTTATTATAATAAAATCAAGATTTGAATTACTTTGGATTATTAAATATTTTTAATAATTTAAAGTGATTGAAAAATTATTTTATCTTAGATGAAGAAAGGACACAATATACAGTTCATAGATTTTGCTAAAATTTAAAAAATTATTTTTTTATTTTATCATTTTGATTAAACGTATAATGACTAAAATCTATTCTTTTTACATTGTGCGGAATTTTATATTTGATAAATGAATTTGAAATTTTTTGTTACAATATTGAAAAATTTCTAAGAGCGAACGCGGTATCTTTATGTTCTTAAAAAACATTTCTTGTAAAATTAAAAATTGTCATTGCAATGGTTATAAAATCTATGTTAAACGTTAATTATAAGCTGTCCGCGCCAAAATGCGTTCTATAAAAATATTTTCATAGACAAACAAAACTGTGTATTTCTAATGCTTTTACTTTTTGCCAAGACTTGGTTGCTCATATGTACCTGTATAATATATAAGAATACTGAGTTGATGTTAGCGCTTAAAATTATTAAATTTGTATATATTAAACCTGTATCCCTAAAACTTTGGAAATATGTTCTATTTTGTATGCAAAATACAAAAAAAATAATTTCAAAGGGATAAAAAGTTAGGAGTAATTAAATGTTTAAATTTTGTCCAATGTTTTGTTCAGTAAATTTTTTAACGAGTTTTTTACCTGAAAACTATATTTTTTGAAAAAAACTAAATAGAATACTTTTTGTTAAAAATAACTTGATTAATAAATTTATTAATTAAATCAAAAAATGACTAGCTTTCAGACTTTTTCGCAAGCAAAAATTAAGCAAATCTGTATTCTTTATATATATAAATCTCACGATTACATTAAAATAAAAATGTTGACTTTTCATTAAAAAAAGATTCTGAATTTTCAATAAATATTGAACTTATTTCGAAAATCTTTTCAACTTTAGTAATATTTGAAATTTTGTTTAAATAAGTTAATAATCAAGGTAAAAATACATAGGCAATTATATTCTCGAGAATCTGTCTGTGACTCATTCGGTAAAGCGTTGGATTTATAATATCGGAGTCCTAAGTTTGAATCCCGCTCTCGGCAGCTGATTAATGCAAGCACCACTGTACGTTACATGTGCTTTATTCAGAAACACATTTACGAGCTCCGTAGCTGATTAGCATAGCAAAAATAGCATAGCACAAATATAGCGACGTTAAAAAAAAAATTATACTCTCGAGTTAGCAAAATATAAGAATGCCAATATAATACATGTGAAAGCTGATAAATAAGTGAGCAAATGTATAAAATTAATAAAAATGCATAAATAGTATATCATATTAAAACACATTTTCTCACATTACAAGTTGCTTAAAAACAGATGTTTTTTAAATTTTTTATGTAAAACTTTTCTTAAAGGAAAAAATAAATACAGAAATATAGAATGTTATCTATGATTACTATGCTAAATTTGATTTTGTTCTGATAAGTTACTTGCTCAGTTGAGATGGAATATTTCTCATAAATATTTGCTTTTATTTGTAAAAGTAAATCTTTGTATTGTTTGTGTAAGATGATGTTCGAATAATTTTTATGAAATTACAAAAAAATTTTTATCACATTAATCTATTAGAAAAAATATTTAGTAATAAAAATGTTTTTAAATTTTCAGAACATGATACACCTATTCTAAACCCGGAATTTTTAATGTAGGTTTTTTGCAAGGTAAAGTTTACTTTCCTTAAAAAGATACATGTGCAGGTTTAAAGAATGCGAAATATCCTCTGAAAGCTGGTTAGGAGGTCACATACAGTTTAGCTATGCCTATACCTTATGGAATGCCCCAAGTAGACCTTCGAGATATAATGTTTCTTTTAAAGATGACCAATACCAAACAACACTTTTCTTCAACACACAATTTTCTGATAGTTTAAAATTTTTAATGAATAATATTTTTAATAAAACTATCATAAATATTATTTCATAAAACTGATTTTACTATTGTATGTTTCTTGCGATTTAAAAATATAACCTAACTTTAGATCACTGATCGTTGGATTTTATTTAAACTGTTTGAAATTTTACAATATTTTTAATATTTTATGAATAAAAGAAATTATTCACATCAAAAAAGGTGAGTGACAAGATATTAAGATTCAAAGTTTTTTTAGCTTTGAATAATCTATATAAAATTATGGAGAAAGCTATCTTGTAATCTTAGACTTAAATTTCCTTGTGTTATAGGCTATTTTTATTTAGATTTCAAGGTTTTAAAAAGAAAATTGAATATACGCATAACCAATTAGAATGCGGAGAAGTGCCTTATCCCCTTATCTGTCCAAAAGCATAATTAAATAATTCAACTAGTGAAAAAATCTTTGCATTCTTTTATTATGGAAGGAATGATTAGTTTTTTACCTGTAAAATAGATATGGAAAGTGAATTGTATTCAGCTCGTTAGGAAAATTATACTATTAAAAATATCCGCATCAAAGAAAGATGCCTGTAAGGAAATTTGTAAAATCATTATATAGTTTTTATCTTTTAATTATCAGCAAGATTATAAAGTTAAACAAAATTTGAACTAAATTAATTAACTTTGCATTGGAAAAAATAAAAAATCACTTAATTTTTTTTTTTTTTTGTTTTAAACGTCAGACAAAATCTTGATTTTTTCACTTGCTTTTACAATTTTAATCGTTTCTTTATTCATATTCCCTTCATTTTGCTAAATTAATTTTTTTTAAACTTTAACTAAATGCAAACATTTATAACAGTTTTGTAGATTTCGCGGCGTTTCCTTATCTGGTACGTATTCATGAACATCCTTCTTTGATGTATACGCGAAGGAAGCTTGTTAAAAGCACATACATTAAAAGCTATATACAAAATTAGAAAAAAATCAGTGCAACAGTCTTTGGGACTAGCCGATAGAAGTAAAATTCTTTTCCGAAAGATAAGAGTGAAGGCTTGCGAAGCATCGCGATCTGTCGTTAGCTAGTAGTTCAAATTATTGGATGAACGTCTAACAAAACTATTGTCATCTAACAATATATGTCAAGCAATATTCGTGTATGGGATGTCCTACTTAATAAAACATTTGTGTCTCTAGTAACTTCGAAAATACGCCAGTAAAATTTGTTTGAAATTCTATTTTTCACAGTCACGAAATTGTCAATATTTTGTTTATTAAAACTTTGTAAAAAAAGTAGATTTGTTTGTTTGACAATTTAACAACATACGGTTGAATTTTTAAATAAAAATAACCTTAAATTTTCATTGTCAAATAAAACTTGTTGTAATTCAAATCTTGGAATATTGTTCAGGTTGTGTCCTCATATTGATTAGATATTTACCGTTGCGATTTTAAAGTATTTCAACTTTGTGGAATTTGAGATCCACTTGATGCGTTTTGCCTCTGGTGTGACGATGACAATTAAATTATACTTATATACTTAAGCTATCACAATTGAATTTCTTTTTTCATGTAATTTATAATAATGAGATTTAATAAAAATATATACTTTTTCATTTTTGTGATACTAGGTGTATTCGAATAATAAAATCAGAACAACAAAACATTAAAAACAATGGAATAAAAAAATATGATGCAAATTAAAAACATACTAATGTTACATTTTTAAACAACAACTTTCAATATAATTTTTAATATTAAAGATTTGTATCAATTCATTTATATTGCGTTTGTAAAGAATCTAGATAAGTAAGAAACAAGAATTTAAAATCCAATGTCTTGTAACTTTTATTGCATGTTAAAATTAAAATAAGAAAACTCTTCATCTGTCTGATCAGAGTCTTGAATGTCCCTATAACTAAAAAAGATAAATATTGATTTATATACTGAAGACTGATACTTTCAAATTATTTTAGCTTCTCAATAAGAGTACTTACTTGGTAGGGTCATAATCAGAAGTTGATAGGGCAATCATAGTGCGAATTTTATCATCTTCGGAGCCATTTAATTTAGTGAGATCAACGGTTCTTGCTAGATTAACTTCATGATCAGAATGATTAATAGTTGACGTTTCAGTTTTATTCAAATTACTTCTACTCTGTGCATTAAGTGGTATTCTAGTTACTATTAAACTAGTATTTTTTATTATAAGAGCATTGTCATCTGTGTAATTTTCTTTAGTTAGAGCATTTGTTAATAATAAATCAAATACTGTATTCCTATCAATTCTTTTGCGATCAAAAATAGCTTTTTTTAAATCACCCACAGAAATATTCAATCCATCGAATGAAATAGCATCGACGTCCGATGCAGACTCAAATTTATAATAAATTGGCATATTTAGTTCACTGCACTTATCTGAAATTTTAAGCAAGAAATATATTTTATTATAGACTTTATTGAATATATTCATATTTATTATTAGCTAATAATTTAAAATGCGTTATTATTATTATTTATACAGCTAAATTTAAAAAAGTTTACACCTGGCATACACGTTTGGTAAAAAATTTTTAAAATTTTGTTATTTTATTCAACGTCGCGGTATTTATGCTATCATTGTGATGCTAATTAGTGGCGGGGGTCGTTTCAGTGTATTTATAAACAAAGCACACATATGGGCAATTTCCAAAAACTTTTTCATTTTGGTAACTCAATTTTTAACAATTCAAAAGTCTATAATACAAGTTTTTGGGGTGGCACACACTTCAATAAGGGCTTAAATTACTAGTTTTTTAAAGTAGAATATGTAATTAAATTTTGGTATCGATTGGAATATTGCTCTTCACGGTGTATAATTTTATACGTCAAAAATGATACTTTTTTATATTTTTTTACGTGTGTTCCTTGAGCTATAGAAAAGGTGCATACTTTCGATCATTCTCAGATTTTCAGAGCATAATAAATACGGTCAAAACAAAAGTTTAAGCCTATCCTGGTAGATGTTCCCTTCTTTATAAAGCTGTTTGACTATTTTTAATATACTTTAATAGACTTTTGAATTGTTAAAAATTGAGTTACCAAAATGAAAAGGTTTTTAAAAATTGCCCACACTGTTAAAAAAAATTGAATTTTGCTTACAATACATTTATGAAATTTCTATTTTTACTTAAAAATTCATGCAAATTTACATTAAAATTACGCTAAAATTATTAATTTTCATGTACACGCTTGAAGCAAGCTTCCAGTTTTGCATTAAATTTGCATTAAATTTCATGTTCTTTTTAACAGTGCATATAATGTATAGTGGTGCTTATATCAATTGGCTGAGAGCGGGTTTCGAACTCGGATTATCGAGATTATGAAACCATCGCTCTACCGACTAAGCAACTGACATCCTCCTTTAATAATTTTATTTTTAATTATTATTAACTAGTTAATAATTTAAGATGCGTTATTATTATTATTTGTAAAACTAAATTTAAGGTCATGTGCAAATGTGTTAAAAACACGTATGTTGCCGACAGAGTTGCTAATTAATAACAAACCATAAATATTATGCGTTAAAGTAAATTATTTGCAAAAATCACCAGAGAGCGGTTCGTAAACTTTATAAACAACGATGCATTAAAAAATGATTTTAGAATTTTTCAAACTATTTTTTAATGTTATTATTAATGAATCGATTTGAAAATATCTATACGTTATGACGTGTGATCATGACATTTTAATGTCAGCATTATGAAAACTATTTTTTTCCTAATGAAAGACAAAGCAATCAGAGAATAGAAAATTATTTTTTACAAGCAAATCATAAATAAATTTACTTGCAAATTTAATAAATTGTTGTTTATAAATTTTAGAAATTATTCTTTGATGATTGTTGCAAATAATTTACTTTAACACATAATATTTTTGATTCGCTTTTAAACACCAACTCTATCGGTAAAATAGGTATTTTTAATACACTTTCATGTAACCTTAAAAAAATTTACTTTTTATTTGTATGAAATTTTTATTATAAAAAATATATCTGGCATATGCGTTTAGTAGAACGATAATAAAGATTAATTTTTATAAATGTACAAAAAACGAAAGTCAATATTTTTTTGCCATTCTAAGCACAAAATCGCAATTTAGTTGCTTTGTCTTGGCTCTTATGGCAAAAAATACGCTTTGCAATTCTATTCCTAATTCTAACTATTCTTAATAGTAATACAAACTATGATGCATTATCTATATAAAAATTACAATAATAAATTACACTATGATTCAAATATAATAAAAAATTTCTTACCTTTATGCTTTGATATTGTTCCGTAACAAGAAGATTTGGAAAGACAAAAAAAATATCGAATTTTCTAATAACTAAATAAACAGTCCCAGTTTTCTATTTACAGATTTTTCAATATCATCAGGTTACAATCTCTAGATGTGGTGTTGTAGTGTTTCAAATAGACATAATGTTTATCTGTTAAAAGAAATATTTATCTTCAATTCGTACAAGACTGTAACTGCGCTATTTGTTTTTGATGTTCCTTTTATATACTTCCTGGTCTGGGAAGTTTGAGTGACGCTATATGACTACCTGAATTTATGTATGCACATTTTGAATATTCAGTTATAAAAATTTACCTGCATAAAATATGATTGGGTGCATTTTCGGCATCGGGTACTGAGGTTTTGCAAGGAACTATCAAATGTCGGTAAAAGGGAGTGAGAATAAAATAAATCAATCGGTGAAATGTTTAGAGACTGAATACTTGAAAAATCAAAAAGGTTTACTTTTTATAAATAACTCAATCACTTTTAAAAAAACATATTTCCATCACAGCGGCCCGGAAACAGCACTTTCGGTCCTGCGACAAAAACACAAAAGTATTGTTTCCGGGACGCGGGTGATGGAAAATAGTATACGCACCTGCGGGGGAAACTTGTTCGCCCCTTAGCACGCGTATAATAACGCCCGAGGCGTAGCCGAGGATGTTTCCTCCCGCAGGTACGTAATATACTATTTTTTTACCAAAAATCTATCAACTTAACTCTTATAAGAGTGAAAATGAAAAAACATTCTCTTATGCACTGACACAAATGAATTCTTGCGGGGAAACAAAAAGTACACTTCATTTGGGTTTCTCACTAGATAAACTTTAGTAGAATCATGCATTCTTATCAACCACGCTGTTCTTGTTATTAAAATAAAAATATTTTCGTTTTAGGAGGAATCCACTAATTTCGAGAAGAAATGTGACTAGTTATATATTTTCTCAGAGAACGCAACATTGTCAGCATTGCGTCTGGAAATAAAGATTGAGATAGAAACAGGCGCACAACGAGAGCTGCTAAGATAAATCGCCTTGGTAAGACCTCGAGTGGCGCCTCACGTAGTAAATTATAGAAGCTTAGATGCTGGGTCAAAAGTAAACAAATACATATGTAAAATGAAAAGTAAGAAAAATAAAAAGAGAAAATCTTCACGTTGGTGCTCTGTACCACAGTGTAAATTTGTAAAAGATATTTCTTTACACAAATTTCCAAAAAATCGAAAGGTTTGCAATCAGTGGGTGATTGCTTGTAAAATAGGCAAGAAAATAACCTCTAATATGTTCGTGTGTGCAGCTCATTTCACCAGACAAGATTATATGCCCAGTAAGTAAACATAATTTTGTTTAATAAAATTACCAAAAATATCAATACTAAAATGTTCACAGGGCTCAATACAAAACATCCTTCATTGAAACCATTGGCAGTTCCATCATTAAACCTGCCAAAAAGACCATTAGACAGAGTTTTAAGTGCAGAACAACTAAAACAAAAATTTGAAAGATTAAAACGTTTTGAAAGAAGATCTGTGATGAATGAAATAAAGTAAGGTATCTTACTATACAATTTTTTTTTTTATAAATTACAAAATATTAATAAAATTGTTTTTAGCGATGAAAGTATCAGTAAATTAAATACATCTGTGCAAGCAACTGCAAAAGAGTCGTTGGACAATCATGCTGTAGAAAATGACTCTTTATTTTCTTCACCTATGTATACGGAAGAAACTATTAAATACAATGAGAACGTAGATGCTTCTGATGACACTCCTATTAATGTAGAATCTTGCATTTGTTTTAAAGAAGATGAAGATGAAAATGATTATGATGAAGAATCTGCAGAAGTCACTGCTGCACGCATTCTTCTTGAATTAAAGACTAAGCATGTGAATGTTCAAAAAGCTAACATGTTAAACTGTGAAAGTGAACTGAGTAGTGGTAACTTAAATGTTTTTCCAAGTGTTAAAAAAGTGATTTTAATAGATTTATTGAAAACAGATGATGATTTGAAAGTTTTTACTGGCATAAATAATTTATTATTAAATAATTTAATAAATGCAGTGAAACTTTGTGAAAAAAAAAGTTACCAATATGTTTATCCTGTCAAAGAAAGAATAGTGCTTACTTTATGTAAATTGAAATTAAATCTATCTTTCAAGTGTTTAGCTATATTGTTTGGAATGTCACGTCATACGTGCAGTAATATATTTTTAACAATGTTACAGACACTAGCATTTATTCTAAAATCTGCAATTTATTGGCCAACAAAAGAACAGATTTTGAAGAGTATGCCAAAGTGTTTTAAGAAATTTTCTAAAACGTATGTTGTGCTGGATTGTACAGAGATTCCAATAGAACGACCCAAATGTCTACGCTGTAGACTTCGATTGTATTCTCATTACAAAGGATGTGAAACAATTAAGTTCCTTGTAGGTATTTCTCCTTCTGGATTAATCATTTTTATTAGTGAAGCATATGGTGGAAGAGCTTCTGATAAAAGTATTTTTAATCAATCAAAGATTTTAAATAAACTGGAACCAACAAGAGATGGCATTATGGTTGATAAAGGCTTTGCTATCGAGGAAGAATGTGCTGAAGCGCATATAACATTATTTGTACCTCCAAAATTGGGTAAAAATAAACAGTTTTGTTCAGCTGATGTCACTAGCACAATTGAAATAGCTTCAGCAAGAGTGCATGTGGAGCGTTCAATTCAAAGAATAAAATTATTTGATATTTTAAAAAGAAGATCTCTATCAAAATAGCGCCTTACATGAATGAAATATTTACAGTAGTTTGTGGAATTGTGAATTTATCTGAATCGATTATGTCAGATCATAAATTTGAATGAAATTATGATAAATTTAATGTATTATATATTTTTAAATGAATAATAACTCATTTGTTTTAATCAAAAAATAAACTTTATTATAAAGAAGAGCAACATTTTATATTCTTATCACAAAAACGTTTTTTTTTCCTTCCTACTAATAATATATCAATAAATATAATTTTTTGAACATTGATACCTCTTTGGATTACACTAAATAAATTATTTCTTGTGAAAATATTAGATAACATATTCTAATAATAATCAGTCTTTTACAAAATTAAATATTATTATTATCATTTTCCTTAGAATCATTACTCTTATTATTTGTTAATTCTTTCAGAATGTATTTAAAATATATATCTTGTAAGATGGGTATATACTTTTCTATCACAACTTTGTTATCAAACTCAACTTCAATTATAAAGCATGTGTCATCCCCTGATGAATAAATAATAAAATGACAGTAAGGTAAATTACTAATGTACATACCCAATTGCACTTGACAATAATATTTATGTTTTTTTTTAAAGTAATATTATTATCATTAATATTAATGTATTTTAAATGCCTTATCGCTTGACTAGCTGTATAAACTTTTCCTATTTTAGGACTTTTTATTTCTACAATATGTTTATTTACTACGATACCATCTGGACTAAAACCCATCCAAGGTATGGTTGGATTTATGAGGAGTCCCATACGTATAACTTCAAAATCTGTCATATTTTGATAACACTTTATAGCAGCTTCTTCCATAATGATTCCATGTTTTGTATCAGCTGTACCTTTAAAATCATTATGTAAATAACTCACAATTTTTTTTTCCCAATTAGGGTTTTTATTTGATGAGTACGTAAACAACTCATATGCATTACTTGCAGTCACTCGTAGTTTTCTTTCAGCTTTCCATACATTATTATTTTGCTCAATTGTTTTCATACAGATATCAACAGCTTGTTCAACAGTTTTGACAATATTTTCTTTAAAAAATAACTGTTCCTGCATATTCAATTGATTAAATATTTGCATTATAATCTTAGTATCATTAATTGTATGATAAGAAATTAGTTGAGATTCGACAAGAGAGAAAATATTTGCAGAAAGCATTTTCACAGCAGTATCTCTTACTATCTGATTATTTTTTTGTACATCAGGGACTTCATAGTTACTAATTGCACTTCTGTAACCTTTAAGTGTTTTTACTAACTCCACGTTCATATCATCCATTCCTACAACAGTATTATAAATCAGTCAAACACATTTTGTATTATATTATTTTATAATGTAATTAATTAATATTTACCTTCTGTTAATACATTTAGAAAATTAACATTTTCTAATGGGTTGTAGCGAATAAGATGATTATCTGATTCATTTTTCTTTTAAGATGACAAAATTTAAGAATTGGCTCTGTAGCATACATGTTTGTTGTGACTGTTTTCAATTTACCCCATTGCTGTTTAATATCGGTACACGTTGCTTCTTCAATTAGTGAAAAGGTGTACTGAAAATGCATAAATAATGAAAAGAAAAGTTGATAACCATCAATTTTAAACATTTTTTATATTCAAGTATATAAAATAAACTTACCGACTTAAATAAATTAACACTGCCACGCAATGTTTGCACTTTCCAAGAGCACCTGCTGCACACGAACAATTACAATTTATTTGAGAATTATTATTTTCACTTATAATTTCAATTTTTATTTCATGCAGCTTATGTATAGCAGACGACTGTATACAAAGTGCTAATAATACGCTTTTATTTAAAATTTTTGAGGTGATACCACAAAAGACAATATGTTTAGCATTGTAAACTCTCTCCCCTTCTTGATAGCAGCGAATACCTGGCCCAATATATTCCAAAACATTGCTAAATTCTATTAAAAAATTAACACTCCCCATGTTTACAATACTTTTTATTCGCATTTAACCCAGCATCTAAGCTTCTATAATTTACTACGTGAGGCGCCACTCGAGGTCTTACCAAGGCGAAATAAATGAATGCACAAATAAGCAATGAATTGATAAATCGATGAATCGTTGGATTGATAAATCGATAGGTCGATAATTAACCCGTCGACTTATCAACCCATCAACCCATTATCCCGTCAACTCATCGACTCGTCATCCCAACATCCTATTAACCCATCACCTAACTACATATCAACCCATTAACTGATTATATTCAAATAAACCACACATATAGACTGAAAAAATCTCTAGATGGAAACCGAAACTTTTACTCTTTTAAAACCAATACAAAATCTAATTGTTGAAAGTGGAAGATATTATTTACAGAAATTTATTTTTATGAAATAATTATCTGTTAATAGTTAGTATTTATAAATAAAGAATCTCTGCTAAATGCAAATGGATTCCACTTCAATCAGAATCGAATTTCTTTTAGTACACAAGCAATACAAAATGAGTAATAAAGAGACTTGAAAATTCTTCTTAATCTTTACCTTATTCACCGAATTAAAAACTAATTAAGAGCTGTCTCTTTACTGTACAGGACTTAATCTCTTACCTAAATATTCTTTAATACTTATGTTACTAGAACAATACCATTATATTTATACCTGTAATTTATTCCTTAAGATATATCATATTTAATCATATTAAATTCTTTTAAATATCGAATAAAAACTTTTTAAAGTATGTATTTTGAGTTTTTGAAGCAATAAAAGATTAATGGTATATAAAAGTAGAGTCCGACATACAGTGGTCATTCGAGTTTAATTCTGATCGTGATACTGACGTACTGCGTAACGAGTGCTGAAAGTTTATTATTATATTTTCTACATTTTACAAGTGCTATAGTCTTCTTAGTTAAAATAAATCTGTAAGGTGTGTCAAAACTATTTAAGTTAATCAATATTACAATACTTGACTTCACAAAAATTCATGAATTTTATATATATACAAAGAGAAACTTTAATTGAATTTTTCTACATTTTATGCTTATGGAAGACAAACCATAACATCACAAATATTACTATACTGAATAGTAAAATTTGCTATAACTGAAGCATATTTTGATATACTTGTAGTATTTAGTGTACTATAAGTACAGTGAATTTCACTATTCATTACAGTAATTTTTGTGATACTGTAAGTTTTTCTTCACTTAAATAAAAATTTGGAAAAAACATTCCTTTCCGTGTACTTACAAGGAGATTACCCCACCTTCGGGAAATGGATTTATCTGAAACTACAGGATATGATTTTTTGAAAAAAAAATGAACCCGTATTTTATCTTTTCTTTGAACAGGCTCCATAGACGGAGATATAGATATTGTTTTGAAAATATAATAAAAAAAGAGAATTTATAAGATCTTGAATAACCAAACAACTAAGATTCTCATAAAAAATGTAAGAAAAATAAAATAAAGTACAGATTAAATGCTTTAATTTAAGCTTTATTGCATTGAAAAAGCTTTTGTGGTTCAACAGTTGTTCGTAATAATCCAATTGCAGTTCACATAATTTTGAACAAAAACATTATTTTGCAATTTATAACACGTACACCATAATAAAAAAAAATTTCGGTACAAACGATAACTGAAAATAAAAGTATATACGTGTATATGTGGAGGGAGTGTGGGTGGGGTGTATACTGTAAAAGAATAAAGAGAAAAAGCTAGAAATCAAAACGAAACTTCTCTCTTTCCCTTTCTCTCCTTTTAGTCCTTCGGGGCTTTACCCCTGGTATTTTGGAATTTCTCGTTGAACGACTCGATACACTTGAGTTGCCTTGAACTTTTTGCAACGTCTTACATCTAACCTTCTCTTGTATCTCCTTCTTACTACAAAAAAAATAGAAAGTTTGTATATTCACATGCATTAATTTTTTAATTTTGATACCAAGTTGTTAATTTTGCACCAAGAGCGGGATTTGAGCTAGGGAGCTCGAGATTACGAAACCATCACCCCACCGAGTAAGCTACTAAAACCTATATATTAATATGATCCTCAGTTGATCATTAATCCATCGATTCATCATCCCATCAACTCATCAACCCATTATCTCATCAATCCATTAACCAATTATATTAGATTAATTATGTATCAAAAAAGGATACTAAACACTGAAAAAAGTCCCTAGAAGGAAACAAAGACTTAAACGCTTTTAAAATCAATAAAAAATCTACTTGTATTTAGAAAAATTTATTTTTATAAAATAATTGTCTACCAATAGTTAGTATTTATTTATTTCAATCAAATACTTATCCACTGGAGGTTAGTGGATAAGAGGTTGATTAAATTACTATAATGCACAAAAAAACAAATGAAAAAATTTCTGCGAAATGCAAATGGATTCCAATTAAAAAAATCGGATTTCTCTCAATATAAAAGCAATACAGAATAAGTAATAAAAAGATTTGAAAAACCTTCTTAATCTTCACCCTTTACCTGCACAAAACTAAAAATTAATTAAGAGCCACCTCTTTACCGTACAGGACTTAATCTCTTACCTGAGTATCCTTTTATATTTATGTTATTGGGAAAATTCTCTTATATTTATACCTGCAATTTATCCCTTTACATTTATCATATATTGTCAAAATAAATTCATTTAGATATAAAATCAAAGTTTTCAAAGAGCATATTTTAAGCTTTTGAAGCAATGAAGGATTAATGGTATATAAAAGTAGAGTCCCGTGTGCGGAAATCAGTTAAATTCTGATCGTGATACTAATATACTGCGTTAAAAGTACTAAAAGTATATTTTTCCATTTTCTACATTTCACCACTACATTTTACAGATACCGCAGTTTGCTTAGTTAAAATAAATCTGTAAGGTATGTCAAAATTATTTAAGTTAATCAATATTACAATACTTGGCTTTACAAAATTTCATGAATTTGAAATATCTACAAGCAGAAACTTCAATTAAATTTTTCTATATTTTATACTTATGAAAAACAAACTCTAACATCACAAATATTACTAAATTGAATAGTAAAATTTGAGCAGATTTTGATATACTTTTAGTATAGTTTACTATAAGTATAGCAAATTTTATAATTCATTGTTGTAATTTGGCATAGTGTAAGTTTTTTTTCATTTCAATATTACATTTGAAAAAAAACATTCCTTTCCGTGTACTTAGAAGGAGAGTGTTTCACCTTCAGGTCACCGATTTTGCTCAAATTTTGGGAATGTTTTCTGGATGCAGAAATATGAAAAAAGCCAAAATTTTAGAGGCCAACGCTCAATATTTCCCTAGTTACAGACAATTAAAGAAAATCACGAAAAAAGTTACTAGATTTTCAAACGTTTATAGTTCCTCAGCATTATTAGCTAGAAGCTTAAATCTTTTTTTAAATGAAAGCTGAGCTAAAATCCTTTCGAAGTAGTAGTTATAGCATATCGAAATATTATTTTTTCCCAAATTGATAGTGTAATAAAGATTGGACCCAATTACAACTTTTATTATTAATTAATGTTTCTATCAGGAAATTCAGGTGCAATCTTTATTACGATCAAACTTTGGGAAAAAAATAATATTTTGAGATGCTATAGGTGATATTTCGAAAGGATTTGAGCTCAGCTTTCATTTAAAAAAAGGTATAAGCTTCTAGCTAACAATGCTGAGAAACTATAAGCATTTAAAAATCTAGTAACTTTTTTAGTGATTTTCTTCAATGGCCTGTAACTAGGGAAATATTGAGCGGTGGCCTCTAAAATTTTGGCTTTCTTCATGTTTCTACATCTAAAAAACATTTCCAAAATTTGAGCAAAATTGGTGACCCGAAAGTGAAACACTTTCCTTGTTAGTTATGAAAATTAAATTAAACAATATTTTAAAAAATATAATTTAACTTTAAATGCAACGAAAATGATTTTTTTTCAGTATGGACAAGAACATGAAAATTATGTTTGAGCACGAAAAATCGATGATGAGTTTAGTTAACTCTAAAAAAACGGGTAATGACTATTCGATTGTTATTGAAGCAATGAGCAGAATAATAAAGATTTTTAAGCTACCAAGATTACTAAATTGTGAATTGAAAACATTTTTATTTAGTTATGATAGAGTTAATTTGGCTATAAAAATGATAAAAAATTACTTTTTTATACGAGCTGCAATGCCACAATTTTTTTCCAATCGAGATCCATTTAAAGTCCCTAGATTATTATCAGCTTTTGAATCTATGTGAGTACAACTATTTTAGATAATATTTTTGCATTCATTTGATATATATAAAAAATGTATTATCTAATAAATGATTTTTTATTTATTTTCCAGAAGCGTTATTGCTCTAGACCAAAAAACACATGATTTTTGTACAGTAATTGTGGTAAAGCTAATTAAAAACGGTCAAACCCTACCTAACTTAAGTGATATAATAAAATATTTTTTCATGGTTTTAGATATTTGTATATACGAAGAACCTTATAACAGGGGATATATTGTTGTTATCGATACAGCTAATTTAATGATTGAGCATTGCAGAAACATCAGTAGATTAGACTTCCAAGTCTTTTTTAATTACCTTAAAAATGCTGCACCTATCAGATGGGTAACAACTTTATTCACAAATTTAAATGCACCACAAAATAAAATTGTGGAAGAGTTCATTGTGAATGAAATCGAGATAGGTGATATTGATGTAAGTCAATATATTTTTAAAATATTTAACTTCTCAACGTAAAATTCATAAATATATATGTAGAAATAATTCGCAATTCTAAATCGGAATATTCAATTCTTAACTCTTAAAATGCGTCAAATAATATGTACAATATACTTTTTTAATTCAACTGAATAAACTTTGTTGTAAATTCTGTACGAATTTCTATGAAAATAATTACATATTTACAAAATTGCACAGCATTATAATTTTTATTAAGTCTTTTTTCTTCTGAATCAATATGGTTGTAACTTTTACATTACTGCTCTAATATATTTATAAAGTACTATTACAATAACTAAAAGAGCAATTTTAAGTACAGAAAGTTTACTTTTTCTGTAATTTTTATACAATTCTTTCCGTGTTTAATATAATTCAAAGCTGCTATTATATAGAGGTGCAAATCAGTTTCAAAATGAAAAATTTATTTTCAATCAATAATTAAGAACGTAAAAAAGATTCATTTTTAAATACTTTTTTACAGGCATGCTGGGTATGGCGTTCTGAAATAGACGACTGGATACCAAAAAGAATTCTTCCAAATGAAATGGGTGGACAAGCTGGTCAATTGATGGAACTACACAAGAAACAAATCTCTAAACTTAAAAGTTATGCAGATTGGTTTGATGAAATTGAAAAACGATTTGCAAAACGAAAAGATTCTGGATATTTTGATGAAATCGATTAGTAATAACTTCATAAACTGATAGAAATGTTAAAAATTTTATTATGTTTTTCAGAATTAATTTTTAATTATATATTGCAGTATTATAATGTACACTGTTAAAAAAACATGAAATTTAATGCAAAACTGGAAGCTTACTTTAAACGTGTACATGAAAATTAATAATTTTACCGTAATTTTAATGTACAATTGCATGAAATTTAAAGTAAAAATAGAAATTTTATAAATGTACTGGAAGCAAAATTCAATTTTTTTTTAAGAGTGAAATTATTGAGGTTGTCATTGGCTTATTTGGTAGAACGATGCATTCGTAATCTCGAGGTACCGAGTTCGATTCTCGCACTTGGCGGCCAATTGATATAAGCACCACTATATGTGGCATGTGCTTTATTCACAAACACACTGATGTGTCCGTCGCTCATTAGCATCACAATGATAGCATAAATACAACAACATTAAATAAAAGTAGATAAAAAAAAATATTTTATAAAATTGGTCCAAAATCATTCACTTCATTGAATAGTTGTGAATGAATAACTCGGCAGTGGCCCAGAATATGTTTTATTATTTTTGGTCGTACTATGTCATTACCTCATTGTCGGTTAAAGAAAGGCATTATTTCGTTTTTAATCGAAAAACTATGATTCAACGACCCAAAATTGTGTACTTTTTCATCTGAAAAAATTGTAATTTCACAAGTAAAAATAAATTTTACATAGTTTTTCTTGTTATATTTGTTGTTTTTTAGGTAATTTTAAAATATTTATTCAATGTTTGTGTAAAAGGTTAGACATTACGTAAGAATTAGAAAGATTTATATTAACTTATTACTTTATCATATATTTGAAAAGAGTGCAATTCAAAGAATATGAAACAAATAATAAAATGATTTGAAAAGTATTTGTAAATTTTAGACATTGATGGTTTAAGCTGAAATAAACTTAAAACTAATTAAGTTTCTTACCTGTGTATTCTTTTTCATTTTTATTACTGTAAAAATCCCACTATATTTGTACCTACAATTTGTACCTTCACATATTTTATATATAATCAAGACAATGCCTTTAAGCTGTTGAATAAAAGTTTTTGAAAGTACTTTCAGTTTTTGAAACGGCCAAATTTACCGTCTTTTCTACAATTCAATTGAAAATTAAATATTGCGTTGCAAACAAATCATAAGATGGATCATATATTTTTATAATTTTGATTGAAATTTAGATAATTTGAATATAAAAATATTTTATTACTCAACATTTTTTTTTGAAAAATATTTGGCCGAAACGCACGCATATATATTACTGTCCAGTTAATGATGATTGTAATTTTATTTTTATTAATGTATGGACTCATTAATTTATGAATGCATTTTAGAAAAGATACATACAAGTAATAAATAACTTTTTTTCAACTAAATAATTAATCAAAAAATATCTGAAACAATAATTTTTTTTTAGCCAAGTATAAGAATTGCAAATTATTATTAGTAATCTTTCTTTATAACTAAATAAATTCGTCAATAACTTATTACTTGGATAAATTTGGTTTTAAAAAATATTCTCAGAAAAAATTTTTCTAATAAACTATTTATGTATTTATTGCTTATGTTATATAGAGATGAAAAAAAGCATAAAGAATTTCTATAACTTCAATCCCCACCCTAAGGCTTAATTTTAGTGGAGTCCGACGGGGCGTTATTACCCAAGTAAATTTAAAAACAATGGAGGATTAATGGCATGTGAAAGTAGAATGAGTTCATATACAAGTTATTCAAGTTCTCGACGTAATACTGTGCTACGTGTGCTATAAGTTTATTTTTCAATTTTCTACATATTACTACTATTATCTACAAGTGCTAAAAGTTTCTCGAGTTGAAATAAATTTTTGAAGTATTATAAATTTATTCAAAGTAAAGTTATTCAATTTCAAAATACTCAATTTTACAAAATTTTATGAATTTAATAATAGACAAATTTACTGACTATTATCACAACTCCGGATCACGGATTTTGTTTAAACTTTGGGATAAGTTTTCAGACGACATAATATGGAAAAAGTTAAAGTTATAGTCACCAACGCTCAATATTTCCCTATTTACAGGTAATGAAAGAAAGTCACTAAAAAGTTACTAGATTTTTAAACGTGTATAATTCTTTAGAATTGATAGCTAGAAGCTTGAACCTTTTTTAAATAAAAGCTGAGCTCAAATCCTTGCGAAATTGTAGCTATAGCATATCAAAATATTATTTTTTCCCAAAGTTATAGCGTAATAAAGATTGGAACCAATTTCAGCTTTTGTTATTAATTAATGTTTTCAAAAGAAAATTCAGGTCCAATCTTTATTAGCACTATAACTTTAGGAAAAAATAATATTTTGATCTATTTCGAAAAGATTTGAGCTCAGTCTTCATTAAAAAACAAGTTTCAAGCTTCTAGCTATCAATGCTAAAGAACTATATACGTTTAAAAATCTAGTAACTTTTTTAGTGATTTTCTTCAATTATCTATAACCAGGGAAATATTGAACGTTTGTGACTATAACTTTAACTTTTTCCATATTCTTTCATCTGAAAACGTATCCCAAAGTTTGAGCAAAATCCGTGATCCGGAGTTATGATACTCTGAGTGATATTTATTATAAATAAGTACACCGAATTTTCATATTGAATATACTAATTTTTATAATACTGCACGTTTGCCCCTCCTATAACTACACAATATACTAAATTAGAAGAAATACATTTCTTTCCATGTACTTAACTACAAAAAATAAATCGAATAATAATATTTTCAATGTTATCTTGTAACTGTAATTATTAAAAATTACCATTTAAATACAACTAAAATGATTTTCTTCCAGTATGGACAGCGACATGAAAGTTATGTTAGAAAACGGGCAATCAATTACCCCTTTAGTTAATCCCAAAAAGAAGATTACTGGCTATTCACAAATTATCATCCAGTCATTAAGAAGCAGAAGTAAATATAGTAAAGTACCGAGATTACTGAATTGCGAATTAAAGGCATTTCTCCATAGTTATTATAAAAGTAAAAAAGCAACAACGGCGATAAAAAATTATTTTTTTATACGAAATGCGATGCCACAATTTTTTACAAAACGAGATCCATTTAAAGTACCTGAATTAAGAGCAGCTTTTAATACTATGTGAGTAGAATTAATATAAGTAATATTTTTACATTCGTTCAATGTATATAAAAAAATTTATCATTTAATAAATGATTTTCATTAACTTTTTCAGAAGCATTATTGTTTTGGACGAAAAAAATCCTGATAATGATTATACAGTTATCGTAGTAAAGCTGATAAGAAATGATCAAACTTTACCTAATTTTAGTGATGTAATAAAATATTTCTTTATGGTCTTAGATATTTTTATATTTGAAGAACCTTTTGACAAAGGATGTAGTGTTATCTTTGATTTAGCTGATTTTACTGTTGAGCATTGCAGAAAGATTAATAGTTTAGATTTACAGGTATTTTTTCATTATTGTGGTAATGCTGCACCACTTAGATTGAAAACAAGTTTTTTCGTTAATTCAAGCACGGAACGAAATGACCAAGTGGAAGATTTCTTCGCAAAAGAAATTAATAGTTGTGGCAATAATGAGGTAAATTAAAATAATTTCAAAATACTTAATTTCTTTATGCTCAAATTATAAATATGGTAAGAATAAATCGAAATTTTGTATATACATTTTTAATCCTTATTGAAAAAATTATAAAAAAGAGTTAATTTAACTAACCCTTAAAAGGACGGAATTCCAAATATTATAAAAGCTCATTATTTACATAAAGAGTGAACCGCAACTTAGGACCAATCCAAGGTTGAATGTTGGCAATTTGGACCATATGAATTAAACTTGATCCTGTAATGGTCAACGAATACTGACTTTCCTTTTTAACTAAAATAAGAATGCGATACTCATTAGTCCATTTTTCATTTCAACATTGAATTTCAACAAGAATTTTTTTAGTGTCACTATAATCGTGCGACATATATCTTCTTCTTATACATTCTAATTGGCCATGACTAGTTCTTTGGCTTTTTGTCTTTTGGCCATCACAAGATAGATCTTTTATAGTTTTTACATTAAGTTTTGCCTAGTGGGACTTTCTAAACAAGTTTTTCGTGGTTTTCGAGTTCTACTCCCCGCAGAAAAATTCAAAAAAATTTTCCCGAAATTTTCCCGGAGAATCGAACTCTGGTCCACTAGAGCGCGAGCCAAGAGCCTTAGCCCCTACGCTACCGCTACTCTGTGCGATATATATGCTTTCGTTTCTCGTCTATGATGATATGATCATTTTCTACTTTACCATTTCACGATATCTCCGAAAGAAAAAGTAGATACAGCTTCGGACTCCTTCTTCTTTTCGATGTACTAATACGTTAGATTATAGACTCTCGCACGATTAATAGTATTTTTATAATTTAACATTTTTTTATACCAAACGCTATCACATTAAGAATTAAAAATACAAAGTGTGTCGAATAATTTTTATTTTATCGTTTCATGATTTAGTCCTTGCCATAAATTTTGTAAATGTTTTTTTATTTAAATGACTACATATCTTTTAGTAAAATATTATAATTTTTATTAGGTTTTAGCACTAATATTATAATAAATTTAATTGTTTGTCTATTTGCTGCAACGCAATAATTCTCTAGTGAAACAACATAGTCGTTAACTTTTATTGTACTGCTCTAATAAATTTGTAAAGTATTATCACAATTACTGAGAAAAAAATATTATGTACCACAATCACAGTGTGTTCCTCTTATTTTTATAAAAAATTTTTAAAAAATTCTTTCTGTGCAAAATACAATTTAAAGCTGTAATCTTTTTATTATTCATTTAATAAAAAAAGAGCATGATATTAAAATTAATTTTTAAACATATTTTTTACAGATACGTTTGATGAATTTTATTTCTTATTTGGATAACTATGTGCCAAGAAAAATGCTTCCAAATGAGATGGGTGGAAAAGCTGGGTCAATAATGGAACTACACAAAAAACAAATTAGTAAGCTTGAAAGTTATGCAGATTGGTTTGCTGAAATTGATGAACGATTTGCAATACGAAAAGATTCAGGAATTTTCGATAAAATCGATGACTGATAACTTTCTACACTGTTATAAATATTTCAAATTTTATAATTCATTTCATGATTAATTTATAATCATTTGTTATTGTATTGTAACATAAATATCAAGTAATAAATTTTTTTTTTTCAATTATAGAATCTTAATGTTGATTTCACAAAATTCAAACCAAAATTAAATATTATAACTATATAAAAATGATTTAAAATCATGCATTTCATTCAATAGTAGATATGTTTAATACATAATTATCGACATTGCAGTTCCTCGAATTTTTAATCTTTATTAAAAAATTTTCCGAAATATCTCTATATTATACTTTTTATTAATTAAAATCTAAGGCTGTAATATAGAGATATTTTTTTAAAATTTGGATTAAGAATGAAAAATTTGAAAAACTGTAATGTCGGTAATTTACATAATTTTAATGACATATATGATCGAAAATAATATAACACTTTCTGGGCGACTGTCGACTTATTCTTTCACGTCATTCTTTTCTTATTTAAAGGTAGTTGTTTCATTTTTGGTTGAAAAAAGATGTTATCTCGTTTTTAATAGAAATAACTATCATCATTATTCTTATTATAAAAATGTAAGAAAAAAAACCTTAATCAAAAACAAAAATACACATAAAAAATAAAAGAACGCCTTTCTCCACGTGATTTCCGAAATATTATAAACGATGAAATTTCATTATTTTGCAGTATCATAATAAAATTGTAATATTTATTAGCGATGAAGGTTTCTCAGTGCGTTTGTGAACAAAGTATATATATATATATCGTATACAGCGATGCTTGTATCAATCGACCAAGTGCGGGATTTAAACTTGAATCCTGATGACTTTTCAGTATTACATTTGAAATTCCTCTGAATTTTTCTGTGACATATATTTTATATACCATTTATTAATAATAGATTTTCTCTCAAAATCTCACTTTATTAAGATTTTAACCAGTAGACTTAATATTAAGTCTTAGATTGGAAGTTTAAGGTATAGTAATTCTAAATGTTCCTTTATTCCCACCTCAACAGAAATAGCCACTTTGTTAATTTGAAAAGCGGGCAGAAAGAAAGTCATAACTTACGTCTAAAATTTTGCGGGAGATAAGAAATTTCTCCCGCTAATTTACAAGAGATCTCCAGCAAATTTGATTTCTCCCACAAAATGAAAAATTTAATATATTATCAAAAATTTGTAGAAAAAAAATTAATTTCAACAGAACGCTGCACCTATAAAAGGCATGATAACTTTTGTGAATGTAATTAATATAAGTGATATTAATAAGGTTAATAAATAGAATTTTAATATATTTCGTACAAATCGTAAATATAGAGAAACAATTATTTGTCTTATTCTATTTGCATGAACACAGAATTTTAATTCTGATGAAATGACATGGTCTTAACGTTTATAGTGCTACTTATAATAATGTATAAATGAATTTATGCAGTATTATCACAATATTAAAAAAAAAATTTAAGTCCTGTAATTATAGGGTGTTTTTGTAACTTTTGTATGGAATTTTTACAAAATTACAAAATGGAAAAATTCAGTATTTATTTTTAAATACTTTTTTTTACAGGTATATTGGTTATGTGATTCTGAATTGGATAACTGGTGGCAAAGAAAAATTCTTCCAAATGAAATGGGTGGGTAGGCTGGTTCATTAATGGAACTACACAAGGAAGGAATCAGTAAACTTAAAAATTATGTAGATTGGCTTTGTGAAATTGATATGCAATTTGAAGATATTTAGGATTTTTTATGGATTCGTGTACTTTGTACACTGTAGAAAAGTTTAAAATGTTATAATTCTTTTTGGAATTAATTTATTATTTACAAGGAGAGTGTCAATTTCTCACTTTCCTGTAACTTTCGGATATGTTTTTGTACGTCAAATTAAGAAAAGAGACATGACCTTTCGGTCTAACGCTCGACTATTCCAAAATTATGAGCTACTTTGTTTAATTTTTAAAAATTTGTTGTTTATAATAACGTATATAACTCTTCAATGAGAGCTTCTTAATATATTATGCAGGATTCCTCCAAAAGTTGAGATTAAATCTTTTTGATTGAAAAAAGTTGTAGTCATAAGATTTAAAAATTAAACATCAATCTTAAAATTAATCTTTGATTGACTGAGCTTTTTGAATCTATATTCTTCAATATAAACAATGATTTTTTACAAAAATCCTTAAAAATTTTGAATGAAACAGCTTATAATTTTGGAATAATCAAGATTGTCAGTGACTCATTCGGTAGAGTGATGAATTCGTAATCTCGAGGTTCCGAGTTCGAATCCCGCTCTCGGTAACCGAATGATACAAGTACCACTGTACATTACATGTGCTTTGTTCATAAACACACTGGCAATCTCCGTCGCTAATTAGCATCAAAATGATAGCATAAATACAGCGACGTTAAATAAAATTAAAAAAACAATAACAAAATTAAATCTTTATTAATGTGAATTTTTTTATTATCAATTAAACACAAGTTTTTAGTGCCAAAACAGCAAATGAACAAAACGTCTTTAAAAAGGAGGCAAACGGTCTCCATCATATCTCAGAAATGGCTTGTCTCAAACCAAAAAACTAAAATGCCTTGAATTCAGTAAAACATCATGTAGATAATAATGGACCTTGGGTATTAAATTTAATTTATATATAACAAAATGGCGGATAAAAATAGAAAAAATTAAAAAAAAAACGTTTTTTTCACTGTTTTTTGTACAAAATGTATAAAAAAAATAAAAATTTTAAGTTCGTAAGAGGTTCAATTTCTACGAATTTATATGTAGAATACATTCATAAGGATTGGTCGAGTAATTTTTCATATATCGTGCAGACCAGTTTCAAAAATCATGTTTCGAGAAAAACGCGTTTTAGTTTTTCAAAATAGAAAACCATGGAAAATATTTAAATTACTTAAAATTAATCTGCAATGCCTGCACCATAGGAAGCTCCTTCCTCTGTCTCTGTAAAAACAGCTGTTACAAACAGTATAAGAGGCAGCTGCAATTCTGTGACCAATAGAAAGCGGGCTAGACATGCTCGGTGCTCAGGTAGGCACGATGTCTGTGTAAAGGGTGCTGAAAAGAATATTTACACTGCTCCGATCAACTTGAAATTTTTAAAGGATGTTTTTACCTATACTTTCGAAAAATGTAAAAAAAATCACTTTCCCGAAAATAAAAAACTTTTGTAGCCCCTTAAGTATATTTTTTTTTATTTTATTAAACGTCGCTGTATTTATGCTATCATTTTGATGCTAATTAGCGACGGAGATATCAGTGTGTTTGTAGACAAAGCACATGTAACGTACAGAGGTGCTTGTATCATTCGGTCACAGAGAGCGGGATTCGAACTCGGAACCTCGAGATTATGAATCTATCACTCTACCGATTGAGGCCACTGACGATCTCAGCCTTAAGTATATTAGTGGAGTCCAATGAGGTGCTATCGCCCAAGTAAATCTAAAAACAATGGAGAATTGTGGATCAAGAAACGAGAAAATTTTATAGCCCATTTAAATAACATTAGCTGTAAGCCCTTTCCGTTTCCAGACTCTCAATTAATGGTATGTGAAGAATAATCTGATACATAGAAGTCAGTCGAGTTTAACACTGTATTACGAACGCTACAATTTTATTTTTTCATTTTTTACATTTTGCTACTACATTTTAAAAGTGCTGCAGGTTTCCTAAGTTCAGATAAATTTTTAAGGAATGATAAAATTATTCAAAATTGTAAAATGCTCAATTTTATCAAATTACATAAAATTGATAAGAAAAATTTTAAATTAAATTCTACTATATCGTTTAATTTCGTATAATACTGATAAAGACGTATCTCCAGCATACATCTAACAAAGACTCAATTTTGCATTTAATAAAGTTGTATTACCGTATCGTTAATGTAATAAAGACGTATTTCAAGCGCGTTAGAAAAAAGTGATACAAACGTTAACTACGTCATACTCAAAATAATGAATAAAAATAGTCGTTTAATATTATACAAAATATTTAAAATTTGCCTTTGTTTAATATTTATTTAACATATCATACTAACGTATACAATGTAAAATATAAAGTAGTAACTTATATTTAGTCAACTTTCAAGGGATAGGTTTATTTTCGTCTTGAATAGTTTTTACCTGATGAAGAAAATTTTTGCTGTTTCCGAAAAAGGAAAGTAACGAATGGAAAGAAAATTTAAAGATAAAATATAGTGAAGTATAGTACAGGTAAAAAAAATTTTTATTACCTATCTTATACTTTACTGAATGATATCTCAAATTTTCTTTGCATTCGTTACTTTCCTTTTTAATTTTACTTAACGTCGTTGTATTTATGCTATCAAAGCGATGCTAATTAGCGGCGGAGGTCCTCAGTGTGTTTGTGAACAAAACACATGTGAACCACTGATGACCGAACCGATTTTTATTTATTTCTTTGACTTATTGGGATGATGAGAAATCAGTTTTTACTACGAAAAGAAAAGACTATTGCTATTTTTAAATAAAATTAAATAGTTTTTATTTTATTTTAATAATTTATTTTTTAAAAATGTATCGTAAAAATAATAAATCATTCAAAGCAGCTTTCACATCTTGACTAACTTTTTTTTATTTAACGTCGCTGTATTTATCCTATCATTATGATGTTAATTAGCGACGAAGATTTTCAGTGTGTTTGTGAACAACGTATATATAACTTACGGTATTTCTATCAATCAGCCAAGAGCAGGATTCGAATTTGAGATTTCGAGATAACGAATCTATCGCTCTACCGAATGAGTCACTGATGACCTCATATAAATTGAGTTTATCTAGCTAGGTGATTAGAAATAAGTTTTTGCAAAAATTCGAAAATTTAATAATGATATAAAAATGACTTGATGCCAATGATCCATTAAAATTTTTAATTATTATTTTAAATGTAAATGGACTCAGATTTTTTCTAGTTTTAGGATATTTCCTAAATTATAGGATGTTTTGTTTAAATTCCAATTTTTTTTTTAAATTGAGGAAGTTTAAATGCATTTAGAATTGTAATAAATAATCTTAGAAGGTTATCATTCGAATAAAATGAAAGTTTAGATAAAAACATTTGAATTGAAAAAAAGTAATGAAAGATATTAATTAGTTTTTAAATTATAAGAGAATAAAAATTTTTAAAAAATCAATCTTAAGTACAATAACCATTATTTGAGCAAATTTTCTTTATTTTTTCATAATTTTCCATCGATTGATCTTTTTGAATAAATTTTTTTTTTAAATGAAAGATATTCATCTCAATTATTTATTACAAAACAGTATACGTTTATTAAAGTTTATTTAATTCTTTAAAAAAAAATTAAAATCTTAACAAAACAGCCAACAATTTTAGAAAAAATAAAATCTGAAAAAAATGCAACTGTTAGACTAAACGAGCGATGTTTTGTTTATAGTCATGAGCGGGAGAAAGTTGAAGAATTCCGATACCCAGATGCTCTTTTCGCTAGTTATACGTTACTTTTATCAAGACAAAAAATAGAAAATGCAGGTAGAAAATTTGGGCAGGTAAAAAATTAGTTTTTACTATAAAAACAATCTTTTCGAAAAAATTGTTTATAAAAACTTGAAAATTTAATAATGAAATGAAAATGACTTAATAGCAATGATCCATTAAAATTTCAAATGATTATTTTAAATGTAAAAGGACTCAGATTTTTTCTAATTTTGCAATAGATTTTAAATGCATTCAGAATTGTAATAAATAATCTTAGAAGGTTGCAATTCGAATAAAATTAAAATTTAGATCAAAACATTTGAATTGAAAAAAAGTATTGAATATTAATTATAAAAATTAAGAAAAAAATTAATCTTAAGTACAATAACCATTATTTAAGCACATTTTCTTTGTTTTTTCATCAATTCATTTTTTCAAATTCTTTTTTGTTAAACGAAACATTTTTATCTCAACTTCTATTTCGTTTGAATAAAAATTTTTTAAGATTTAAAGTTTATTTAATTCTTTAAAAAGAAATTAAAATTGAAACAAAACAGCCAACAATTTTAGAAAAAATGCAACTGTTAGACTAAACGAGCGAGGTTTTCTTTATAGTTATGAGTGGGAGAAAGTTGAAAAATTCCGATACCCAGATGCTCTTTTCGCTAGTTATACTTTACTTTTATTAAGACAAAAAAAAAAGAAAATGCAGGTAGAAAATTTGGGCAGGTAAAAAATTAGTTTTTACTATAAAAACAATCTTTCCGAAAAAATTGTTTATAAAAACTTGAAAATTTAATAATGAAATGAAAATGACTTAATAACAATGATCCATTAAAATTTCAAATGATTATTTTAAATGTAAAAGGACTCAGATTTTTTCTAATTTTGCAATAAATTTTGAATGCATTCAGAATTGTAATAAATAATCTTACAAGGTTGTAATTCGAATAATATGAAAATTTAGATCAAAACATTTGAATTGAAAATAAGTATTGAAAGATATTAATTATAAAAATTAAGAAAAAAATTAATCTTGAGTACAATAACCATTATTTAAGCACATTTTCTTTGTTTTTTCATCGATTCATTTTTTCAATTTCTTTTTTGTTAAACGAAACATTTTCATCTCAACTTTTATTTCGTTTGAATAAAACGTTTCTAAGATTTAAAGTTTATTTAATTTTTTTTTTTTTTAATTAAAATTCAAACAAAACAGCCAAGAATTTCAGAAAAAATAAAAACTGAAAAATGTAAATTAAACGAGCGAGGTTTTCTTTATAGTTATGAGTGGAAGAAAGTTGAAAAATTCCGATACCCAGATGCTCTTTTGACTAGTTGTTCGTTACTTTTATTTAGACAAAGAAAAGAAAATGCAGGTAGAAAATTTGGGCAGGTAAAAAATTTCTACTATAAAAAGGCTGGATTCTCACTGTAGGGTAGTCAGTTGCAACTAAGCTACGAAGGTGTTTAGATCTTCGTATCTTGGATGCAACTGACCGCTCTTCAAAATTATTTGAATATTTTATTTTTTAAGCATTTAGTTGGGATTAAAATATGGATATTTTCAGATCTTCATCGTATCATTGCAACCAATTGCTCAAAAAATATAATATTAAAAAAATTTTGAAGATATGATGATCTTCTTCAGGTCTTCGTCATAGAATTGGTAAGTTCTTTCTAAAAATTAGAAATGAAAATTTATTCCTTTTTGTTGCTTAAATTTTTAATAATAAAAACAAAATATTTTTTTTCAGTCGAAAAAGCTATGACAAAAGGGTAGTTATAGAGCCTACGCCACCAGCCCACAGGACAATCTCTTTCAATCATGGCCGAAATGTTCAGTTAGAAATCACGGAAAAAGAATTCTATTATTCAAGAAATATGATAAGGCACATGGAACTTCCAGAACTTTTTTATTAAATAATGAGGCTCTGTGGATCTGGCGTTTCGCTAGGGGTAAATTGGACTACTCATTTCGAAACAATTCGCATCATTCACCAATCGGTAAGTTTTTTTATCACATATACTAAAGTAAAATTAAAATAAAAAAAAATTATTCATTTAACAAATCCGTCAGGTTGATAACATACAAACTTATAATTAAAAAATTTATTCTTTTGTACTGTGTTGTACTGTGTTGTAATTACATATGAAAAATACTAAATAAATTAAATAAATAGTTTAAACGACTATTAATTACAATTATTTAATAATATATGCCATCACAGAGTTCTGTATCTTTTAATTTCTTTAATATATGTAAAACTTGATGAAATTGTTTAATGAAATTAAAAATACATTTGTAAAATAAAAAGCTTTAATTTTATAATATTTATTAGATAACTTTGTACACTATGAAAAATAATTGAAATTAAATTCACTTTAGAATCAATTCATGTATTAAAATACTATTAACAAAAAAATTCATTTAATAATTTATTTATTTTATAAATTATTAAATATCAAACAATTTTTTAATATTACAATATTAATGTTGATTTTACAAAATTTTAATTTTATTTAAAACTTTATGATTTAATAAAATTAATCATTTCATTAAATAATTGTGAACGAATGAGTTGACAGTGGCCAGAAAGTATTTTCTTTTAAATTTCTGATGAAATAAGATTCTCTTTTGATTAAGAGAAAGATATTGCTTTATTTTTATTTAAAGCAAGGTGTTATTTCATTTTTAATTGAATAAATTACCATTATTATTAAGAGGTCATTATTTATCTCATAACTATTTTTAAAAGCTGAAAAATTAGTTTTCCAAACCTTAAACATTAAAAATTATCAAAAAATTAATAATATTACATTAAAAGAAAGCTTAATAGATAGGTTCAAATAGGATATATAGATATATTTATTAGACGTATGCATAAATTTTAATAATTACTAATAATTAATAATTTTAAAAAAAACATTTTTCCTTTTTAGTTAATTTTTTATAAA
Source organism: Anastatus disparis (assembly GCA_017163975.1). NCBI lineage: Eukaryota > Metazoa > Arthropoda > Insecta > Hymenoptera > Eupelmidae > Anastatus > Anastatus disparis. The sequence goes on along the minus strand of JAFFSR010000227.1, from coordinate 19,472,535 downwards.
AAAAAAAAATTATTTCAGGTACAACTACGACAAAAAGGTAGTCGTAGACGTGTCCACGCCGTTTATACCATAATTATAGATTTCTATGGTATAATTTTGATATTACCTGATGACACAGAGGGTCACTCGCAATGAGCTCTGTGGCATAGCAGAAATCAAGTAAATTCAAGTTTTTTGGCACAAGAATTCACAGATGATTTTGGCACGTGGAAAAATTCACGTTTAGGCGGGACACATCGGACTACCGACGGAGCAAAATCTTCTTCGTCCTTATATATTTAGACTAACCAATTCTCTGCACTTGCGAGAATTTATAATTATTGTTTGATGGCTTCTTAAACAATTTAAAGGATTATTTAAAATCATCTTTGTATTAAATAAAGCAATTCGAAATCTTAATTTTCTATTTATTTATTTTTAGAAATTAATAACCATCATTTTTATGATGCAAATTTAAATTGCAAATAATATTGTTTAAAAAAATCCTAATGAGCCACCTATCATTAACTGTGGAAATCATATTCAAAAATATGATTGATTGAAAAGATATTTGCATTTGACCGATAATGTAGATATCTTTCAATCAATATTATAGTCGATGTTGCGTAGCGTAACGTATAGCATCGCCGCCGCGTAACCTGTAGGTCGAGGGGTCGCGCCCCGGTTAGGATAAAAATTTTTTTAACGATTTTTATTAACAAAATGAAATTCTAATTGATTTATACATTTAAAATGATTAAATTTGCGATTTATTTTTAATTTATTTATGTTAAATCAAAGAGATGCGTATTAAATCATCAGTAATTAATACGAAAAAAAGCGTAAAAATGGCGACAGCCAAATTACACATGTGTTGTTATTTTAACTATTAACACCTAAATCAACTTATTTAAATAAAAACAGAATTTTTTAATAAATTAATAAAAAATGACTTTTCTATTGAATATATCAGTGGAGACTTATGAAATTGCTAAAATCGCTTACCTTATTAAATTTTCAATTTATAATATTATATTATAGTAATTCTAAATATTAATATGATTGAATAATAATACATTAAATATAATTTTAAAAAAATTTTTAATATCAATGTAAAAGTCCCAAAAGGTGGCCCCTCAAGCACATGAAATTAATTTTTTTTAATAAAAAATAGTATTATTGATTGAAAATTCAATCAAAAAGAAATTCTAATTATTATGATATAATCATAATTATTAAAAAGTAAATTGTACCAATACTTGAACCAGCAAAACCAGCATATCTGATTTTCCTGAAATATCAGTACGGAAAATTGGCCTCTATGTTATCCACGAGAACAATCATTGCATTTTTAAAGTATCTAATCATTAATTTAATAATATATTTATTTATTATAAAATAAATATCATCTTTATGGATTTATTTAGAAAATTTTTATTTTTTATAAGTTATTTTTTTGCTAATTTATTAATATTATTATATTTTACTTTGGTTTTTTATTAAAATATATCGTAAGTGAAATAATTATGTAAATATATTTTATCTTTATTAAATTGTATAATCTTTGAAATCTTTATTTACATTTAAAAATTCAGTTCTGCACTTCTACATGCAGTTACTAGTTACTTTAATAATTGGTTTCCAGATAAGGAAATACTATAGCAAAAGGATGGCTAAAATCACACCCACGCTACACAACCTATAAAACTGTTTCTTATAACTAGATTTTCTCTATGACTCAGAGGAATAAAGTAGGTTCAACTCTACCATAGAAGAATATCATGGAAAATATATTTTTTTATTTTTCACCCCTTACAAGATTTATTTATTTTATTTAACGTTGCTGTATGTTATGTATTTTATATTAACTAACGATCTATTTTTTCATCTTGTATTAATTCATTTTATAATTTTTACAAAATTATAAAATAAAAAAAGAGATTTAATCAGAAGTGATTTTTGGAATACTGTAGAAAGACAGATTTTGATCTTATTAATAATTTTTCTAATAAAAACGTTTTTTTTTTTTTTTTAACATTTTTGAACTTTTCAATTATTTATGGAAAAAGCTTAATTTTGAAGTTTTCATTTTCATAAAATTCAATAAAAATATAATTGAAATAATTAAGCGTGCCATACTATATATATACATTTTCCTTCTATACTGCAAAATGAAAGAAATTCGATTAAGAAAATAATTATTTTTCTTTCGCATGTTCGCACAAAATATATTTAGTAAAAAAAATATAATATTACGTTTTTTTTTCAGCTCAAATTAAACCGTGAATAAAGGCCCATAATATAAATTTTGATCGAAGATCACATAATACACGTTTGTTTTTTTATCAAACTTGCTATTTTTCTAATTAAAACTTGGAATAAAGCCTCTCTTTCTCTTACTTTAAGATTTCCAAATTATTTTCAAATAAATGTTTGCTTTCTCTATTCCTTTCAGCAATATACTTTATTCTTTGATTCTCATATTATTGGCCAATAAAACATGTATATATGCATTCTATTTAAATATATATATATACATTTAACATACTTTACAACGAAAAACTTTGTTCTTTTGTCAAACTTCATAATCTTTGAAAAAAAGACAATTTGCTTCGTATTATATCAAAGTTTAAAATCTTTCTGAAAAATATCATTTGTCAATTACTAATAATTTAATGACGGATTCAAGTATGACACTAATAAGAAAAGTGGGACTTTCCATTTAAATGCACAAAATTAAAGTTCTGAATGGATTTTTTTTACATGTTGTTCATAATTAGCTTGTTTTATAGCTTACTTTTATTATACTATAAAAAAATCAAATAGACTTTGATGGTCATCACAATCATATAAGTACTACTGACACAATATCAATGCATAAAATAAAAGTCTGAAAAAATTTTTTATATGAGCTTCGTATGCAAAATAATGAAAAATAAAGTAAACCATACTGGCATTTTACTTTTTTGATAGAAAATATAAATAAATGTTGACTCGCTTAGTTATATTTTGCAGCAAGATAAAGGCAGTGAGATTAGAACTATTAAATAAAGTCATATTTCATCGATAATCTAAATAAGACGTTTTTCACGCCCGTTAGGGAAAAGTGACAGAAACGTTAACTATGTCATCCTTAAAATAATGTTTAATAAAATGAGTGCTTTAATATTATACAAAATATTTAAAATTTGTCTTTGATTAATATATACTAATTTATATGTTAAGCAAAACCAAATTTTAAATATTTTGTATAATATTAAAGCACTCATTTTATTTAACATTATTTTAAGGATGACATAGTTAACGTTACTATCACTTTTTTTTAACGCGCTCGAAATACGTCTTTATTGAATTATCGATGAAATACATGCAAAATCCAGTTACGTCTGTGTTAGATGTATGCCATGAAAAGATTAGTAAAAAATATTACAATATGCACTAATGGCTCGAATTAGGAGATTTTATCCCGAGTTTTATTTTGTGTGCAAAGCGAGAATGACAACTTTAAACTATGTACGCGAATCCTCTTACACCAGTGGTGCATGTACTATTTTTTAATTAGCTAGGCAAGAAACACGTGTTTTTGCGTCTGTCGGATTAAAAAATCATTTTTTTCGATATCAATCTTCATTTGTCTTACATCATTACTTTCAGATTTGTTTAAATAAATGATATAATCTGTTTGTCCTTCTTATGAACAAATGATTGATAATTCATAGAAGAAAAATTGATAGAAGCAATGAAAAAAGTGTAATTAAAAGTGTAAAAAAGAAGAATAAAACGGAGAAAAGGACTATAATAAAAAATAAAATCAGAGCTGATGAGTGGCTTAGTCGGTAGAGCGTCGGATTCGTAATCTCGGGGCTCTGAGTTCGAATCCCGCTCTGGGCGGCCGATTGATAGAAGCACCACTGCACGTCACATGTGCTGAAGTTCACAAACACACTGACGAGCTTCGTCGCTAATTAGCATTACAAAATAGCATAAATATAGCGACGTTAAAGAAGAATAAAAAAAAAAAAAATAAAATCAATTGATCCTAGTTACGTACAATAAAGTAATTTATCAGATGTAAAAAATAAAATTGTTTTTTTTTATAACTTGAAGATATAAAAAGAATAAAATAAAAAGAGAATTTTTTTCGAATACTGACATAGTTTAGGCGTTGAAAGGTTAATAATATTATAAGAGGTGAGGTCGTCAGTGGCTTAGTCGATAGAACGATGGTCTCGAGGTCTTGAGTTCGAATCCCGCTCTCGGCTAATTGACACAAGCATCACTGTACGTTAAATGTGCTTTGTTCACAAATACACTGAGAAACCTTCGTCGCTAATTAGCATTGCAATGATAGCATAAACACAGCGACATTAAATAAAATTTTTAAAAAAATATTGGACGAGTTGAAATACATAAATTTGGGATTGAATTTAAAATAACTTTTTATTATTAAATACATTTTTTTAAATAAATAAATAAATTACTTTGATTCTACTATTATTAAGTTGGTTTAAATTATTATTAGTTAATAAAACAACGATAAGTTACTAACAAAATGTGCAATATGTTTATAAAACGAGTATTGCCTTTTCTCTCTTACTTTTTACACGTAATAAAAAAGAAAAAAGAATCATAAATTTGATTTCATCAAAAATAATATCCAGACATAAAAATTATATATAGTTTTTTAAATTATAAAACAGCATTTCATAAAAATCAGTTTATTTTAATTTATATTTATATGAAGGTATAGGTTTAAAAAGAATACGCACATTTATTTAAATTTGAACATTTCAAGTTTATTAATAATCACACATATCTTTGACTTCTTTTCATGTTCATTGCATACATTCACTAGCATATATCTCAATCACGTTTTCTCTATCTAAAAACTAATCAATAAAAATATATTTACATTAATAAAATAACTTAAATATCTAATAGTTTTCTTAATTTTTTCACATTTAAACACTTTTCACAATATTTACAATTTATATTACAACATGAGATTTTGTTTTTTTGTCAAGCTTCATAATCTTTGAGAAAAAAGATAATTTGCTTCGCATTACATACAAGATATACATAGTTTTCTGTAATATATCATTTGTCAATATAACACATTATAATTTGCTTATAACCTAATGACAAATTCGAGTATTACACTAATAAGGAAAGAGTGGGATTTTTCATTTAAATGCACAAAATTATAGTACTGAATGGATTTTTGTTTATATATTGTTGATAATAAGCTTACTTTTAATGTACTATAGAAAAATCAAGTAGACTTTGATGGTCAGCACAATCGTATAAGTACTACTGAAACAATATCAATGCATAAAATAAAAGTCTGAGAAAATCTTTGATATGAACTTCGTATGTAAAATAATGAAAAATAAAGTAAACCATACTGGCATTTTACTTTTGTGATAGAAAATATAAATAAATGTCGACTCGCTTAGTTATATTTTGCAGCAAGATAAAGGCAGTGAGATTAGCACTGGTAGTGCTGATACATTTAGTTCCCTGGTTCAAAGTTTTAAGTTCAATATTGTAAATTTAGAGATACAATAATTACTTGTTGAATCGAAATATCAACGAGATCAAATGGATAGTTATAATCTTATAATATAAATTATTATTTTATAAGTACACAATAATTTTTTCGATACTAATAGATAATTTTAAAAATATGATACCATTCGCTTTTTTTAAACTATCCAACCAGGGTCATTAAAAGCAAAATCAGTAAAATTAATAAAAAGAGATCTTTTGTCCACTTTAAACAGCAACAATTTTACTAGGATCAATCTTAACCCTGATAAACATAGTGTCGTCCTTAACAAAATGACGCTTCTTAATCATTTCGTGGGAGACAAAGCGTCCCGCTCTCGTACGATTGTAGTTAATTTTTTATATAAAAAAAAAAAATTTGTTTCAGGCACAACTACGCCAAAAAGGTAGTCGTAGCTATGTCCACAGCGTGTATACCATAATGAGGGATTTCTATAGTATAATTTTGATGTTACCTTATGACACAGAGGACTAAAGCACAATCAGCTCTGTGGCATAGCAGAAATCAAGGGATTCCAAGTTTTTTTGGCACAAGAATTCACAGATATGGCAATGGAAGAATTCACGGTTAGGCGGGACACATCGGACTACCCACGGAGTAAGATCTTCTTCGTCCTTATACGTTTAGAGAAGTTATAATTATTGTTTGATAGCTTCTTAAACAAATTTAAAAATTTTCTAAAATTATCATGTATTAAATAAAGCATTTTTGAAATAATAATTTTGTATTTATTTATTTTTAGCAACTGATAACTAAAAAAAAAAATATTATTTTCAATTTAAATTTGCATCATAATAATGATAGTTATCAGTTGCTATTTTATTTAACGTCGCTGTATTTATGCTATCGTTACGATGCTAATTAGCGACGGAGGTCGTCAGTGCGTTTGTGAAAAAAACACATGTAACGTATACAGTGGTGCTTGTATCAATCGGCCGCCGAGAGCGGGATTCGAACTCGGAACCTCGAGATTACGAATCCATCGCTCTACCGAATGAGCCACTGACAACCTCAATTTACTCAAGTTAAATCAAACATCTAAGATCAGTAATCAATATGAAATAAAGCGTAAAAATGGCGACAGCCAAATTACATATGTAAGTGCTGTTATTTTAACACACTTAAACCGACTTATATAAATAAAATACACTTAGTAAATGAGAAAAAAGCAGAACTTTTTTAGTATACAGATAAAAATCACATCCGTTTCTATTGAATATATGAGTAGAGACTTATAAAATTGCTAAACTCGCTTACCTTATTCAATTTTTTATTTATAATATTATATAATAATAATACTAAATATTAACACTATTCAATAATAATATATTATATTGTTTTTTTTTAATTTTTAATATTAATATAAAAGTCCAAAAAGTGTCCCCTTAAGCACATAAAATGTATTTTTTATAATAAAAAATATTATTTTTTATTTAAAATTCAAGCAAAAAGACTTTTTAATAATTATGATATACGAGCAAAACAAGCATATTTCACTGTCCTAAAATATCGGTACTAAATATTGACACCTAATATGTTATCTACGCTATAAGTGAAATATTACCCGAGAACAATCATTGCATTTATTGAATTTTAATTATTAATTTAGTAATTTATTTATTATAAAATATTGTTTTCATGAATTTATTTCAAAACTTTTCATTTTTTATAAGTTATTTTTTGCAAATCTATTAATATTATTATATTTTACTTAGGTTTTTTGTTAAAAAATGATATTTCAAATAAAATAATTATGGAAATATATTTTATCTTTATTAAATTGTATAAACTTTGAAATTTGTATTCATATTTAAAAATTCAGTTCTGCACTTCTACATTCAGTTACTAGTTTCTGCAAAAAAAATAAATATTATCTTTATCACTATGCAATCAATTAATTTCTTTAATAATTACCTGCTTTATTCCTTTGAGTCATAGATTTTCTCTATGACTTAAAGGAATAAAGCAGGGTCAACTCTGGCATAGAAGAATATCATGGAAGAAAATATTTTTTTTATTTTTTTATTTTTCACATCTTACAAGATTTATTTATTTTATTTAACGTTGATGTGTGTTTTTATGTATTTAATATTAACTAACGATCTATTTTTTCATCTTGTATTAATTCATCTTATAATTTTTACAAAATCATAAAAGGAAAAAGAGAGATTTAATCAGAAGTAATTTTTGGAATACCGTAGAAAGACAGATTTTGATCTTATTAATAATTTTTCAAATGAAAACTTTTGCTATTATTTATGGAAAAAGCTTTATTTTGAAGTTTTTATTTTCATAAAATTCAATTAAAATATAATTGAAATAATTAAGCGTGCCATACTATATATATACATTTTCTTTCTATACACCAAAATGAAAGAAATTTGATTAAGAAAATAATTATTTTTCTTTCGCATGTTCGCACAAAATATATTTAGTAAAAAATTATAATTACGTTTGTTTTGTAGTTCAAATTAAACCGCGAATAAAGGCCCACAATATAAATTTTTATCGAAAATCGCATAATACACGCTCGTTTTTTCATCGAACTTGCTTTTTTTCTAATTAAAACTTGGAATAAAGCCTCTCTTTCTCTTACTTGAAGATTTCCAAATTATTTTCAAATAAATGTTTGCTTCTTCTATTCCTTTCATACATACACTTTATCCTTTGACTCTCATATTATTGGCCAATGAAACATGCCTATATGCGTTCTATTTAAATATACATTTAACATATTTTACAACGAAAGACTTTGTTCTTTTGTCAAACTTCATGATCTTTGAAAAAAAAGACAATTTGTTTCGTAATATATCCAAGTTTAAAATCTTTCTGTAATATATCATTTGTCAATACAAATTTTACTTATGATTTAATGACGGATTCGAGTATTATACTAATAAGGAAAGTGGGACTTTCCATTTAAATGGACAAAATTAAAGTTCTAAATGGATTTTATTTACATATTGTTCATAATAAATTTGTTTTATAGCTTACTTTTATTGTACTATAAAAAATTTAAATAGACTTTCATGACTATCGTTTAAGTATCACTAAAACAATATCAATACATAAAAGTCTGAAAAAATTTTTCATATGAGCTTCGTATGCAAAATAAACCATACTAGTAAACCATACTAGCTTATTATTTTTGTATAGTAAATATAAATAAAAGTGCATTCGCTTAGTTATATTTTGCTACAAGATAAAGGCAGTGAGATTAGCACTGGTAGTGCTGATGTATTTAATTCCCTGGTTTAAAGTTTTATGTTGAAAATCGTATCTCAAGCATACATATAACAAAGACGTATCTCGATTTTGTCCTAAATAAAGTCGTATTTCATCGATAATCTAAATAAGACGTATTTCACGTACGTTAGGAAAAAGTGATGCAAACGTTAACTATGTCATACTTAAAATAATGTTTAATAAAATGAGTGCTTTAATATTATACAAAATATTTAAAATTTGTCTTTGATTAATATTTAGCTAAAATATTATACTAATTTATATGTTAATCAAAGCCAAATTTTAAATATTTTGAATAATATTAAAGCACTTATTTTATTTAACATTATTTTAAGGATGACATAGTTAACGTTTCTATCACTTTTTTCTAACGCGCCTGAAATACGTCTTTATTCAGTTATCGATGAAATACATGAAAAATCCAGTTACGTCTGTATTAGATGTATGCCTAAGATACGTGCTTATCAATAGAAGATATCCAAAATTTTAACATTTAAATTTTAATTTTAAATTTTTTCCAATTAAGTTCGTTTTTTTATATTAATAAAATGATCACTATTGAGGTATAAGGAATAAAGCACAATATGCAATTGAGAAGCGGTCTAATTTTTCTCTCGGAAATTCATTCCTCTCGTTTTGCTTTGCTTATTCGATTCGAAAACTTCCCTTCGAAAGTATGTGCAACTTTATTCCCTCGTGGCATAATATACTATTGTAATTTCTAGTTTATTAAATCGTTGTATGTTTAAATATAGTTTTTAAAACCCACATTTATATGCATAATAGGGGATTTTGTCCCGAGTTTTATTTTGTGTGCGAAACGAGAATGACAAATTCAAACAAATCCCCTTAGCAGCAGTGGTGCATATACTATTTTTTAATTATCTGGGCAAGAAATATGTGTTTTTGCGCCTGTCGGATAAAAAAATATTTCTTTTTCGATATGAATCCTAACTTGTCTTACATCATTACTTTCAGATTTGTTTAAATAAATAATATAATCTGTCTGTCCTTCTTATAAACGAATGATTGATAATTCATAGAAAAAAAATTGATAGATGCAATGAAAAAAGTGTACTTATATCAGTATTTCGATATACAATACCCAGAAGGACGTATACGTCCAACTTTTTCCATAATATCAAAAAAGAAGAATATTGAGCGGAGAAAAGGACAATAACGAAAAATAAAATCAATCAATCCTAGTTACATACAATAAAGTAATTTATCAGGTGTAAAAAATAAATTTTTTTTATAACTGGAAGATATGAATAGAATAAAATAAAAAAAGAATTTTTTTTAATGCTGACATAGTCTGGGCGTTGAAAGGTTAATAATATTATAAGAGATGAGGTTGTCAGTGGCTCAGTCGGTAGAACGATAGTCTCAAGATCTTGAATTCGAATCCCGCTCTCGGCCGATTGACACAAGCACCACTGTACTTTACATGTACTTTGTTCACAAACACACTGAGAAACCTTCGTCGTTAATTAGCATTGCAATGATAGCATAAACACAGCGACATTAAATAAAATTAAAAAAAAAATATTGGACGAGTTGAAATACATAAATTTGGGCATGAATTTAAAATAACTTTTTATTATTAAATACATTTTTTTACTAAATAAATAAATTACTTTGATTCTACTATTATTAAGTTGGTTTAAATTATTATTAATTAATAAAGCAATGATAAGTTACTAACAAAAAGTGCAATATGTTTATAAAAAGAGTATTACCTTTTCTCTCTTTCTTTCTACATGTAATAAAAAAGAAAAAAAAAATCATGAATTTGATTTCATTAAAAATAATTTCCAGACATAAAAAAGTTTTTAAAATTATAAAACAGCGTTTTATAAAAATCAGTTTCTTTTAACTTATATTTATATGAAGGTATAGGTTTAAAACAAAGTATGCACATTTATTTAAATTTGAACATTTCAAGTTTATTAATAATCACACATATCTTTGACTTCTTTTCATGTTCATTACATACATTCACTAGCATATATCTCAATCACGTTTTCTCTATCTAAAAATTAATCAATAAAAATATATTTACATTAATAAAATAACTTAAATATCTAATAGTTTTCTTAATTTTTTCACATTTAAACACTTTTCACAATATTTACAATTTATATTACAACAAGAGATTTTGTTTTTTTGTCAAGCTTCATAATCTTTGAGAAAAAAGATAATTTGCTTCGCATTACATACAAGATATACATAGTTTTCTGTAATATATCATCTGTCAATACAACACATTATAATTTGCTTATAACCTAATGACAAATTCGAGTATTACACTAATAAGGAAAGAGTGGGATTTTTCATTTAAATGCACAAAATTATAGTACTGAATGGATTTTTGTTTATATATTGTTGATAAAAAGCTTACTTTTAATGTACTATAGAAAAATCAAGTAGACTTTGATGGTCATCACAATCGTATAAGTACTACTGAAATAATATCAATGCATAAAATAAAAGTCTGAGAAAATCTTTGATATGTACTTCGTATGCAAAATAATGAAAAATAAAGTAAACCATACTGGCATTTTACTTTTGTGATAGAAAATATAAATAAATGTCGACTCGCTTAGTTATATTTTGCAGCAAGATAAAGGCAGTGAGATTAGCACTGGTAGTGCTGATGCATTTAGTTCCCTGGTTCAAAGTTTTACTTTCAATATTGTAATTTAGAGATACAATAATTACTTGTTGAATCGAAATATCAATGAGATCAAATGGATAGTTATAATCTTATAATATAAATTATTATTTTATAAGTACACAATAATTTTTTCGTTACTAATAGATAAATTTTAAAAATATGATACCATTCGCTTTCTTTAAACTATCCAACCAGGGTCTTTAAAAGCAAAATCAGTAAAATTAATAAAAAGAGATCTTTCGTCCACTTTAAACAGCAACAATTTTACTAGGATCAATCTTAACCCTAATAAACATAGTGTCGTCCTTAACAAAATGACGCTTCTTGATCATTTCGTGGGAGACAAAGCGTGGAAAACCAAACCCTAGAGAATCAGGTTCACGACTCGGCCTTTGGAAATTTTTCCATGTTGGATCTGGTATGAAGCTTTCGACGATGTTGCAAGCTTTCTCGGCAATAAGCGCTTGATCGAGTAATGTGAATGATACACTGTGAGAAAATGGCCAACGTAGTAGTGCATCGTATTCGCCAGGTAGAATTTTAATGTAGATGGATATGTGTGTACCTTCACCGGTGCCATTGCCGTTCAGAAAGAGCGAGGCCTGAAAATTAAATAGAAGAAAAAATATTAATAATGTTTTATATATAAATTTATTAATTTATAAAAAAATGAGTATTATTAAATATTTATTTTGAACTAGTGTTTTGTAATTAAACCCTTTGAGTCTTTGATCTCAGGACTCAAAGAATTAAAAATTTTCCAAACTTTTATTGTATGAACAAGCTAATGATTTTAAAATTAATTAAATATAATTTTTACCTGTAGTTTATAACCATATTGACTAGTGTAGAAGGGTGGACTGATTAGCTCAACGCCATCCTTTGACTTTGCTTCAGCCATTTTTGCAGTGAAATCACTAATTTTCCAGATGAGTGTACCAGAATAGTTTAAAGACATTTTGCTTAATGCTGCTTTCAAACTAGAGATCTGATGTTGTTGCTTTGATACGACGCTACACATAAGAGTGAGATGTGTTTTTGTTGATTCTTCCATGTGTTTATCCAAAGAAAATCTGTTTCCCTGTAAACAGAATAATTATTAAATAATCATAAAACATTTAATTTTTTAATTTTCAACAGAATCATAAGTAAATGACAATGACCATTTATGATTATATTTCCTTTGCAATTCTTTTTAAAAAGTATATATTTTTAATAAACATTATTTAAGTATAAATTTTAGACTTTGATAAAATTTTTACAAATAGTTTTTAAAATTTCTGATTTTATTAATAAATTTAAATAAAAATTATCAATAGTTTTTAAGTTATAAAAATTATAATAATTGAAACGAAAAAAATTCAAAAATTTCGTATAGAAGTTTATTTTTTAGTGAGGCCAATTCTTATCAAATTAACAATAACTTTTAAAAAGTTAGTAGATTCGAATAAATTTTATAGATTCTAAAAAATTTATAATAAATTTTATAAATTTAAAATTTTTTAATAAAATTAATCAATTTTGTATTCTTTATAATTTTAATGAAAATTTTATAAAATAATAAATAAAAATATAAATATTTTACCTTAAATCTGCATCCAGCTTCTTTGAACGTACAAGATAGTAGATGTGTAGTACAATGATCTTTTAAATGCACTTCAAGATCTTCGCGTGGCAGTACTGCAGTTTCACAACGATGCGGACAAGCTACTGGGAAACGTCCACATTTAGCATGATGGGCTGATAGAGTATCGAATACGAATTCTTTCTGACAATAACGACAAGCCATTAGACGTTTTGCACATTCGCCTTGTTTATGCTGACTAAGATGACGTCGTTGTACTTTCATACCGCATTTATTTTCACAGTATAATGGTTCGTAGCCACATGTACCAATGTGTTTCTGTAAATGGTTATAATGATTATTATAAATGGTTATAATTAATAACATATTTTTTAAGAATTAATTTTAAGGGACGAAAATTGATTCTATTTTTTTTTTATTATTATCAATTATTTAAAAATTTTTACATGTTTATAATTTAAGTACAAACAAATTCTAATTCGAATATCAGTCAAAATTTTAAAATAAAAGTTATTGTTGAAAAATTTTGTTGTATTTAAAATGTTTTTATTTAAAGAATTTATTGTAAATATGATTAGAATGAGGTTCAAGAAAAGAAACATGAACTATCTAATCATCAAATTATATAACATCATCATATTAACTCTCAAACTGCACACTAATGCGAATTAGCATCGTTATATTTTTCGATTAATTGGTATTTAAAGAAAAAGTTTATTTGTTAATAATAATTGTTTGAATAAATTGATTTTTTCTATTGAAATAAAAAAACATTAATTGATTTCTCAAAAGATTTCCAAGAAAATCACTATAGGCTAAAACTTTTTTTATTAATACAGAATATCAGAAATATTAATGCCCAACCCAAGGAGTGTGCAGTTTCAGGATTAATTTATTGGCATATATTAATTAATATAATTTCAATAAAAATAATCAGCATACCTCAAGTGTGTAACCAGTGAATTCTTTGGCGCAAAATTCGCAACGAGCTCGCCTTTGAGCACAAGTATATTTAAGATGATCTTCCATAAGTACACGTGGTATCATAGCACCGCACTTATTGCTGCACGGAATAGCGTCGTGTTTACAAGTATTTAAATGAGCTTTCAATTTTCTAAGCTCGTCGGACCATTTACAACCGTCTTTATGATGGATGCAATAGACGATCGAGCTCATTATTGCCTTCTCAGCCTCAATGTCTTGGAAGGTCTGTAACAGAAAAATTAAATAAAAGATTAAAATAGAATTTTTGACATAATGTTATTTTTGTAGTTTTTAAATAATATTCTATATATGAAAAAAAAAATTGGAACCAGTTATAAAAACTAGTTTTATACATTAATCGATCAAACATATTTTATTGCAGATTATGATAGCAAAATTTAAAGAATCATCATTTCAGTATAAAGGAATATCACATCCTTTAATCTTGAATTTTAAGTGTCCAAAATAAATATATTAAAAATATCAAGACATTAATATTTTGAGACATATTTATTCAGCGTTCAAAAGCATCATATAATTAACTGTTTATTTACAAATAGATTTATATAAAATTTAACTAAGGTAAAAAATTAAAGTTGTGTCAATTTAAAACAAGAGTCATTAACAACTCCGCTGAAAATTTAATAAAGCTGTTCGTCTACGCATTTCGCCAAAAAAACATCAATAAAAATACGTTTTTATAGAGAAGAAAATAATCCTAATTTCACTTGTTTATCGTTGCGTGGGCGATTGATTGCTCTTCGTTATGCTAATGGACTTAATAAATGTTCGCACGGTCCGAAAGATCAAGAGAAAAAAAAATATATATATATATTTATATAAAAAGAAACAAGTGCATGCTCTACTGGGTTTCTAACCATCGAGTCATATTTGGGCAAAGAATGAGCTATGCGGAGGTTAATTATTAAGCCTTCAGGCATTATTTCTTCCTTCTTCTTTAGCTTAAACATATATATATACTCTCTCGTGAGAGAAAAGATGGTTTAGACGAGGTCGAGAACAGGTTTTTTTTTTGTTTCTACATGTGTGTATATATATACACGTTCGACCAATCCAATTTCCAGATAGCTGTGTTGTCGTATAGATATTGTAAACGTAAAGCAATGCAGCAATGATTATTATAGGTTTTAGGATATGATACCACGGATAACATATTTTCAATGAATTATTTAAAATTGCAAGTTGAATTATAAAAGTATATTATTACAAAAGAAAAGACATTGACGTTTTTTTTCTCTTTCAATACTAAGAATTTTAAGATTGGCATATTTAAAGCTTGATTTACTTTAAGTACTATCTTATTGTAAGTATATGTCTTTAGGAATGAATGATAAAGTCCACATAATTTTCAATATTACAACAATATTGAAGAAATGTTGCATCACCATCATTTAGAAAATATCGTTAGAATATTTTTCCAATATTTCGTGTAACATATGAGACATTCTAAAATGATAAATTTATCGCTGATTTGCATATTTTATTAATAAATACTTTTTCTCCGCCGATTTGAGCAGTAGACAACAAAGAATTGTATTTATATTACGAGTGTCAAGAAACTTTGCTTTCTCGGAGATTCACATTTATAAAGAGAAAGAGATGGATGGAAACGAAAACGATTGTTTTTATTCGAAAGCAAAGCTCTTCGTAAGATAAATGCATGCGTAGGTTATATATTTGCCTCATACGAGTCGTAAGCACGTTTTATATAGGATTCGAAGAAAACGAATGTATGTGTGCGTATGCACGAGAAAAAAGAGAAAATAGAGAGAGAAAACGTTAATTAAAGGGATATGTTTGTACGGTCGCTCACCTTATATATTTTTAGGCGAAAAATGGACAAACAAGTATAGCATTTGGCCAGTATTCAAGAAAAACCCTTTTTCCACGTATAATATAAAATGAACTGTCAGTTCGATGCATATATAAACGTACATACTCTCGTATTTTTTTTTTTGGTACGGTGGATACATGTAATAAAACTATTGCGACGATGCTAAAATACTTCAAGATTTATGATCGCATGCCCATATCCGCAATGATCTGTGCGTTGAGAAAGAGAGAGAGGGTTTAATTTTATATTTAAGGTTTACAAGATATTTTTAGTTTTTATGTATTTACGATTTTATATTTTTTCGTTGGATAATTTGAAATTTGTTAATTGAGTTATCATTAAATAAAAACTAACCGTGTAAGTATTCATTTTAATAATAGCATCATAAATCAAGTACAAAACGACTAAAGGAAAAACTAGACCTTATTGTTCTATTTCAGCATAAAACAAAAAGAAAAGAAGAAAAAAAAGTAAGAGATCAGGTCGAGAAATTTTCACCGTTGTTCGAGCCGATAATCGTCGATAAACTTTTGAAATTTAAAAACCCGCGTACACTTATAGAAATCCGTTAAAAGTCTGGAAAGAACGGGAACATTAAAATAAGAGCCGACTCTGTGTGAAAGGTGAAACAGTAGAAAAGTCTTGTAGACCTCCGTGAGGCCAAGAAGAAATAAAAAGATAAAATAAGGAGAAGAAAGAGAAAAGTGCCGCTGGCACGCGCAATCCGGGAGGTCTTCTAAAAAGATCATAGGCGTGAAGAATGTCAAAGTGTTTTTGAGAATGAACTTTAAGAAAAATATTGTTATACGTACTGTATATACCTGACTGTTGACAACAGTATTGAAAATTATAAAGACGTTCTAAGAAAATTTTTCACGGTAGGTAATGAACCGGTAAATATTTTCAAGGATGCATTTTAGAAAATATTGATAAATAAAAGTGGATAAGTAGTAAGTAGTTTATGGTTATAAAAATTCTCAAAACTTAGATAAATTGACGATTGGATTAAAAGGTTTGGGTAACGATTTTGAATAATCGATATAGTTGTCGAGGTAATAATTTTGGTAATGTTTAAAAGGCGCGTTGGTATTTTAATGGCCTAATCAAACATGCTTCTAGAGATAAAGATATTTAAATCTATGGATTCATTAACAAGAATCAAATTTAAAACCCAATTATTAATCTTTAAAAAAGAGTCATCTTGGTTCAACGAAACAATAGAATTTTAATTATTTTTTCGATTAAATTTCAATGATTTGATGTTCGTTAATTTTCAACTTAGTGATCTTAAAAAGAACATATGTACCATTAAATTTACAATTTAATCAACGTCCAAAATTTAAAATCGAAATTCCAAAATAACCGTAGTCAACTATTATATGTTAACGCCTATAACAGTTTTCAATAATCTCCTTCAATTATTTCCCCAAGACACATTTTCCAAGATATTTTCCAGAGATAATTTTAAATAAACACCTCACACTGAGCTTCCGCATTTGATGTCCAAAGCGCCTGCAACTGAAAATTTTCTTAGAAAAGCGGTAGCATCAAAAATACACTTTACTCAGCGGGAGTGTATAAGATCATTCGCGTTTTACCTCACGCAGCTTGGTCTCTCTACCTCTCTATATATACATTACACAGAAGACGGGAGACATCGACGCTAGAGGATGCGGCCAAGATAGGAATGCAGCTCAGAAAAAAAGAGACTTTTAAAGTCGTTTTCACCTAAATACCTGTGGGAGATGATCAGAACTGCCTTCTTCTTTTCTTTCTTAAAAAAATTTTTTTTTCTTTCCTTCTTTTTTTCAAGTTTTGCCGAAATAAATGTCAGTGTCGGCGTGTTTGTTAAAAACGCGTGTGGGAGAATCTACAGCTTGATTTATGACATTTTTGCCTGGTAGATAATTCAGTCGTAAAGGATTTTATTTGAAGACTTTGTTTTGGGTATACAGTCGTGCTTTCACCCTTTTTTATTTCAACTTGTAATGCTGATGTATATTTAGTATACCAGATTTAGTGAGATATTTTTGGAGTAAACGCAACGAATTGATGTAGTAAAATAAAATTTATGATGTTATATTTTCTCTTAAAAAATTTTGTAATATTGTGCAATTTTTTTAACCTTTGATTTATACCATTTATCAGACTATATTTTGTGACATTTTAATGTTAGCAAATATGTAGATGGATGAATAGCATTAGTTAAAATTTTAAAGAATGGAATGTAGATATTCATCATCGATTAAGAATGCTGTAGCGATCTCCATGTGAGAGCTACACGATTTATTCAAAGTTTCTTATTTTTTTTTATTTCTTTTATATAAAACCGCATTAATAAGTTTTTTTTACCGCTTAGTAACAAGCAAGTAGCCATTTAACTAACCGATACCTTGCAGTTTCTTCAAACTTGTTTTTCAAGCTAAATATAATTAATCGGTTATACAAATACAATTATAAAAATGTTAAAAAAATATTTATTATCCTCGTTTAAAAATAATAATTTATTAGAAAAACAAATTGAACTTGACTAATTTTTTTTTTTTTTTTTTTAATTTAACGTCGCTGCATTTATGCCATCATTGCGATGCTAATTAGCGACGAAGATCGTCAGTGCTTTTGTGAATAAAGCACATGTAACGCACAGTGGTGTTTGTATCAATCGGCCGAGAGCAGGATTCGAACTCGGGACCCCGAGACTATGAATCCATCGCTCTACCGAATGAGCCACTAACGACCTCGACTAATTCTAATTTCAAATTCTTACTCTTGAAGTACATCTTGTATATAAACAAGATATGCGACGAACGAGTTTATATGATAAAAGCATATGCATAACGCGTTCTCGGATTCCCTCATGGTGAACCGATTTACATCTTCTTTAAATTCCATATAGCAATACTGTGTTATAACACATAGTAGCAGCCAGCATCAACAAGTTTAAACGCGTTGTAACCTGCATAATATAGCAAGGTCATTGAAAAATATCCCATAAGTTTAAACCACTGAACCAAACCGGTTGTACTACTGGGAACAAACGTTTTGTTTCCTATAATGTTTCGTTTTATTTTGGAAAAGAAAAGGTACATACGGGTGCCCATGACGTTTTACTCAATTGTTGTTTATATTGTAATGGTGTATAACGAAAGTTTTTGAGAGAGAATATAGACTTAAAAGTTGCTTTGAGGAGCTTTGCTTGAAGTACCGCTGTCTGACTTTACTTTCTTCGTTTTGGCCTTGAAGGCCATCGGCTTATGGAGTTTGTGAATGAAATTTTACATGCTGTATAGGGATGAAAGGTAAAAAGTGGCATTATGGGACTAATTTTTTTGGAAGTAATTTGAATTTCACGGTTTTTTTGTATCTATGCGTGACATGTTTATTACTTTTAATTATTCAATATATTTTATAAAATTTATTTGATATTTATGCAAATTTGATTATTGTTTAATTGCTTTATTACAATGGATTATTTGCGTAATAATTTAAATAAGAGATGATTATTTACAATGTCTTTTAATTATAGGATAAATTTAATTAAATTGCATAAATCAATTATATTTGAATTGATTATGCCTTTTAACGTGGAACTATTTAGTTCAATTTCAAAGCAAACCCACCTAATTAATCTAAATTATTGACTAATATCAACAAACTTTACTTCATAAAAATTAAATAAAAAGAAAAAAACAAATAAACACAATACATCAAAACTTAATAATATTCATTGACATTTAAAGCGTAGGATGTATTCACCTTGCGCATATACGTAAGTAATCATTAACTTATAGTAATATCAAAGAGACTCTTACTACATTGCGACAAAACTTTATTATAATTTACTGACTGGGCACGCGCGTGTATAGCATTTATTGCACAATGTTACGTGAATAGTCAATTTTCATAGACGTTGTTATTACACTGTCATTTTTAACTTGATTGCTCTTCCTTATTTGAGAGATGCTTATATTTCAGTTAATAATGCGATTTCCTTTTTGTTTTTGTTTAATATTATTGCGCACGTTAATTTGTTCGGTGCATGAAACCTGACGTTTTTTTTTTAAATTTATGATGGTAAAAAAGTATTTGATGTGGGTGATCTGATGGTTGGGTAACACCGACGTTACCAGAATTGAAAATGTTACGTTTTTTGTAAACTCCGAAACTAAAGAATTTTTTTTTGTTGTATTTTTTATCTAAAAAGTAATACAAGGTTAAAATGTTTGTTAGGGTTTTGAAATTTAATGCGTCAATTTACTTGTTTACTTAATAATTGTAAGCACATCGCTTATCCATTTTAAGTGGGTATTATTTTAATATACTAAAAATCAAAATATTTTTGGTTGAAATCAAAGAGAAAATCTTTTTCATAACATGTTAACATTATTAAGTATTAATTCCCCTACAAAATTTGATCGAAATTGACGAATATAATACTGTATTAAATCAATTGATATCCTCAAAGTTCATTAAATTAATTTAAGAAAAAATTTTCTCAGACTTAGTAATAAAAGTAAAACGCAATACGTACCCGCAGCTTTCAATTAATTACAATTTACTTTCGAAAAGAAACCTAACATATAAATTAACCCAAGTACATAATACGCATCATCCATTTCTAATAGCGCTCGACAACAACTGGATTAAAAAAAAAATAAATGGGGTATCCAATAAAAAGAAAACTAAATTCCGTATACGGGTTATCACTTTATACGGGCTCTATAACTTTTTAAAAAAATTTCTATTGCCAGGACATTAAGAATAAGTACGAAATAGATAGTCCTTAATTTTAAACTCGTTTGCAATAGTTTGATATAAAAGAGCTGCTTATAAGTTATAACGAAGGAGGACCTCCTATAGTGTTCATATAAATACACACGATGAAAATATTTTTTCTTGTTAAAGCATATATAAAAGACGATATATAACGTGTATACGTACAGTGATGTCATCGTATAACGGGCTTTGTATATGTGTTCTGTACGTTACGAGCGCTTATTAATGCATGTATATACGTATGTACGCTAATGAGCGGAATGCATATATTAAACGCGGGTGTATTATAGATAATGCGAAGAGCGCTTGTACACGGGCATATACGTGCACTTCGTTGCTTATCGTTAATACGATGCTTGATGGGCTTGGAATTTTGACGGTTGATTTGCTTGTTTATTTTTTCTTTTAGATGTATGAATGTATAAACAGTCTAAGTAACGTTTAAGACGCGGTGGTTATTTTCGAGGATGTTACTTTATGTTTTATTATAACGTCTAATGGAATTTTTGAATGATTTAGTTTTTTTATTATAAATATGAATCATAAATTTTTTGCATGTAATATATATTTCTCTTTATTTAGGTTTAATTTAATTATGTATTGATGATGAAGTTTATAAAATTATACATTTAAGAATTTCTACAAACAGGTGCTTAAAAATTTTTTATTATTGACATTCTCTGCATTCTAACACCAAATATATTTATTTCAACAATTTATATATCTCTATTATAATTCTCAAATTTTTTTCTTTCACTTCATCTTTTTGAATTTATTACTATCCATTTACATGATAATAAATAAAACGATTAATCAAAAATTTTTTCAATAATTTTTTAATAATATAATAATTGCATACCATTGACTTTTTATTAAATTCAAACGTATAAACAAATTCAAATTCTCTAGTGTACACATAAACTGCATGAGAAAAAAAAAAGAGGACGAAGAAACTTCGAAAGGAAATGAAGAAGGGCTTGCGATACAGAGGGACAAAGACATGAAGAGAAGGCGCATACCTCGTGCTTACAAGCCGAGACCAAGAAAGAGAGAGAAAGAAGAGAAAGAAAGACTTTAACGTTCTTACGTTTTCTCTTTCTTTCATCTTTACTCTTATATATGGTGTCTACATCTCTTTGGAATATATATACACTTGATATATTTTATTTCAGTGCGTATTTTTCATATAAAAATACGAGTTATTGCTCTTATGTATATTAGCCTCTATTTAATTTATAGTAGCTAGTAAAAAAATTATTTTTGGAATGTCAAATGAATTTAGGATGATTTTAAAAAGCGATTTCTCAAATCAACAGGAAATACATTTAAAAATTCAGGCACAATCATAGTGAAAGATTTTTTTAAAACTTCCTGCTTGAACACTGATAAAAACCACAAATCGTCCAAATAATTCAACACTTGAAGTTTTACAGCACGTAAAAGACCTAAAAAGCAGTGTAGGCATAAAAGCCACACACATAGAAATACGAGAAAAATTTAACAGGTATTTATGTGTATACATACATAAAGAAAACATGCACGATAAAAACCGGACGTGGCGTGCGTGGTGTATGTGCACGCGGTATTCTTTCTTTTTAAGAATCCCCAACTTTAAAGAAGAGAAAGGTATTATATATCTTCACATCCACGCATAAAAACTTCATCTCTTCTTTTCTCCCAGAGCTTGTTGCCAAGCTTGATTTCGAGAATTCAAAAAAAAAAAGGTATAAGAATAATATATAAACGAACGGCCTTGCTAAGGACGTATAGGCCATATAGGCCGTTACGTGAACACACACGTATACGTATACCAACTGTTATCGGTTTTTATTGGGAACACTTTGGTTTTACGGATGTATTATAACGTATACATTTCGGTAAATTATGTTGAGTTCTAGTAGCTTTTTTTTTCTTCTTTCGCCGAGAGGAAGAAAGATTGACTTTCCCTTTAATGCGTCTGGTTTTTGGTGGCGATAATTATTGGAGTAACGAGAAGGTTTATTTTTTTTAGGCATTTTTTCTTTTGTAATGAGAGTTTGGGATTTTGTTTTGCTGAAAGAAGTTGAAAAGGATTGAGAACGTTCATATCTTCAGAAAAAATTGTTAGTTCTTCTTATATATAAATAGAAAAAACTGATTTTTATCGTAATCTTTCCATCGTTTGTGACATTACTGTATTATTCTCATTAAAAAATATTACATAACTAGTTACTCAAATTAACCTTGCACTCTTTTCCTATAACTCAATTAAAAATAAAAGGAAGAAACCATCATCTTTGTGTGTGCGTATATAACGGAAGCAAGAAGAAAAAAAAAGGCGAAGAGAAACACGTAACGTCGCCAAAGGCGTCGTCTCTACTCACGATTAAAATATATACACAATATAATATATCCCAATGCATATAATATACACATACATCCGTTTCCCAACGAACGCGGTTTTAACCTGCGGTTTTATACTTGACTCAGAAACGCAAAATGCGTTTGTGAGTATATATGCATACACTATATATCAGACGACTTTGGTCACGCTTGGTAGCAGCGGTCACCATCAGACAAAATATATACATTCTGCCGTTCGATGTTTGTCTGTGTGCGTGGAGTAGAGGAAATGCACGTATATACATTGAATGATTACATACATATAGATGGGTATCGAAAAATCTTCGGACTGTGAGAAAGGAATGTGTCTTTGTTATTGTTTCTGAGACAATGGTTAATATTTTAATTTTTTCGAGAACTTATTTTATAAGTAATAAATTCAAGTTTTTTATTAATAAATGTTAAATAAAATGTTTATTAAAAATTTAAAATTTTTGCATTTCAATAAATTTTATTGGTTATTATGACAGCGTTATTTACAAAGAAATAATATTTTCTGAAGGAAAATGAAAACTTAAGTTTTTAAATATTTAATTGACCACCTCTTACTCATGCTCATTTCAAATTATAAATAAGTGTAATCTATATTACTCATTTACATCCGCGCCAAAACGAGCAAGTTTGAAAAAAAAGCATTAAAGAACAAAGGAAAAACGAAGCATCGCAATATGCTAAAAGAAGAAAACGAAGAGGATTTAGCTCATGAAATAGAGAAGAAACATCAAAGAATTAAAGAAATAAGAATAAGACTTTATGCATGAAGAAAGGCTTTACATGCGAGAGAAAAGAAAAAGAGAAAAAAAAGGGAAAAACATTTTCTAAAATATATAAGAACAAAATAAGAACATGAGACGTAACCATAAACACCGGAGAGCCTTACTCCAGGAAAAGAAAAGATACATCCCAGCCCTCGAGGGCATATGTGTAGTTTATATATACATATTCCTTCTTCTTCTTCATGTTCTCATATAGTTCAGAAACTTGAAGAGAGAGCGCAAAAGAAGCATAATAATAAAAATACCGGCCGGTATATTATAACAAGTCCGTGCACCCACTTTTACAAAAAAAAAACCTATAATTTGAATAATTGACCCTGGGAAGTTAATGTATAAAACAGAGAGAGAAAAAAAAGGAACGTTAGAATTTGAGAAATTGTCAGTATGGACTGAGAAGAAGGGAAGGAAAGAGTTTGTAACCGTGCGAATATTTTTGGACTACACTTACATATTTGTACTTTTTTTTGTTTTATTTTTTCATTTTTGGAGTAGGAGGTTTTTCGAACGAGTAAATATATTATAGGTTTCAAAAAGAAAGTAGGTTTCGCATTGATTATACCTGCACGGTGCCTTTTCAAAATTATGTACATTTTGACATGCAAAAAGGTAATTGTATTAGAATAAAATATACAAGTATGCTAATGAAATTAATTGCAAACGAGAAAATCACGCGGTTAATTAGGTAAATTTTTAAAAATAGTCATAATGATTCATAGAAAATCTGTCCATTAATATTTTGAGCTCCATTGTTCATTGTATTTTAAAATTAGTGACAAGACGTATTATGTTGACATACAGTGTACGTAATATAATGTTAACTACCCATTAAAATCCATGTTATTACTAAATCATGTTATTAACAACATCGTTAAATTTTCAAAGTCCATATGTTTAAAATCTTATAAAATTACTTTTGAAATAATACCTCCGTCATTAGAAATCCGCTGAAATAACGAAACAAATAGGCAAAAAAATGGAAAAAATAATCTTCACTATAACACTGTCAAAGTTCACAGAACAACAAAATTCACCAATTTTTTAAAAATAAAATTAAAGCACACAACAATACAACGCTAACGATCACATTGAATAAACCACACAACCGTAAGACAAAAGCTTAACTGTCTACATGAACTTTGAAGAAGCATCAAGTATGCTCGACTTTGCTTTCAAATTAACGCTATGCTTCTTAATTGGTGGGGCCTATTTATGCGCGCATCCAACATGTATACATATATGTATGTTCTAAACACATATAAACTCATCTTATCTAAAATTCCAAACTTTCCAGGGAGTCTTTTTCCTTAATAATATACATATTGTGGGAGAGAATGGGTCAGTTCTTCTTTTGTGTGTGTATTCGCGCTTGTGTATTTTTGGGCCTTTTATAATACGTTAAGAGAATAATTAAGAGATTCAAATTTCAAAAATTTTTCGGTTAGTTTAGCTTCGAACGATATCTTTTCATCTATGATTCATTTTTCTTTAATGCGCCTAAGATTTCTTAAGAAGTAAGAAAATAAAGGAAACTAATGTATAGAACAAGATACTATTTTGTAAGAAAAAAATATTCATTATTTAGATATGATAAGATTCGTTTTATCTAACAGTAAGTTTATAATAATTGAAATTCGTATTTTACGATTGATTTGCTTTGTTTTAAATGAATATATTATAATATCTTTTTTAGTCGATCTAAATTATAATCCACAATAAAATATATTTAATGCAAGTCACTCGTATTACGTAAATAACATATGTAAACTTATTGTCTACACAATATCAAGGATACCGGTTATAAGAAAAAGAAGTCACAAAAAAAATATTCGCTCAAGGAGCCTGTCAGAATAAAAAACAATAGCATGAAATTCAATAAAAAATATTATTCATTAAACAAAAAATATTGAATCGACCAAATTAATATAATTTATTTAATTTAAAAAAAATAAATAAACAAGGGAAATTTCGCACATAAAAAAAATTTCACAATTAACAAATTCAATTAACCAATTACTAATTCTCATAGCCGGCATTCCTTACGAGCATATTTCGCACGCTCAATGGTAGATTAGAGCTCATATAACATGTGCGTATGTAACACAACAGCTGCCGCATACCACCGAGATAAGATCGTCCTTTTATTTTTTTTTTTCAAAGGGAAAAAAGAGAGGAGAAAAGTAAGTACGTATACCGTTCTGGTATATATAAGAACGACGATAATCGTACGAAAACCGTTTTTCCGATATAACAGTGTACAGTAGAACACCCCCTTGTTTTTATGCATTATTATTTTTTTTTTCTTTCCTTAAAGTTATGAGAAGATTTTTTCATTTTATCTTTTACGGATACGCGCGTATACGTTTTATCAGGCGTAGAACGGATTTGGCGATAGTTTTTATCGTTAATGTTAGTTTTGCAAGATTTCAAATGTAAAATCTGTCGTTACCGTAATCTTTTGTGAAGAGACTTTGTTTGATATGCGATTAGTCGTGATTTATCGAATTTTTGAACATTCGCATTTTGACGTTTGGTTGTAGATGTATTCCGAGTAACAAAGATAAAAATAGGAAAAAATAAAGTAAGAAAGTTTTTCGGCGATTATTTTAACTTATACGTTGATTGTGAAATGTTTGACTCAGTTTATTAGATGACTTTCCGGAATTAGTTAAACTTATATGTAAATGTCAAATGTAGTGACTTCATAGAACCCATTATTAAAAGAAATAATAAATCCTTCATTAAAGAAAAAAAAAACTAGTCACATACACACGCATGCATATATATAGTTATGGCTTCTTGGTTATATAATTTTATCAAAACCTAACTTAATCCCAAAATTTAAACTTTGTTTAATCGGGTTAATCATATTCACACAAAACGAGCCATTTGTATAAATAAGAATTTTAAAAAAAGAAGAAAACAAAAAAAATTGACCCGTTCAACTTTTAATATCGCCGCTTTTGAGCTTGTATTGTGTACGAGCATGAAAGGAAATAATTAAAAATGAAAAAAAAAAACGAGTTCCGGATACTCCAAAAAAAAAAAAACAGTTTAAAAGGCGGAGCATTCGAAGTTAGTAAATATAAAAAAAAAACGAATTTTAAAATTCTTCTAGATCGTTTCGGATGAAGCTACTGTCGCTTGGAATTAAAGCGTTGAGGATTATAGTCTGAAATCGTGAGTTTCAACGCTTTTATTTAGATTTTATGGGTTGTTTAGGAAATATAAATTATGCTTCTAATACTAGGAATTAATAGGTGTCCAAACATATTATAGTAATTATACATATAAATTAAATTTTTTGTCCTTAAGTTTTTAGGTTGAAATATTATTATTATTAAACAAAAACACTAAAATTTAAATTTATCACGTTAATTTTAAATTGACATTAAAAACAATGTAAAAAATTTCAGTAATTATAGACCCCAAAAAGAATACAAGAATATAAAAAAAAACTAAAAGAAGAAAACTTGAAATTCTTTTTCCCGTATCGAGTTCTTTAAATCTGCTTACAAACTTATTTCCAGACTTACATACAAAGAGAAACGTGATGCCTCTCCGAGGATTCTTTAGCGCTCGGGATAATCCCGTAAAAAAAGAACTCCGCGAACGCGAGTGACTTTTGTTATTCTGTACTTTGAGCACTGCAAGAGAGGAGAAAGAATTCGTAAAAAAATTTAACGTTGTAAAGTCTATTTTTTTTCTTGTGAATTTCCTTTCTTACGTTCTAATGCATATTTATTGATAAATTTTCCATCGTGAGATAAAACGCCAGTTTCAGTATTATGATTCTTTGTTTGGGAAGGTTTGATATTTTCTAGTTTTCTACTTGAAAATATAGCTGTAAAAAAATTCTAAGATGTTGGGAATCGTTTATTCCGAATGAAAAAATTCCTTTTTATTAAGTAAGTATAGAAATTTTTTCATATTTTTATCAATCTCTCTCGAGTCTTTGTTGAAAAGAAAAACTAAATGGCCGCTCATTTATTTTAATAATTAAACGTGGACGTTGGTAAAAAAAGAATTTTATTCACCGTTTTGATGGCGTAACACTAAACCAAAAATGAAGTTTCTTTATATTTTTAAAAATAACGAGAATGTTTACGTTTATTATCGCTCCTTTTTTTATCTCTCCAAATAAAGTTTTTTGTCCGTATATTTTTGGTAATTAAATGCGAAAGAAACGAGTATTCTTAATTGGACTCGATGATCCATGCACGTGTCAAAAAAATTTTCTACCATTTATACGTGACCGTCCTTGTGTCAGTTTTACGTTTTCTAAGGAAATTTTTTATTCTTTAAGTTTTTTTTTGACACGAATTTGAATAGACCAGCGACGATTTATTGTTTGTTGATACAATAAAGAAAAGCATAAAAAAGAGAAATCGATTGTTACGGTTGGTCATAGAAATCTTAAGAGGAACAATTTTGTTTCACCTTAAATAGTGATATTGAAAATCGTAAATATGCTAATAAAATGTTTGCTTTAAAGTAGCTCAAGAAAACTAGTTTTCTATGCTTTATAACAATAAATAATAATATTAAATTCGCAGAATTATTCCTTACTGTATTAGAAAGCTTAGTAGCACATTATTACGCGCCGCGAACAATTGGCATGGAAAAAATCATAAGATCTAATAAATCGAAGAAGAAAAGAAAATTATTACAAATTGCTTCGCATAAATCAGAATCTTTCAAACTCATCGTCTATCAATCGTTTCTTTTTTTCTTATCTTATTTCAATAATAGAAAAAAAAGGCTACCGTAAGAATTGCCATTATAACATCTTGAAGGCCGTTAATGTATAATGAAAAGTTGACGCTGCGTTTTGCTCCAATTCAAGGCTTACGTAGCGTATACAGCCACGTCCTTGGATATACATTTTCTTTTTACGCTTTATATATGCCTATAAAAATGACAATGGCTTTTGTGTTTATTGCTTCTTTTTTTTTGTCCTATCTATCTCTCTTCTCTACTTTTTCATTATTATAAATAAGTCACATAATCTTGGCGTAAGACTCGTTAGTCGTGATTTTAATTTTAAGCAAAATTACAAGTAATTCAATGTCAACTTTGAAACAAAAAAAAATATAAGAATAATAAACAATGGATTACGGGAAGAATCTATGTACAGTTTTAAATAAAAAAGTGGGTTTTAATTGATTTTAAACGAGGTGTGCGCATGGAAATAATTGTTGCGCTGGCAATTAAAATGCAGTTTTTATTTTGTAACGACAATAATAACACTGTATAGAAATAAAAATTTGTTACTGAAATAAATAATTGTTATGTGAAATATTACAACTTGTTGTAATAATCTTTCTTACTCTTTTTTTTTCGTTATAGCCATAATTTATTTATAAGCAAATTAACCTTTATTTTTCCTTTTTATAATTGTACGCTGTGTCGAAGCAACAAACAGCTGCAGTTGTAGAATGCACATTTTACTAAATCAGCATGTTGCACTATCTATTACGCTGTACTCGGATATCATTACAAATGAATTTATTACTTCTTAAGCTGTGTGCATGTGCTTTATGTTTAACAACAATAATTATACACACTCGCAAACGTTTTGTCATAATAAAACGATACACGAATTTTAATTTGATTAACAAACTTTCCTCATTCGACAATGATTATACAAAGATAAAAAGGAAAAAGGAAATTGTAGTAATAAACTTGCGTATGGTAATCACCATAACAAAACGTATTTTATTAAGCTTTTACTGTATATATACGGACACAATATGCAGTTTATAAATTTCAAATACCGCTCGACATCAGCATCTCAAATTGACCTATACCCCAGAAACACATTCTTTCTCTGTGCAGGAAAAAAAGAAGAAACCTCATTACTTCAATCCCTTATACAAGCATGCAAACTAATAATAGTAAAATACCATAGTCACTATACTAGATTCTATACACTAATTTTTTCCTTTTTTCTTCTGCTAAGCATATAGGGGGATAATTTAAGTGTCGCGTGTCGATGCTTTCGCTCTGCACGCGTGCCCCGGAGGAAAATGTTCAAGTATTAAGCAGCCAAGTATATATACGTATATACATGGATATCCATATATATATAGTAGACGGAGAAAGGAGTAGCTGAGGTCGCTCGCTTGTGTCTTAGGTTCCCACGCTTCTGCGGCTGCCTCGCCTTGCTTTTTTTCTCTCTCTCTAAGTTTATCTCTTTTTATTTCTCGAGAAAAGAGAGAGAGAGAAGAGAATGCCTCGCGGCTGTCTCTTGCCGATGAAGAAGAAGAAGAAGAGAGAAGAGATTCTTTTGCGCGCTTAACGCTTCTTTCGTCATAGCGACCGATCTCCCAAGTGCTAAATACAAGTGCAACGAGATGTTGGATACACGAAGGTATATACTACGGATAAAATTATTGATTCTCAATCGTAGTTCGATCTTATATTTTTTTTTTCTTCTCCGGTAATTGTTTTGCAAAAAATTTACTTAAAGATTTATAAAAAGTAAAATTAATTTATTTTTACTGCACTTTAACGTAATGTTTAAAAAAATTTTTACAAACTGTCATACATTTGATAAGTACAAATTAAAATAAGGATTGATTGATATTTCATTTACAATTTGATCAAACATTTATTTATGCAAAATCAAGTTTATAATTGATGCTCTTTTGATTGCGTTGCGCATAAAAGCGAAAGATGATGCTTAACAATTATTAATAATTTCATATGCGGAATAGGTGGGTGGATGAAATGTTGACATTGAGGATGATTTTGTTATGACTTTCCCATCGCTGAGCGAGAGTTATTATTACGTGTCTTTCGTTATTCATTGTTGATAATTGAACTCCCGGCAATTTCGTGCAGGATTTTTTTACAGCTGGGTGCGGATTAATTATCACGTTTGTATTGAAAAAACGTTAACAATAAGATTCACGATTTTACCTTTGCACGAATCCTTGTACGGAATTTTTTTAAACTAATTTTTATTAATTTTCAATTTAAAATTTAAACAAGACATAATCGAATTTTAAAATTTATCATTTGTTATTTTTCTAATTGAAATGCATATTTAAAATTTGAAGCTTATTTTCTCACCGATAAATAATTAAAAATCGACGAATCAGCCAATTAAAAAAATCCTATTAACAACCACGCCATACCTTATGTAATTATCTTTTAATATATTTTTACACATATAACCCGCATTCCATATAGGTACCATAAACCAATCATTGGTATATAACATCCTTTCCCTATTTATTTATTTTCCTTTTTTTTATCTTCTAATATAATACACTTACTCGATCTAAACGATCGTAACACGAGGCTCGAACGCGCCGAACTATCGGTGTGCCTCTTAAATATAGCGGTAAAATGGTATAATGTACACCGGCCGTAGTGTGTTCATCTACGCGAAACGGAGTTACATTATCTCCTTTTATTTGTTCTTTCTTTTCCATTTCCTTTTTTTCTTCTTCTTATTCTCAATCCCTTCCTTTAAATACTAAATAGCCTTTGTTCTTTGAGCAGCAAGTTTTAATATTGACGATTACACAGGAATGCGATTACTGGTGTACAAAGGTAGAGTGGACATTTAAGAAACGATTAAAATATTTTGGTATGTGTGTATTACTAAATGGTAAGGTAGAATTAGTCCACTACAACAATTATACACACTCTTCTATGATTTCTTTTTTTTTTTCTTTTTTTTTCTTAATTTCTTAAATGAAAGATTGTCTTGCGCAAGGATGCGTTTAAAAAGGAAAAATTTATTGCCGGAGGTGACACACTTTGGTAAATGTTAAACTATGGGAAATAATGCATCGGAGAATTATAATAATAATAATAATAATAATAAAAAAGAAAAAAGAAATTGTAGCTAATAGTATTCTTCGGAATGAAAGTTTTATTAGCAGTCTAAGATGGATGTTTAATAATAAGGAATATCTTATATGGATTTAATTTCCTCGGGAATTATAGGCTACGAAAATGGAGTAGTAATTGTCAATTAAATTCGATAATTGAGAAAATTCATTGTTCCGCTCTTTTTTTTTCTATCAAACTAATTTTATGAAGATTTATTAACCTTTTAAAATGAAGGCCGATCAATGAAGTAATTATGGAAAGTTAGACCATGAAAGGTTGGTCAATTTGTAATTTTATGAAAATAATAAAAAAAATATCATTTGTAATGTACAAAGGAGAGGAAAAAAATAGAATGAAGAATTCCAAAAAGTATCACATAGTACTTAAGCAAAAAAAAAAAATTCTCATCTCTATGACTACATCTAATCTCATTCCTCCTTAAAATTCAACCATAAAATCCCGTTTTCTTGTCCTGACCCACGATCTCTTTTTCTCTCACTCGCTCTTCTTTAACCTAAAACGATAATCGCTTCTCTCAAGATCCTAAACTGTATCCCAACAGTGTATTATAGAAGATGCACCACCCGTGCAAGATTATTTTATTTTATTTTTTCTTAAACTTAATTGCCGTTACTAAGCTATACACACATAAAGTACTCGAGACATCTTTATATACATATACACATGCACAGAGTGTGTAAAATCTCTCGCGACTTTATTACTACAGTAGTAACATTATTGTTATAAGAAAAGTAACAAGAAGGTATATGGCAGAACTTGAACTTTCTAGGTCTCCTTAGCAGAGAAGCTTTTTATGTAATCCTTTTAACTTCTCTCTTTCCAACAGTTTCTGTATATATACGCGCGCGAGCGCTGCACCCATTTGTCGTTTTATATATAGCGAAATGAGATGAACGTGAGAAAGCGCGCTTGCTTGCTCTCGCGCTATATAACGACGATAAAAAGATTCTGTGTGTATATATACAGGGAACATTACGTTGTAATAAAGTTTTGCGGTATGTGTCGAGGATAATATACATGATGCTTAATTTAAAAGATGTTGCGCATGTGTGTACGTGTGTGCGGTTGGATGAGATTGGATGAATTGTTAAAGAAGGTTATATTTCCCTTTTTTTTCATTCCGTTTCTTTGTATTAGGATTTATGTATTATACATCGCAAGGTTGGGTGTATATATAATGCTTTTTTAATGATGTTTAAAGTTGATACGATGGTTTTTGCTGTGTTTAGTACGGAGACGATGTCGTTGCGTTGGAAAATAGATAATTTGAAAATAATGTATGCAATTTATAGGTTATAATGATGGCGCGAAGAAACATTATTAAATTATCAACTAATATTTATTCTTAAATTATTTTCTAATTTCTTAACAAATCGATGCTAGAACTAACATTAATTTACGAATGAATTAGAAAATAATTAAATATTTTTGAAATAGGAAATGGAAATATTAAAGTGAAGAATGCAAGATTCATTAAACTTCGTTAATTTCAATTTAAATAGTAATGACCATATTCAGTAACATTAGCATCGATAAAACTAGTTTGCAATTCATCACGCTTCCTAAATAGTAATCGCAAAGATTCATCAAAACTTTGAAGAAAATTAAAAAAAAATATCCTTTTAAACTTCTACCACATAAAGCTTAAGCTAACCTCATCATACTTCCAAGTCATTTTTAAAAGCCAACAATTTTTTTTCTCTCTCCGTCTCTTTTTTTCTTGTGCTCGCTCGCTCGAATGAAGGAAACGGGAATATAACCGTTTCAGTCTAAATCTTTTCTCTGTGTCCGTGCAGTTCCGCGTTGCTCTCTCTGTGGGTTCCCCATTTTTATATATATGTTGATGATATGAAAAGAGACCTGCTTACTTACTTTGCTCTTCATACGAAAAGAATTAAGCTAAAGCATCGTGTATGAGTATTTTTACCTTACTTTTGCGCTTACTTATTAAGTGGTTTACCAAACGAAAGGAGAACAAACGCGATGGTAGAAAGTAACTCTTTCTGTTCGCAAAAGAGTATAATATGTACCAAGTTTTTAAAGATTCTCCGAATTGCGTGCATGATATATGTGTCAACGAGTGAACGATGTATGTATATATACACACAAAAGAAAAAGAAAATATTCAATTTAATGGACTAGACTAAACGACTTTAGAGAATAATACGAAAGAATGAAATTAAATAAATGCGCTATTGAAACAAGAAATATGGAAATTACTATTCATTTTTTCGTCGAAACATATGAATGAAGCTTTTGTTGTAGTATATAGAATAGTTAAAATATCTATTTGTCGTCTTTTGTAAATATGCTTTTTTCCAATAAAATATATGAAGAATGACACCCGATAAGAGCAAAGACACAAATTACTTGAAAAAACAAGAAAAAAAACAAGCGCACGTGTGTCCAATGAAGCACATATAAGAACTGAATATAACCTCAATTGCCAACGCGAGCAATGTTAAACTTACACGGGATAAGAAGCCCTTTTTCTTTTTTAATTGAAAAAGAACGTATAAGCTGAACACGCACGTGTGCAATCCCAGTGAAATCGGTATGCTTTTAATAACGAGACGTGCTGTTCGTTCCATTTAAAGATTTTTATCGTTACAAGCTTGAAACGCACGATTCAACCCCTACGCTTTCAAGGGATGACAAATATTAACTTGCAGTTATTTCTTCTTCAAGTACGCACACGTGTTCTAGTTATTACGTATAAAAGGGGAGATTATTTTTTCCTTCCAGATTGATGAGCTTGATGATGAAGACCATTGTGCTTTGTTTTATGCGATAGAACAATAGAGTCTGATTCATTGTTTGTTATCAAACTATATGGTTTGCTTTTCATTACAATTGTTAGAAGAAAAGATTATACACAAGTTAAATATTAAATTGTAATTTTATATCATTAAGATTCGCAAATGATACATTAGCATTGTATGTCTTTAGTCAAATTAAAATCTAATAATAATTTATTTAAAAATTTGGAGAAGAAAATCTAATTTTTGTTGAACAACATTAGCCTGGGAACGGAATGAAATTCTTCCGGTAAAAAAGAAACATGCGAGATACACAAAAAAATTTTTTTAGACGAATGGGTATGCCATTCTAAAGTGAAACGAATTGAGGTCTAATAGCTGATAATTAACGTGTTTGGAGGTTTTTTTCACCAAGTACCTTCAACAAGTCATTTAGTTAATTCAAAAAAAAAAAAAAAAAGAAGAAGATACTATGACCATTTTTAAAATAAATGACAATTTGAGAATACAAAAAAAGAAACAAACGTACACTCAATTTTGGACACGCTATATATTTAACTCGTACAAATGGCTCGAATGATTCACATATTTAAAATATATTTAGCAAATTCTTTAAATGATTTTGAGTTATGTATCCGTTTTCGTCATCCTCCTTGAGAAATTTCAATACTAGTTGTGCATTTATTGTCGTTTTAAATACCAGATAACAGTAAAAATCGTCAGCAAAACAAGGGAAAGCCCACTTTCTTAGTGCAATAAAAAGTGATTGTAAATAAAGCAAGACCAAAGAAAAAAGAGATATTTCAATTCATGAAAAAAGTAACTCCCTTAAACTTGCCGGAGCTTGTTTCGAAAACATAAACCAAATCTCTTTACGTCCTTTACAATACCTTGACACCCGATGCACTACCGATTTCACGCAAAATTTTTCAAAGTTTACAAGAAAGAAAAGAAAAAAGGACAAGTCAAGGCAAGTAAAGAAAAATTGGTAAACCATGGTAATCTATAAAGGTAAGACAGAAATCTCACTTCGTTTCATCAGGTCAATGAAAAAGGACCTTTTCTCTTCTCTCTTCTCTCGCTCGCCGTAGTAATCGACCTGGAATGCAATCGATACGGTATGAAAGATTTTTAATAGGCCTAAAAATCAACCGACAGCAGGTATTTAACGCATGTTAAACGTCCGCATGAACGCGTCCGTTATTTAGTTAACGTTCGTGTTCTCTAAGGTGACGAAAAGGTATATAGACTAGAAAAATTTGTTCAGGGTCTATTGTTAGAAATTGAAGATTAGTCTTCTCGATGTTTTGGATTAAGGCAGGAATTTCTTTAAAGGGAAATTAGCTATGAAAGAAAGATGTGCTATTTTTAGTTTGTTTTTTAAACAGCGACAAAAAAATTAAAATATAAATAGGATACGGAAATCGACATTGTTTTATTCATAAGATTGAATTCTGTACTATCAATAGTTATTGTATTTTTATTCAAAAATATAAACTTTCACCTGCTCAATTTCTTATAAAATTTATTTTTACCAAATTAGTTAAATGAAATTTTTAAATTTAAATATTTAACAAACTAGCATTTTGCGCATCAGATTAAAATCCCAATTTAAGCTCAGTAAAATAAAAGTAATTTAATGAAAATCTAACATTAGACTGTTCGTAAACATGTTCGTTAAACTACGAAAACGTGTTGGCAACGTAAAAGCATCTGTCAGCAAGGACGTGAGAAACGTTTTTCCTTTTTTTTCTTTCTCCTTTTAAAGTTTTTCCTTTCGTTTTTCGACTCCGTATACGTACATCACGCTTTAATCGTCTAGGTTCACCGAGGTGTACATAAGCGCGAACGGAAGACAGAATTCAAAATACATCTACTTTTAGAGTAACAACATCTGGTTGCCACACCATCCAAAACTCGCTCGGTCGCGCGAGCTTTTGTGCACGGAGGAAAAAGGTTCCGAGTATTTTTTTGTGCGAACCAAAAAAAATTTTGGAGAGGAAGTTATTAAATAACTTTATTATGTTTGAGATTTTTTGATGTGCACGCTGACAAGATTTTTTTTTATTCTAACTAAACTCATTTGGGTGGTGAGGTATAAAAAAGGGATGATGATAAATTAATGTATTATAGTAAACAGCTGTGTCAAATTTAATTAAAAATTATGAATGAGTTGACTATGAGTAGACCTAATATTTTTAAAAATTGCTTTTTTTAATATTGTGCCAATTTTTTATATGTTTTAAAAATTGCGTAAATAAAACTATTGATTGATAGTTCCATAACTGTATCATTGAATAAAAAGCATTAAAAACCCGTTCCTATTCTAAATATCAATCAATAAATATATAAAACTTCATATCAAAAACTATACTCCAAATAATATCTCAATCACTATACAAATGTACATAAAGGAAACCCGTTCCCTCAATGTTTTTTATGAACAAACTCCACAAAAGAAAATAAAAGAAGCCGATACAAAGAAATATATACGAGACCTTAATAATATAAAGGTCTCGTATACGTTTCTTATAATATCAATCGATCGAAAAAAGAGATTCCGTCACTCTCAACATTGACAACCATATGCACACACAAGACGCATTGCTCTCGTATAAGTACATGGGAATCAATAAAATCAAATATCTTAACATAACAGAGGAGAAAAGGAAGGAAAAAAAAATGTTTCACGTCCGCGTATAACACGTGACAGATATATCGGCATCCGATGAATGCTCAGTACTGTGACGTTTTGTATTAATCCCTTTCTTGGTTCTTTTTTTTTTCTCTTCTTTTTTTTTCATTCCGTATACATATTTGAATAGGCGAGAGTTTAAGGTCCCACATGTGTGTGTTGTATTTATAGTGGACACACACAATCGACTGATTTACGAGCATGAAAAATCGAGCGCTTAAAGTATACGTAGTGGAAGCCGATCGCGAGACTCAAAGCGCATAATTATTTATTCTATTGTGATAGGGATCGGTTTCTTTTTTAAAATTAATTCTCGAGATGTCGAGATGATATATAATCGATTCTAATTGTCATTATAATGGATTTTTAAGATAATTTAATATTTAATGAGGATAATTAATAATTCAGTTTAAGGAATTTAATTTAATTATCGAAATCAATTTTCTTATATTGTTTATTGTAAAGGAATGGTTCTATTTAAAAAATGTTTGATTACTTAAAATTTTTAATTGGCATTATGCAACAATGCAATCAATTAATACTGAATAAGAAATCGTTACTATTTATTATTTATTTAAAAATTGCATTCGTAAAAGCAACAAACTAATGTTTCAATTTTTTATTACCGATCGTAACATTAATCAAACACTGACATTACAATTTTACTAAACGTAATCATTGAGCGTAAAAAGGTTTCCATAACAAAAGAATAAAAAAAGAACATCGCTAAACAATATTTCCATACCATTAAAAGGGTTTATAAACGCTCACTAAATCAAGTAGTAACTATACATAATCGATATTTTTCTCACCAAAGATCTAACAATAAAACGCGTTGTATCTATGAGTCGTAAAAAAATCAAAGATGAATAAGAAAAAAAAGGGGGAAAAATTTTTCGTATTTCTATTATAACGCAATTGATAAAGCGAGTCCACTCTTTCAATGTCGTCCTGAAAGAATTTTTTTTCTCGTCCAACTATATCGAATTCGTCATATAACATTAAACCGTTTGCTGTTGGCTGCTGCACACGTGCATGCACATACATAATGGAGCATAAATACTTTACATTATGACTAATAGCATTTCTCTCGTCTGAGATGTCTTCCAGGTGATTCAACCTTTTTTTCTTTTTTTCTTGTAGTTATTATGTGTATCTATAAAAAATTTTCACGGGCTATTCATATTAGAAATTTTCTAAATGTTATTTTTTCTTGTATGAATGAAATAGAAATCTATAAGCTTAAATCCGTTAGAAAAATAGCTAACAATGTCCAGAGGGTTTTATCGAATAAGAAATTTTATCTTAGAGGTTGGTTGCTTGATGTTGGTATAGTTTAAGAGTTACAGCTGTATCGCAAAGGTAAATAAGATGATGATAAGGCCTAAAGCGCGCGAGGAATTGAAAATCACTTACGTATTGGGGTTTGCTTGAACATGTAGAATGAGATAAAGGATGATTGACATTGTAGTATATTTTATGTTTACTTTACTTATTTATTTTTTTGTCGATTTTGTAAAATATGAAGGTTTTATGTGCGTACATATTAGTGATATTTTTTAAATCTGACCCAAAGGATTTATCACAAAGAAATAGTGTTGTTCAAATAAAAGATTGTGGAATTTTTATGTTGTTTGAAAATGACATCATGTCCAAATTTGTATTGATAATAACAACGTAACAAATTGCAAAATAGTTTATTAATTAAAATTAACTTGAAAACAAATTGTTTTTAAAATTTGTAAATACGTTTTGTAAAACTGAATGAAAAATTTTCAAATAATTATACTGCAATTTGCTGGAAAGTTAATGTTGAAGTAATTATCAAAAGTTTTAAACAAATAAATATTTAAATCTTTCACCTGATTCTTAGAATGCAAAAATCAAATACCGTTTCTTATAGATGGAATTTAATGAATAGCTGAAATTCTTTTTCAATAATTTCCTCAAAAATGTTAATGAATGAACGGCCATGAGCAATTCTCATTCATCGGGACCAGTTCTTCATTCTTAAAAAAATCTCCCAATTACATTTCTATCAATAGAATTCACAACAGACCTTTGTATCATAAATTGCTGTGTAATAACAGGTACCGTAATATACTTTTTTTTATACAATAATTTATGTTTTTAAATTCTAATAAAATTTAAAAATAATTTCTGATTTTAAATTTTAATAAAATTTAATAAATGTAATGATCAACTAAATGATGCAAAAACTATGATGAAACAATATTAAAAATGACACAACAAAAACAAGAGTCTGTTCCGAAATACCGAAAACTTATGAATGAACTATAAACATAAAAGTCAACAAATAATCACCTCATGATCTGCAATGATTGGCGACTTGTCAATTAAATTATCATTGCTAATAGGACTGGGCGGTGAAGTTGGACTTGCACTAGGGCTTACGTGAAAAGCTTTAGCTTCTTTAGCTTGTCTCTGTGGTGACATCCTTGCCGGAAAACTCAGTGTCTTCGTCCACTGTGATAGTCCTCGCACCATTTTTAATTTTTTTTTAATTTTTTAAATTTATCAAATCCAAAAAAAAAAGAACCAAAATATGTCATTCACGCGTGTAACACGCGGGAGATAACTTTTAAACTCACGTATTTTATCAAACCAATAATCAAACAAATCTATAATATTCACAGTCTTCAATACAACACACTTTATCAAATGAAAAAAAAAGTTTAATGAAGAATAAGAGAACAGGAGTTATAACGCGTGTGCGCTGCTCCAGCTCGCTAACTCGACTGACGACTCTTTGCTTTGCTTTGCTATAGAGAACCGGTCGACTCCTTTTTATTTTTTTTTCTCTTTTTCTCTTCTCTTCTTTTTAAGCTCGTTCGTGTTCGTTCAGATGCGCGAAGTTTGTGTGTGTGTATACGTGTGTATAAGTATATAGAAAGGCATGCGCTGAACAGCTGCGTTGAGTTTGTTAGCCGCGGGGGCCTTTAGGCGTTCATTGGTCGGTCGGGGAGAGAGAAGTTTCAATGGTAGTAGTATAGTATTGGTATACATACGACGGAAATGATCTGGTTCGCTTTCTATCCTCTTCTATTATGTGTATGCGGTTATGGTATGGGTAAAGAAGTATGTATAGAAAATAAAGGAAGAGGAGGATGCTGCTGCTGCTGGCTGCTGATGCTGCGCTTTAAGGTACAGGGGAGGATGTAAGCACGTTATGTATATTATATACATATATACGTGTATAAAATATACGGGGGATATTATGATAGAACGCAAAGAGGGAAGTCGTTGGGACGATATTAGAGAATTCTATGTGATAAACGTTTGATTTCTTTCTTTTTTTTTATCGTTCCTGTCTTTCTACGGTACTTGATTTTTTTATTTTGTTTTGACTGTTTTTTTTTTGGTGCGAGAATTTTATGGATGATATCCGGTGATTTAGGATTTATTTTATATGGGGTGAAGAATTGTTTCAAATTGGTATAATATCAAGTACTATTTCAAGTCCGGTGCAAATTTTTTTACGTTATGCTAATATTAGGAGATGATGCAAACTCGCATTTTACAACTTTCAATTAATTTTTTGGAAAATTTATAAATTTTATTTAACCCTTAGACTTGAATTAAGTTTTTATATTTCTGTTATTCTTTTTTTTTTAATGAAAGAAGTTTTAATCTAGTGTTTAATTTTTTGAAGGCTTTATTAATATTCTCTATTTTAATAGAAAAAATTAATTTGTTTATAATGATTGTTATTAAAAAATTAACTTTTTTTGAAAATATCGATCAATTAAAAAACACAACGGTGCAAATTCGCCCTAGTATACAGTTTGAGTTTATCAAGTTTCTTATTAATTTAATTTCATGATAACTTTTCTAAATTTTGATAAGCAAAAAAAATTTTAGTTTAATAAAAAATTATTTATCTTAATGTATTTTACTTAATTTTCCTATTCACAAACACGTTAACTTACATTTAACAGCAGACCAGAGTTTGGTGCGACATCAATTAATTTACATACACTTAAAGTAATATATGTAAATAATATATAAAAAAAGATAAAGTAAAACAGATGTAAACAAAAATAGCTTGTAAACGAAGGTCATTCACAGAATCCAAACAATGAAAGGAGCCAACGTACGAGAACCAGATGAAAGTAAAAAAAAATATCCATCCAAAAAATAAAAAAAAGGATGAAAAAGATCAGATGGTACCTAAGAAAAAAAAAAGATAAAGGAGTAGGATAAAAAAAAGTTAACAGCACACCAAATAAAGAAGAGATGCAGTCAAATAGATCGCTATAAAGGAGAGAAAGCGAGTCCTGATCTTTTTATGTGTGTTGTTTTTTTTTTATATTCTTCGTTCCACCTCTGGGTTCTATAAAAGTGTATATACACAAGATAGTATATATAAAACCTTTTGAGATGCGAAAACACCTAATTACTCTCGATCAAATTGTACGGTTGCATTTAATTAGTAATTAATTTGTGGTTGAGATGAAAAAAAAATAAAAGGATGCGCGTAGGTGGAGTATACAAGTATGTATTTAATGATCATAATAATAAATAAATGATCAGCTTTTATGGACTTTTTTTTGGTTCGCTGTCTGGGATGGAATATCCTGCGAGACATGGGCCTTAATAATATTGTCTGAGATCCGAGCGATAAATAGCGACACATAAAATGATAATAGCGATAATTGCATAATTGTATATGAAAAAAAAGAAATGAGATTGTGATCGCATATTTAGGTTCGCTAAATGTCGGAAATAGAAAGTTTTTTTTGTAATTTTTAAGTAAAATCTTTTTTTAATTCCTTTCCTTTTTCTTTCTTGTTTTGCAAAACATGGCTTTGTTATATAAGAATGGCATTTCAGATGATCTTGATAAGTTAATCTTGACTCTTATGCGCAATATTTTTCCTCTTCCTCATTGCTTATACGTTAACTTTCATGAACAATTTTAAGAAACTCGAAAATCTTTTTTTTCTATTAGCCATGCACGAACTTCGATTTTTTAAACTAATAACAACTTCCGTAAAATATTTTCTCATGGATTAAATTGTAACCTTAATATATCCTCATTCTTCGACGATCAAAAATACATTAAACAACTGATCAATAATTAACCCAACATTGTATTTAAATATCTAACAATTTTCTAAGGATCGATCAGTCAGTCTCTTAACTTCATCAATCAAATTCAATGACTACTTTAATCGTCACCGCACAGAAAAACCATGAAAAAAAAGACCATCTTCTAAAATATAGATTTCAAATCCTCAACAAAAAGCAGATATCTTATGAACTCAAAGGCAGATCCCAACTAATGCCGGCAGTTATGTCTTTCATTCAGAGAAACTAAGCGGTTTGTCCTTTTTAAAGAGTCAACCGACCGAATCGCAGATGAGAGAAACAAAGTTGTTTCTCCGAGAGATGGGCGCGTGTTAAAGCTTTAGATATATATACGAAAGGCTTTGTGGGAAATCTTTGCTCTTTGATGTATAGACTGGTTTGGTAGAAGAAATGATTATCTTAGTTTTTTTTATAGATAATTTGATCATTTTTTTATTAGATTAATTTAATGTTTTGGCGAAAGAAATGTCTTGGTTGATCTATTTTTATCGTTAATTATTTTTAACGATTGAAATGCTTTCTGAATTTTTAATAAATCTATGAAGATTCAAATAAATTTTTAATTATTAGAAAATATTCATGATGGATAACAAAAAACTTTCCTTGTTTTCTATAAACATAAAAAATTAAGGATCTATTCTTGAAAAACACTTTTATCTTTATTTAAATTTAAAAGCCTTTGGTTTTTAGAAATTTTGATAATATGCACATAAATAGCAAAGTAAGAATTTATAAAACTGAAAACGAAGTCTTAAAGAAGATCCCTGCGGCGATACTTCAAAAATTACCAAAATTCGTCATTCATTCATTCACAAAACCTGATGTCACACCTAGTCCATATATTTTTTTTTCCAAATAAAAAAGCAAAATCACCAATAGCCAATCGTCCAGATCCAATAAATCCGAAGAATGCTCTTGGTAATTTAATGGAAAATCTGAACAATATATTACATATATACGCTAGGCATAAAAGATCGTCGACCCAATCCTCACGACTCGCCTAACAGCTTATAAGAAGAGAGAATAATAAAAAGAGAAACGTATATATGTATAGTGAAGATCGACACGCGAGCAAAATTTTCTCCCTCTACTTATTTTCTCTCTGTATCATGTATATAATACGCCTTGTTTCTCTCCATCTCTCTCTTTCTCTATTTCAATGTGGCACACGCCAGATGGAAAGAAGAGAAGTAAAGTATACGTATATACGCCGGCATGATATTTCTCATAGCGTATAAAAGATCGTGACTACTCTTGAAGTGAATGTACATAAAGAATCTTTCTTAGAACGAAGATATCTATGAAGAAGAGATGTATATATACGCGAGATAAGAAAAAATTTTGTTTAGAAAAATTGAGGAAAAAAAAAATTATAGAAATAAAGAGAGGGCGGAGATGAACTCCGTGCGACAGTAAATGAAGAGAGAAAAAAGTAAAGAAGATGTATAAAAGGAAAAATTTCGCGCGGTTTTAGCTAAATTAAAGGGTATTGAGTATGGGGCATTGTTGTGGGCGAAGTAATGATTGTTTAACGGTGATGGCATTTTAGACTTTTTTCCTTTTCATTTTTTTATTTAGTTAAGAGGCTTTTGTTCCGAAAGGAATTTATTGAAGAGACATTAGAAAATTTGTTTTCTTTTTGTTTCGAAAAGAATTTGTTTTTTTTAGAGAAAAGTAATTTGATGAATAGAAATACGTAAAAAGATTCGAAATTACAGGTATAATGTCTTTACTGCAAAACTTTTATTTTACAACCAATGTAAATTACATAGGAGACAAAATTACATAATTTTAACGATATTTCTCAATTAAACGCATCAATGATTCAAAGATATTTTCATCACTAAATAAATTTCATCGATAAATAAATATAAAAAATTTTACAATTATGTAACATCTTTGAACAAGTTTGTTGAAAAACAATTGAAATTATCAATATATTTTTTATATTTCTTTTTAGGTGCGTGCACATCTTGGAAACTAGTTAGAAAGGACCACAAAGTTCAATAAAACTTTTGTTTTATAGTATAATCTACGTCTGCTCTTAGAAGTAGATTTTTATGGTGGATAAAAAGAAAAGTTATAAGAATACCTGGAATAACGAGAAACAAGATCTTTATACCATTGTTTTACAAAACACGAATTTTACAGCGTCCTTAAGTTCGAATAAAATTACCTTCAACTTTAAATCCATTAATTAATTTGTCGTTATTTTAC
The DNA here is from genome assembly GCA_017163975.1 of Anastatus disparis. Classification (NCBI taxonomy): domain Eukaryota; kingdom Metazoa; phylum Arthropoda; class Insecta; order Hymenoptera; family Eupelmidae; genus Anastatus; species Anastatus disparis. Next base: position 19,428,057 of record JAFFSR010000227.1, on the reverse strand, counting down.
ATTTTTCTCCTTATCTTCTTTAGATTGCGTAAAATTTCAAAACTACCATTATAACACCGTGTGAAAATACAATCGTTTATACGTTCAACGCAGGATATCAATCCTATCAGATATAATAAAAAATGAAAAAACACATCGGAGTAATCAAACAAAAAGAAAATGATATGGGTATACAGATATTCAACTTTTCAACAATATATAACTGTCTACTTCTATTTCTTCTCTCGTTTTATACAACAATGTTGCGTACCACATAGCCGTGTATATACATATACAGCTGATTTAAAATCGTGATTTAACCGATCTTTTTTTGCCCGTATACACACATATCGACAAGACAAGCTTTAAAATTCAATGAGACTAAACACAGCGTGTACATGTATACACGTACACCAGTTTAGAGAAGAAAGGCTGTGAGAAGGTATGCAGATGGTGACTTTTTCCTCCACGCCTTTTATAACCGCTATATAGCTCATCGGTATTACGTAAGATAGATTATTTTTTTTTTCTTATCCCTATGGCGGTATAATCGGCAATTACATTCCCTCTCTCGGAAAATATATAAGCGTATTATAGCGATAAAGATTGCGAGCTCGAAGAATCAGGACGTTAAGGAGAAAAAGCGTATATACCTTTGTATAGTTGCTTGTTTCGCTCTATATGTGTATATACCCATACATTATCATTGTCCAACTATGAAAATAATGTTTTATCGATTTATTTGCAAGTGCTCCATACTAGAACATTGTATCTCTTCTAGAATGCATTGTAAGATGTTTTACTATACTTTGGAATGTAGTTGAGTTTGTAATTATGTTAATATTTTTTCATTCTTCTTATTTGACCTAGATCTCGAAAATTTTATTTACGTATTTGGTGTATTAAACTACCATATACTTAGCCTTTGTTAGCATGATAAATTAATCTCAATTAGATGTAAGGCATCCTTATAATTTAGATAGGTAGAAGAGCTGTAATTTGGAAAATTTGTGGAAACAAAGTGCCTACATATATATAAACATTATACTCAACTTTTTAAATTATATCGTAAATTTGAGCTACTAAAAAAGATAGTAACTATAAAATACTTCATTTCTACGGCTATTTTAACACAATGATATCGTCATCAATTCCTCTAAAATTCCAAGGTGTCTAATGTCACTTGGTTGCATTTGTGTGTAGATATATAATCGTCCACTAGAGACAAGAAAAAAAAGGAAATAAAGAAGATACAGCTCGCGTTAGAAAATGAAAGAAAAAATTTTTGGAGAAAAGAAAGGCACGCCTATGTAATCACACTCCAGGGAAAATAGTGTAACGCGCTTTAAAAGTGTCATCGAAAGCGTTTTTTTCCTCGGCACGAACAAAGACGTATACATAAAATGCGTACATTTCATTCCCGGCGTATATATCTCTAAAGTAAAAATGAAAGAAAGATAAGATTCCATAAGGAGAACTGTCTATATAAGAAAGATGTAAAAAAAAATAAAGAAGGAGGACACCGATATGAAAAACCCGTGAGTTTCATATAAAAATAAAAGAAAGAAAGAAGAAAAAAAGTATCACTGATGGTTGCCTATCAAATGTTTAAAAAAAAAAGAGAGGAAAGAAAGAAAGAAGAAGAAAAAGATCTCGTGTTGCCGGGCAGGTGAGGAAGATAAAGAAAAAGGGAAAGATCTGGCTTAAGTGTATATGCTTTAACCTCTTTCCTCCTCTCTCTTTCTCTTTTACTCTTTTCTTACTCAATTGTCGCTTATGTATATATCTGTACATGTATATTCACGTGTGTGTATATATATAAGAAGTTAAAGTATACACGTATACGGTACCAGCTGCCAGTGGCCTTCCTCGACCTTCCTCCCCACCTTCTTCTATATGTAAGAGAATCGTGGTTCTCTCTGGTGCGCGCCTTCTCTTTTCTCTCTGGTCTGCGCGTTTGCTTTTTTTATTTTTTTCTTCTCCTTTTACCTTCGTCATTCTTTATATATGTATATACCAATTTCTTATGTGTCTCTTTTATATGCTGACCACGTATAAAGTTAAAGAAAATTCACTGCTAGAAATACACAGAAAAAGCAAGTATGTAGACAAATAGTTAGAAATGAACAAACAGGACTTCTTTTTTAAATGTTTTACATCTTATGGTAGCACATGGTAAAACTGATTATTATTTATAATATTTAGAAATTTATTTATAATTTCACGTTTGATCAAATAAAAAAATTAACCGCAATGTAATTTTGAAAGATATTTGTGTGTGTGTATGTATTGACGTTTGGTAGCGATTACCAAATTCTTGTATCCATAATCCAATTATACAGCGTAACAATAAGTAACTTTGTGTGTACACAAAGTCACGATTGGTTTCTTAAATGAAAAAGGACAATTTTTTTTCGTTTGTATGACCCACTGACTAAGACTTCCAAAGCTGTCATTAGCTAACATTTTTGCTTACGTCATTGTAAGAATGTATTTAGAACCAGACGGTATACGTATCTTATGTTCTAATTAGATTAAATTTTACGAACGAGTAAGGAGTTATTGTTATTGATTTAAAAACTAATTTCAATTTGATGTAATTAATTGTGATGGGAATCTGTGATGATCAAGTATAATAGATAGAAACAAATATGGCTTATGATAAAACAAATTTCATTTAGTAATATCATGCTTGATATAACTGTCTAATAACCGCTTAATTTTTGATAGACTAAAAAAAAACAACCAATCAGATATGACTTTCCAATAATTATCATTTTTTTAATTGTTATTTAACGTCGTTTTATTTATGCTATCATTGCGATGCTAATTAACAACGGAGGTCTTTAGTGAGTTGATGAAGAAAGCACATGTATCGTACAGTGGTGCTTGTATAAATCGGCCGAGAGCGGGATTCGAACTCGGAACCTCGATATTACGAATCCATCGCTCTATCGACTGAGCCACTGACGACCTCTATAATTATCATTTTAAACAAGCACTTTTTTAGTTACCAATATTATAAAAACTAATCATTAATCCAACCATGAACAATCAAATAAACGCTTCAATCCCATTGACTAAAAAAAAATCGTTTAAAATTCCATTTATTCTTCCTCGACCAAATAATTTCACGTAAAAACTATTTCCCGTAAGTTACGTACCGTACACCTCTTCTTTTCGTTTAGTCCATCTTTCTTTCATACATATAACAAGTTGAGACCGCACTGTTGAAAAAGTTCTTTTTTAAAGAGTTACTTCCGAAAGACGTACGTTACGTACATATATTTATATGTGAACAAAAAGGATAAGATGTTACTTATTTTCGTTTCGACGAGAATTCGTAATGATCGCGTGCCTTTGCCGCGTATATGTACATACACGCGCGCACGCGGCATTTTTGCTTCTTTTATACGCTGTTTTAATCCGGCTTTCGAGCTCTTCTTCTTTTTTACAGTCGAGTACACGTTATTTACTTCTTTCTTCAAAAAAAAATTTTTTTTACTGGGTACTTCTTTAGCAGACGTTTTAAAAAGACATTTTTAACGGATTTTCTTGTGTGCAATTTTCTTTTAAAAACAAAATTTTTTTTTGAGGGCAGCTAATCTCTTATTATCTTGATAATATATTCTTAAGTGCATGAAAACAGGAAGAAAAAGATGGTTCTTTTGGGTTATGAAAGAAAAAGTGTCATTCGTGTATTGTGGTTTATTCAAACGAAAGTTGTAAGTCTGGTATACGCCCAAAACGTGTTACAAGATAGAGAGAATCCTTAATTCTTGTTGTCTAGTTATAAGAACTGAAAAAAAAGTTTCTTATTGTCTCGTCTCTTCTTTACATATGTATGATCCCGGTATTGATTCTTTAGTATGTCATTGATGATTTAATTTTTAAGAAAACATGAAAATCATGGAAATATGAAAAAGTAATAATATGTTTTGATGGATCAGTGATTCTAACAAGAAAAATATTTTTCATATTGTATCAATAAGTCTTCGTGAAAAAGAGATTCAATAATGCTTGAAATGATTTTCTTATTGTCAAATTTACAATACATTTAAACTCACCAACATTTGTATTTGAAAATAAGTCGTTATTTCGGCAACTTACCTGAAACAGAAAAATAAAAGAAATGTTGAATAGGAATAAAAAAATAAAATAAAAATTTCATTATGCTTAAATTATTATAAAAAATAAAATTAATAATTTACTGGCATAACATATTCGTTCAAATTAAAATTTAATTTTTTTCTTAAAATTAATCACCTAAAAATTGCATTATAAACTAATAAAATTTGATTTAACTTAAAATTAATAAAATACGAATTACTTGTTTATATTACTAAAATAATTTAAGTATTATTGTTAAACACATTAATAGAATATCAAAAAATTAATTGTAGTATAAATAAATGAAACTAAAAATAATAGTAATAACATTCATGTACTTAAAATATACAAAACTTGATTTTTAAAACTCGCTCGACATCATAAACTAAAACTCTGAAATGAGAATATCCCCCTTGCTGCACATCAGTAGTCATTCATTAATTCGACATGCGTAAGCACCCGTTAAAGCTGTGACTATATAAATTGTTTACGACTTCATGTCGAAAATTTACGCGCGCGACAAACTAAACCCATGCAGCATATACATAAGGAAGCAAACAGCATCTCAAGAGGATTTCTCTCTCTGTATATGTATACATCTACACATATGTATACACATACGCATAAGAAAATAGAATAATGTTAAGAAAGAAATTTGAGAGCACATATCCTCAAGTGGTGCTAAGCCCATCGAAACTTGAGATTTATATTTCGAGTGGCACTCTAATGCCATACGTACTTGTCCAACCCTCGAAAAAAAAAAAAAAAAAAATAATGTATATGCACGAGCACACGAGAAAAGGGGATAGAGTAAGTAACTAAGAAAAGAAGTTTTAAAAATGAACTATATTGGTTAAAGAAAAGAAAAAAATATACAAGAGAAAAGAAAAATAATCATTAGAAGAAATTTTTTGAAGCGTATATTTTTTTCTCTCGTGATTCTTTTGAAATGTTTGGACGTGCGTCACGTGTATCGAGTATGTTCGAGAAACATTGTTTAAACGAAAATTGCACGTATGTGCAAATTTATCATACACACAGCGTTAGAATTTAGAATTAGTATACACATGTACACGAATATGAGGAAAGATTTTCAAAGTAATGATGCAAATACACGAGTAAAAACTAGGTAGTTTGTCGTATTATATAAACGTAAACCTCTCGCGATTTTGTGCTTCTAAGAAGGTATTATTTGAAAAATTTCAAATTACCGCTCTCTCTCTCACAGCTATTATAATAACACTACTGTTATAATTGCGTTTTCCAGCGATAGTTTAAAAACCTTATGCTGCACGCAGTTTCCGGATTTATGATATTTTTAAGCGCGTTATACGTTGAGTAGGATAATACTATATGGATAAGTATATACGCACTGGATAAGATTAATTGAAGGTGTCGACGGTTTTGATACTTAGGTTTTAAAATAACGTTTAGTACTTCTGGATATTTATATGGTATAAAGAGACGT